>NW_020871968.1:151304-176304 GCF_003789085.1 Penaeus vannamei
TCCCCCTCCCCTCCTTTCTAAGACACCGCTCCTCTCCTCCTTCTCCTCCCCCTCCCCTCCTCCTCCTCCTCCTCCTCCTCCTTCCCCTCCTCCTCACCTCCCCCTCCTCCTCCTCCTCCTCCTCCTCCTCCTCCTCCTCCTCCTACCATCCTCCTCCTACCTCCCCCACCCATCCTCCACCTCCTCCTCCCTCTTTCTCCCCCATCTCTCTCCCTCTCTCTCCCTCTCGACCTCTTCATTACGTCTGCCTCCACCTATCGATAATTATCTGCTTTTATTCGTGTCCATCCGACCTGCCTTAGTTTAATGATGGTGCTACCTGAACGGCCGCCCTCTCCTCCTCTCGCCCGCACGCCCGCACTCACGCCCACTACGGTCCCTCTTCTCTCCCTCTCTTAGGCCGCCCGCACGCCCGCCCCTCTCCTCTCCTCCTCTCTTAGGCCGCCCACCCGCACGCACGCACGCCCTACGGTCCTCTCCTCCTCACGCCCGCACGCCCACCCTACGGTCCCTCTCCTCTCTCTCAGGCCGGCCCGCCGCCCACCCTACGGTCCTCTCTCCTCTCTCGCCGCCGCCGCCCGCCCTCTCCTCTCTCAGGGCCCACCGCACGCCGCACGCCCACCCTACGGTCCCCTCTCCTTCTCAGGCCGCCCGCACGCCAGGGAACACGCCCTTCCCTATGGCCGACAGATGGAGGAGGGGATGGAGGAGTGGGAGATGAAGGGAAAAGGAGGGGGGGAGGGAAGGAGGGAGGAGGGGGGGTGGAGGAGAGGGATGGAGGAAAAGGTAAGGAGAGATAAAAGGGAGAGGAGAGAGAGAAAGAGATGAAAGAAAAGAAAGAGACAGACAGAGAGAGAGAAAGCGGAAAGAGAGAGAGAGAGAGAGAGAGAGAGAGAGAGAGAGAGAAGAAGAGAAAGAGACAAAGACAAAGAGAGAGCAAGCGAAAGAGAGAGAGAGAGAGAGAGAGAGGGAGAGAGAGAGAGAGAGAAAAAAAGAAAGAGACAAAGACAGAGAGAGAGAAAGCGAAAGAGAGAGAAGAGAGAGGGAGAGAGGTAGAGGAGGGGAACCTATCGTTGCGTAATCTGCGTGATAAGGACATCATATATAATTGGACAGACCAACATTTAACTTCCTACCTCTGTTGGTGTGTTTGCCATCCCCGCCCCTTCCCTCCTTCCTCCTTCCTCCTTCCTCCTCCCTCCTTCCTCCTTCCTCCTTCTTCCTCCTCTTCTTCTTCTACTTCTTCCATTCCTCTTCCTCCTTCTTCTTCCCCTCTTCTTCTTTTTCCCTTCCTCTTCCTCCTCCTTCTCTTCTTCTTCCCTTCCTGGTCCTCCTATCTTCTTCTTCCTCCTCCTCTTTCTTTCCTCCTTCCTATTTCTTCTTATTCTTCCTCCCACTCCTCTTCATCTTCTTCTTCCTCTTCCCTTCTCCCTCTTCCTCTTTCTCTTCCTCCTCCTCCGTCGCGTTTTCCTCCTTCCTTCTTCCTATTCCCTTCCCCCTCCTCCTCTTCCTCCTCCTCCTTCTCCTCCTCCTTCTCCCCTCCCCCCTTCCTCCATATTCTTTCTTTCCTGATTTTCTCCATCAATAAAATTACCTCTTTTGATTCCTTACTAAATACAGAAAGAAACGGAAATGAAATTATTTTATAAGACAAGAACCAAAATAATTAATCAACTGAACTCCATCTTGTCAATAAAAGTGCAAGGAAAATATCCGTCTATTTTCGCCAAGCAGAAATGCACTCCGTTTATTTGGCAATAATGATGCGAGAAATACGTTATAGGTGATAAGAATATATTAAGTTAAAATAGGAGATAAATTATTCATTTATGTTTCCCAATAGACGATATGATTCGTAGGAATTCACTATAGACGATATGACTCATCTGAATTCACTATAGAGGAAAATATTCATCTGAATTCACTATAGACGATATGATTATCTGAATTCACTATAGAATCTGAATTCACTATAGACGATATGAATTATCTGAATTCACTATAGACGATATGACTCATCTGAATTCACTATAGAGGAAAATATTCATCTGAATTCACTCTAAATAACTATGATTTGTTTTCAAAGCAACGCCATAATTATTTGAAGAAAGATCCAGTCTAGTTATAAATAGCGAATCGAATTCCAGTCCACAAAAAAACGAGGGAAAATAAAAGGAATCCAACGCTTTTTTCCTCCTGACTTTTTCCACCTTTAATTACACTTATATCAGCTCGTGTTATCGAAAGCGGATCGAATTCCACCACGAAACGAAGTGAAACAGAAGGAATCCAACGTTTTTTTCTTCTCTAATCCTTTCATAGACAATTCCACAGATGCGTTATGATAAGAATAAACAAATACACAGTCTTGTTATCTAAAGAGAATCGAATTCCAACCCACTACAAACAAATGAAAGAAAACAATAAGGAATCCAACGCTTTTCCACCGTTAATTCCATCAGTATCTATACTTATTCCCTCACGTGACCATCCACGTTTATAGCCAGAATAAACAAAGGAACATCGACTCCTGCTATCGAAAGAGAATCGAATTCCGATCCAGACACATATAAACACCACAAGAGAGAAAAAAAGGGAAATAAAAGGAATCCAACGCTCTTTCTCTCTCTCTCTCTCTCTCTCTCTCTCTCTCTCTCTCTCTCTCTCTCTCTCTCTCTCTCTCTCTCTCTCTCTCTCTCTCTCTCTCTCTCTCTCTCTCTCTCTCTCTCTCTCTCTCTCTCTCTCTCTCTCTCTCTCTCTCCTCTCCCTCACCTACTTTTCCACCTTCACCTTTTCGAGTTTTCGCCTCGAGTCCCGAGTCACAAAGGCCTGGAGGGCGAGCGCTTTATCTTCCTTTTCGTCAGACACTTAAGTATGGGAATATGAGTCCCCGAGGAGGAGGAGGAGAGGAGGAGAGGAGGAGGGAGGGGAGTGGGAGAGGGGGGAGGAGGGAGGAGGAGAGAGGGAGGAGCAGGAGGGGGAGAAGGAGGAGGAGGGGAGGGGAGGAGGGAGGAGGAGGGGCAGGAGGAGGAGGAAGAGGAGGAGGGAGGAGGAGGAAAGAGGGGATGGGAGGGCAGGAGGAGGAGGAGGAGGAGGAGGAGGAGGGGCGAAGGGGAGAGATATAGACATCGAAGTGGCGAGGTGGCCTTTGGTTCGAGGCTTGGGTGAAGGGGGAGGAGGGGGGGTGAGGAGGGGGAAGGGGAGGGGGAGGATAGGGAGGTGAGGGTGGGGGGGAGAGGAGGGGGAGAGGGTTAGGGAGAGGATAGGGGATAAGGGTAGGGTGGAAATTGGTTAAGGATAGGGGGAATGGAGGGTATAAGAGGGGTAAGGAGGTAGGGGGGTAGGGGAGTGGGGAAGGGGGGAGAGAGAAGAAGAAAAAAAATCCAATTAAAGAATCCTCTGACTTGGGAAGAAGAAAAAAAACGTTTGATGGAACTGATCTTAATTGGTGGTGGACGGAAGAGGGAAATAAATAAATAGGGAGATTTTTCTTTTCTTTTCTTTTTTTTTTGAAAAGAACTAACCCCCACCCTCTCTCTCCCCTCCCCTCCCTCCCCTCCCCCTCTCCCCTCTCTTTTTTTTTTTTTTTTTTTTTTTTTGAAAAGAACTACCCCCCCACCCTCTCTCTCCCTCCCTCTCCCTCCTCCCCCTCTCCCCTCTCCCCTCTCCTCTTCCTCTTCTAACTTCATTACCTAACAACGAAGACGATTCCGAAGTCCGTAAATAAATATATATTATTATTATTATCCATTATTATTATTATTATATATTATTATTATTTATTATTATTATTATTATTATTATTATATTATTATTATTATTATTATTATTATTATTATTATTATTATTATTATTATTATTATTATTATTATTATTATTATTATTATTATTATTATTATTATTTACGGATTTTATGGAGATTAATTTTCGAATTCCGCGGTGGATCACCCCCCCCCCCCCCGAAAAGGGAAATAGATAAATAGATAGATAAATATTCTATAGATAATATATATTCCCGAAAGATAAAGATGGATAAATATTCCGAAATAGATAGATGAATAGATAAATATTCCACTCCCCCACCCCGAAAAATGAATAGATAGATAAATAGATAAATAAAGAATAAAGAGAATAAGGAGAATTTCTCGAACTTGCCTCTTTGAAAGGAGAAAAGGAAGACGAGAAGAAAGAAGGAGGAAGAAAGACTCGGAGAGGGAAGGAAGAAAGATAAGGAGAAAAGAGCAAGACGAAAAATAGAAAGAAAGAAAAAACGAAACGAAAGAAAGAATAAAGCTAAAAAAAAGAGAGAGAGAAAGAAAAAAGGAGGAAGAGAAAGAGAAGATAATAATAAGAGAAGGAGAGGAGGAGAAGGAAGAGATACAGCATCCCTGATTGGTCCTTCCCCCTCCCCACCCACCACCCCACCTCCCCCCCACCCCCACCCCCACCCTCCCCCACACCCCACCTCCCCCCACCACCCCACCCTCCCCCACCACCCCGGAGACACCGCGAGAGCCGCCCATCCCGCCGCCCGCGAGCCGCATTCAGTAGCCATCTTCACTCCCGGAAAACCAGTGTGTGAATCGGGCGCGCCATTGAGCCCCCGAACCCCGGTTAAAGCGAACCCCCGCTACCTTCGCCTACCATTCCTCCTATCGGTTTATTTCCTCTCTCCCGTTTTCGCTTGGGGAAAGAGGGAGATAGAGAGGACTCGAAGACGAGAGGGAGAAGGAGAGAGAGGCGTAGCTGGCCGGTGGCCGAGGACGCTAAAGAGAGGATGGGGAGTGGACAGGAGGTATAAGGAAGAGTATGAAGAATGGGGAGGCTTTTGTGGTGGGGAGTCGCTCTCGCTGGACAGGAGGGGGAGGAGGGGGGGGGGAGAAGGGGGAGGGTGTGGCCGCGATCGCTCCTCGTGGGGTATGGAGGGGGGGAGGTATGGGGGGTATGGTGCTATGGAGAATGGGGGGGTATGGGGCAGAGAGAGGTGGTAGGGAGATGGAAGGAGAGGGAGAAGCGAAAGGAGGTAGGAGGAAGGAAGGAAGAAGGGAGTGAAAGGTAGATAGAATTAAGGAAGAAGGGAAAAGGTAGAAGGAGGATAGGAAGAAAGAGGAAGGAGCAGAGATAGAAAGAAAAATGAGAGAGAGGATAAGGAGACCAAGAAGGAAGAGGTAAAATGGAGGAAGGAGGGCAGAGGGAGGGCAGAAAGTAGGAGGGGGAGAAAGGGGAGGGACAGAGGAGGGGGGGGGGGAGGGGGGGCAGGAAAAAAGGGGTAAAGGGAAGCTCTAGTGATTATCTCTCTTACTCACACACACACATGAGGCTTCTCGTGTTGTTGTAGTGTGTAACGGTATGAGTGTAATGAGCATCGTATTTGGTGTTTGTTATACTGAAGAATTCGTAATACAAGATGGTGTCAATTTGTTATATATTGTTGTGTGTGTGTGTGTGTGTGTGTGTGTGTGTGTAAATTTCTGTGTGTGTGTATTATCGTATTTGGTGTTTATTATAGTGAAGGATTCGTAATACAAGATGGTGTCAATTTGTGTGTGTGTGTGTAAGTTTGTGTTGTGTGTGTAATTTCTGTGTGTGTGTATTATTGTATTTGGTGTTTATTATACTGAAGAATTCGTAATACAAGATGGTGTCATTTTGTCTTATTGTGTGTGTGTGTGTGTGTGTGTGTGTGTGTGTGTGTGTGTGTGTGTGTGTGTGTGTGTGTGTGTGTGTGTGTGTGTGTGTGTGTGTGTGTGTGTGTGTGTTATCGTATTTGATGTGTTTATTAAACTGAAGAATTCGTGCTACAAGATGGTGTCAATTTCTTATATTAGTGTGTGTATGTGTGTATGTGCGTGTGTGTAAGTTTATGTGTGCATGTGCGCGTGTAAGTTTGTGTGTGTGTGCGTGTTTTTGCGCGCGTGTGTGTGTCAATTTGTTACACACATCTTGTACCGTTAGTCGAGGGGCAGTTACTCCTTCCCTTCTTCTCCTTGTCCTTCCCTTTCTCTTTCTTCCCCTCTTCCTCCTCTGTCATCCTCTTCTCTCTTTCACCTCTTTCTCTTCTTTGTTCACTTCTCTTTCATCTCTCCTTCTCCTCTTCTCTATTCCGCCTCTGCATCCTCTCACCTCCTCTTCCCTAATCCTTCTCCTTGTCCTTATTCCTCCTCTTCTTCCCAAATCCTACTGCTTCTCTTCTTCCCTGTTCTTCCTCCTTATTTTCCCAATTCCTCATCTTCCCAATTCTCTCATCTCTTCAGTTCCTCCTCTCTTCCCTATCTTCCACCTCCCTTTCCTCATCCTTCCTCTTCCTAATCCTTCCTCCTCCTCCCTTTCCTCTGTTCCTCCTCCTCTTCTTCCTCTGTTCCTCCTCCTCCTCCTCTTCCTCTGTTCTTCTTCCTCCTCCTCCACTTTCTCTGCTCCTCCCCTTCTCCCTCCTCCTCTCGCTTCTCCTTCCTCCTCCTCTCGCTTCCCCTTCCTCTCGCCGTCCAGCAATATCTGCCATCTCCCGCCTCCCGCAGCAGTCAATGTTATCAGAGTCGTTCGCGAAGGGGAAACGCTGGCTAATGAGATAAGTATCCTTCTCGGGCGCGGCAGGCAACAGTGGGCGGCGGGCGGAGGCGGCGACGGGGGCCCTGGCGAGGCTAATCTCTCACGGACGCGTTGCCTTTCCGCCGAAGGGACTCCCGTGAAAGGCCGGACCGCAATCTCGTGCTTGGGATCAGCAAGCATCCACGAGGTCTGAGGGGGACCTGAGGAAGGGGACCTCAGGAAGGGGAGGGGACCTGAGGAAGGGGACCTCAGGAAGGGGAGGGGACCTGAAGGGGAGGGGACCTGAGGAAGGGAACCTGAGGAAAGGGGACCTCAGGAAGGGGACCTGAAGGGGAGGGGACCTGAAGGGGAGGAGGAAGGGGACCCTCAGGAAGGGGAAGGGACCTCAGGAAGGGGAAGGGACCTGAAGGGGAGGGAATACCTGTGGGAGGGGGGGGAGGAGAGAGCCCAGGGGGAGAGACCTAGAGGGAGAGACCTGGAGGCTTTTGATCCCTTCGTCAGGTTCCTTGCACTTTAATGCCGGGGTCTCCGCTAATAAGGACACGAAGGTATTGTTGGCACAGGTCTTTCACGTAGCAGGGAGAGAGATACGTCGGAGGCCTTTGGAGGGGACTTGCGAATCAGGGCCGTGGTGGAGGGAAGGAGGGGGAGGAGAGGAGGGAGGAGGGAGAGGGAAGGGAGGGAGGGAGGGAAGGGAGAGAGGGGGAGGAGAGGGAAGGGAGGGAGGATTTGAAGGGGTTGAGGGAAGGAAGGGAATGGGGAAGAGAGAGAAGGAAGTGGGAAGAGAGGAAATGAAAAGCAAAGAGAGGAAGAGAGGACGGCAAGGGAAAAGGGAGAGAAGGTTGAAGATCGAAGACAGGAAAGTATATCAGATACATGTTGAAGAAAGACAAAAACATAAAAAAGAAAAAAGAGCAAAAAAGAATTAAGAAAAAAATAAGGAAAAGTAAGTAAGACCAATCACCAAAACCAGGAAAACAAGAAATACCAACAAGACACCGAATGAAAATACACAAACAGAGAACAAAGGAGACACGGAGCTGTCAAAATACCCCAGCTAGCCCACGCACAAGAGGTCCTCACATATAACGTTCCCTCTGCTGGAATTTCTCACGCGAAATACACTCGAAAGGTTTAGCAAATACAGGCAACATATGAGGCTGTCTTTATGTATGTGGCGGGTGACGTATGTGGGGCGAGATAACATAGCGAGGGTAGATAATAAGAGTGAGGGAGAGAGAGAGAGAGAGAGAGAGAGATAGAGAGGGAGTGAGGGAGAGAGAGTAAGGAAGAGAGAGGAGAGAGAGTGAGGAAGGAGAGAGGAGAGAGAGAGAGAGAGAGAGAGAGAGAGAGAGAGAGAGAGAGAGAGAGAGAGAGAGAGAGAGAGAGAGAGAGAGGAGAGAGAGAGAGAGAGAGAGAGAGAGAGAGAGTGAGAGGAAGAGGGAGAGAAGAGTGAGGGTAGAGAGAGAAAGAGAGTGAGGGAGAGAATAAGAGTGAGCGAAGGAGAGAGAGTGAGAGCGAGTGAGGGAGATAAGAGTGAGGATAGAAAGAGAAAGAGCGAAATAAATAAATAAATAAAAAAGAAAGAGAGAAGCAAAAGAAACCATACAAAAAAAAAATCAAATGCACAGAAATAAGAACACAACCCAGACAAAAACAACAAGAACAACAAGGACAACAAGAACAAGAAGGTCAACAACCAAACGATAGACAGCCATTCATCCATACAGCCCTCCCCGCAGGCAGCAAGATCCCCCGCGAGGAAGCCAACAATTGGGGAGTTAACTGCCTTCGCTCGCAATCCCTCCCTCCCCCTCCTCCCCCTCTCCCCTCCTCCCTCCTCTCTCTCTCTCTCTCTCTCTCCCTTCTCCTCCTCCCCTCTCCCCTCTCTTCTCTCTCCTCCCTCCTCCCTCTCCCTCCTCCCCTCCTCCCTCTCCCCTCCTCCCCTCTTTCCCCTCCCCCTTCCCTCCCCATGACACTCTCCCCTCCTCCCCTACCCCTCCCTACCTACCTCAACCTCCCTACCTCTTCTCCTCTCCCCTCCTCCCCCTCTCCCCCCCCCCCCACCCGTGGTCACCCCGTTCACAGTCACCGAGACCCCCTCTAGGTGACGCTATAAGGGGGGGGGGAGGGGGATAAGACGTCAATGGGGGGATAGGGAGAGAGGGACATAAGTGACATCAGTTGGAGGGAGAGAAGGAGGGAAGGGGAATAGGAGCAGGGAAGGGGAGAGAAGGAGGGAAGTGGGGATAGGAGGAGGGAAGGGGAGGGATGAAGGAGGGGAGAGAGAGCAGAAGATGTCAATGGAGGAGGGAAGGAGGGAGGGAGGGACATCATTGACATCAGTAGGAGGGAGAGAAGGGGAGGATGAAGGGAGGGAGAGAGAGCAGAAGGATGTCAATGGAGGAGGAAGGAGGAGGGAGGGACATCATTGACATCAGCAGGCGGAGAGGAGGAGGGAGGGGGAGGGGGAGGGGGAGGGGGAGGGAACTTGCGACGGCGCTGTTGCTTGTGCTTTGTCAGAGCTCGAGTTGACTTTGAGTGAGGGGGGGAGGGGAGGGAGGGAGAGGAGGTGGGTGAAGTAGGGAGGGAGGGAGGTGAGGAGGGAGGGAGGGAGGAGGAAGGAAGGAGAAGGTGAGGGTGAAGTGGGAGGAAGGGAGGAAGGGAGGTGGAAAGGTGAGGAAGGAAGGTGAGGAAGGGAAGGGAGGGAGGGAAGGTGAGGAACACGAAACAAGGAAGAAAGACGAATAAAAGAAAATAAGAATATAAGAAAATAAGTAAAAAAAAAAAAAGAAAGAGGGATAAATCAATAAAAAAAATAAAAAGTAAAAAAAAATCAGAAAATAAGTTAAAAAAAAATAAGAATACACGAAATTAAAAAAAAATAAGTAAGACATACGAAAATAAGTGGGGAAAAAAAAGAAGGAAAGAAAGAGGGATAAGAGAGAACTGAAGCTGATAAATCGAAGGTGAAGGACACTTCTTGTTTTGTCTTCGTTTGCGCTTGACCGAGAAATCTTTTTCTCTCTATCTGTCTCGTCTACGTTTCGCTATCTTTGCCCCGTCGTGTTTTTCCCTCTCTCTCTGCGCCTACCTGGTCTCTCTCTCTCTGTCTGTTTGTCTGTCTCTCTGTCTCTGTTTGTCTGTCTTGTCTCTCTCTCTCTGTCTGTTTGTCTGTCTGTCTATTTGTCTCTCTCTGTTTGTCTGTCTGTCTCTCTCTCTCTTTGTCTATGTCTGTCCTGTCTCTCTCTCTCTCTGTCTGTCTGTCTCTGTCTTTGTCTTCTGTCTGTCTTGTGTCTCTGTCTGTCTGTCTGCTTGTCTGTCTGTCTCTCTATCTCTCTGTCTGTCTCTCTTCTCTCTCTCTCTTACTCTCTGCTTTCTGTCCTCTGTCTCTCTTTCTCTGTCTTCTGTCTGTTGTTTATCTGTCTCCCTCTGTCCTCTTCTGTCTCTGTCTCTCTCTGTCTATTCTAATATACTTAATATAAATATCTATATGTATCATCTATGTATATCTTATATGTATATCTGTATGTATGTTGTTAATGAATGTATGTATGTCTCTATGTACGTAAGTAATTCCGCGTACATGGATGTATGTGTATGTATGCTTACAATAAAGTAATCCTTTCACGAGGCATGTTTTCAACGTAGAATTTCCAACGACAATCGTATTTATCTAATATACCTGCCGCCCCCCCCCCCCACCCCAACCCCCCCCCCCCCCAACCCACCAAGGGAACTGTCTATCCGTCGCTTAAAAACCTCTCCCCTCTCTCTCCCCCATACCTTTCTCCCCCCTCCCCCCTCTTCTTTCTTTCTCCCCCCCCCATCTTCTTCTCTTTTGCTCTTCCCTGATGGACGTGCCCCCCCTCCCCATCCCCCCCCTCCCCCCTTCGAAGGAGAGGAGGCGAAGAGAAAGGATCTGTAGACTCTAAATAGATACATCAGTAACGCAGACACTCCCCCATTCCTCCCTCCCCCCCCTCCCTTAGGATCCCCAATAGGAGGGAGGAGGAAGGGTGTTGTTGTGTGGGGGGGGGAGGAGGAGGGGGGGAGGGACAGTTGTCAACAAGGGAATTTTTCCAGCCACGAGGGAGGGGAAACTTATCAATTTTCTCCCTATTTGAATTTAGATTTCCCTTTCCTCTCTCTCCTCTCACTCCCTTTTGCCCCCCCCCCCTGTCCTTCCCCCAGGAGAAGGCTATAAGGAAAAAGAAGAAAAGTATAGACGCGACAAATCGATAAATATTCTCCAAATCCTAATATACAGCGAGTTGGATCCCGCAGAATCCCCAGAATCCTCTTTGAATGGGATCTTCCGCCCCGACGCCTCTCAATGAGGGATCGAGGTGGCGGCCCGGGGAAATACAGCGGGTCACTAATCCGGGAATGCCAGGTAAATTAACTGTCCCGAAGCCACACTGATACTGTAATTAAGTGCTGGAGGTATTTTCCCTTCGTTGGGGCAACTTGTTGATCGAGGTGGAGGTGTTGGTGGTGTGCAATTGGTCAAGAGAAAGGTGTGGGTTTTGTTTTGGGTGGTCTTGTGTTGTTTGGGGTTTGTCTCTCTTTCTGGCTCGGTCTCTCTGTCTCTCGTTTCTCTTTCTCTCTCTCTTTTCTCGCTCTGTCTCTGTCTCTCTCTCTCGTCTGTCTGCCTCTTCCCTTCCCTGTCTCCATCTCTTCTCTCTTTTCGCTTTCTCTGAAGGCATACTTCCAACGTGTTCTTAATTAGAATTCCTTATCCTTTCTCCAGTTCTCTCACACTAAACATCTCCTCCTCCATTTTCCTCTCTTCTCTCCTCTTCTCCTCCCCCCACTTTCCTCTCTTCCTGATCCTCTCTTCTCCCTCATCTTCCCCACTTTCCTCTCTTCCTGATCCTCTCCTCGCCCGTCCTCATCCTCCCCACTTTCCTCTCTCTCCCGTCCTCCTCCTTCCTCTCTTCTCCCATCCTCATCCTCCCCACTTTCCTCTCCTCCTGATCCTCTCTTCTCCCATCCTCATCCTCCCCACTTCCATCCCGGTTCCTCCCCTGCTCCCCATTCCATCCTTAGCGACGTGTCAGCCCGAGGCTCGACCGGTCAGGCGGGAGGCGGCGGTCGGGCCCAGTAAGACGATTTACTTACGATGGTCAGCCTTTGCGACGGCTCTATGGGCGGCGCGGGTTCCCTTCAATCGTTTTTCATTTTGTCTTTGAAAAGGTGACGATGGTAAGGAGATTTTGAGGAATTCTTCGGGTAATGATTGTTCCGACCTTTACCCCCGTCGTGTACCTGGGCATCAACTGCAAAAAAGGGAGAAATATGTGTCTTTTAAAGCGGCGGCGGCGGAGGCGACCTGGATGGACTCGGTCGCCTCGGGAAGAGCAGGGAAGTTGGCTGGAATGGATGTATTTTTTGTTTTCTTTCTTCTTTTTTTCTTTCTATTTTTTATTTATTTTTTTTTTTTTGGGTGGGGTGGGGGTGGAGGGTGTGGGTGGGGGTTGTGGAGAGCATTTTGGGTTCTTCTTTTGCTCGTTAGGTGGTGGTATCTTGGTTCTGTTTCTGTTTTTTTTCTTTGTCTCTTTCTGCCTTTTCTTTCTCTGCTTCTGTCTCTCTCTTGTTTCTCTCTCTCTCTCTCTGTCTCCCTCTCTATCTCTCTCTCCTCCTCTCGCCCTTTCTCTCCTTCTCTCTCTCGCTCTCTCCATCTCTCCCTCTTCTCTCTCTCTGCCTATCTCTTTCTTTCGTTCTCGCTTGCACTTTTCACGAAGGTCCTTGCGTATTCCCTTTTTTCTCTTCTCCTTTTTCATCATATCTTTAGTTCCTCCAGTCTATGAGGAATGGAGAAAAAAAGGCCACGCATTTAGTAAGTATTTCAGGATGCTCACAACCGTCCGGACGACAAAGCGCGGCCGTAGATAGAGATATGACTGTCAGCGGCGTCGGCCCAGGAGCCTTTGTCCGCCATGTTTGTTCAGTGTCACCCTACACACCTGGCGCGAATCCACACGCGGTTTTAAAAAGGCGGGAAAAAGGATGAGGGAATGATTCGCGCAGGGGATCGTGGCGTGAAAGGCGCTAGTGAGGCGGAGGGATTCCGTGAAAAGGTTGTGTGAAAGAGATGCGGGGAGGTTGGCGGCCTGTGTCTGTGCGGAGGCGCGGGCGCGGAAGGGATTACCGGAATCGAACCGCGGGAGGTTTTCCAGGCCCGCGTCCGATTGCTTGCGCGGCCTCACCGCTCGGGAGATGGAATCCGAAAGGATGTAGACTTTCTCCCTCGCAAAGAAGCGGATTTTAGACTCAAACCTTCTGAAATTACCATATCCTCGCATCCCAAAACATCCTTCATCGAAATCCAGCGATCCAGAGGCCCTCGACCTCCCCGCGGCGGAAATGCCCCGAACGGAAGAAGCCCAGAAGTCGGCCATTGAGAGACGGCGTCGCCCGCGCGTCACAGCCGCCCTCGGAGATCGGGGCGACGCGGCCGATGGCGGACACGGGCGCCAGAAATAAAAGTCCCAAATTATGCCCGACGTAATCCTCGGAAACCCGCTGCGCAGATTAGTGGTAAACTGGAGTAAGCTCTTGAGACGCGGGGGGACAGGGGGGGCGTCGGAGGAGGGGGCTGGGGATCGGAGGAGGGGGCTGGGTCGGAGGAAGGAATGGGTCGGAGGAGGGGGCTGGGTCGAATAGGGAGTGGGGGTCGGAGGAAGGGGGCTGGGGGTCAGTAAGGGGGAGGGGTCGGAGGGGAGTGGGGTCCGAAGGGGGTTTTTGGGGAGAGGGTCGTTGGAAAAGGGGTTTAGGGGAGGAGGAGGGGTAGAAAGGACAGAGGGAAAGAAATGGATAAAAAGGGAGGGATAGAGGGAGAAGGAGAGGGAGGAAGCAGAGAGGAAAGAGGAGAGAGAGAGAGAGAGAGAAGAGAGAGAGAAGAGAGAGAGAAGAAAGGAGAGAGAGAAGAAAAAGTGATAAAGAAAGAAAAAAAGAGAAGAAGACAGAAATAAGAATAAAAAAAACGCACGAAAATGAAAAAAAAGAAGACAGACAGACAGACAGACAGACAAAGACAACCAACCACCCACCCACCCACCATCCAGACAGACACAGATTTCTCTCCAGTCAAAAGCCCCTCAATTTGCAAGATCGCCAAAACAAGGGCGTTAATGATCACACTTTCCCGAAGCAGTTGCAACAGAGATGGCTCTCGTTTCCCAAAGCAATTGATAAGTTAGGACTATCATTCTGTAAACTTTCAGTAATTGGAGTGACATGAAAGAAAAACACTTAGATTAGCATCAAAATGGGAAAGATAAGGCAAGAGGGATATGTATGTATATTATATATATATATATATATATATATATATATATATATATATATATATATATATATGTGTGTGTGTGTGTGTGTGTGTGTGTGTGTGTGTGTGTGTGTGTGTGTGTGTGTGTGTGTGTGTGTGTGTGTGCGTGCGTATGTATGTATATTTAGATATATGATAAAACCACAACACTTTACATTCTCTCTCTCTCTCTCTCTCTCTCTCTCTCTCTCTCTCTCTCTCTCTCTCTCTCTCTCTCTCTCTCTCTCTCTCTCTCTCTCTCTCTCTCTCTCCCTCCCTCCCTCCCTCCTCTCTCTCTCTCTCTCTCTCTCTCTCTCTCTCTCTCTCTCTCTCTCCTTCTCTCTCTCTCTCTCTCTCTCTCTATCTAAGTCCATCTCAAAAAAAGATAAAAAGATAAGGAATATTATTATAAACTCAAATAATGAATCTGTCCTTGCCTTGTGTGACAAAGGTGTTTTGTTAAGCCCTTTTTTTATCATTATTTTATTTTTTCGTAGCTTGGCTTCATGATTCATCTTCTTTGTTTTGACTGTGAGGTCGGTGCGCATCACGAACGTCATTTGTTCAAAACAATATTCTTTTTCTTCATCGTCTTTTATCTCTCTCATCGTCTGCGTTTTCTCTCTCTTTTTTCGGTGGGGGTATTTCTCTCTCTTTCTGTATGTCTGTGCGTGTGCGTATGCGTGTCTATGTACGTGTTTGTGTACGTGAGATGTACGTGTGCGCTGCGCTTCCCGATGTTCAATTATCCCGGAGAGTAGTATTGCCATTCTAGCGATTTTCCCGCTATGATCTAGCAGGAAATGTTTGAAATTTTATTCTATATTTAGCGATTTTTAAAGTCCTTTCTTTGGCGGGAAAATGAGGCGCTTTTACTCTTATGTCAAGCGGTTTTATAAAATCCAATCTAGCGGCTTTTTAAAATCGAATCTAGCGGTTTCTTAAGTCCAAACTAGCGGATTTTGTGGTACTATCAATGGCAACTCAGACAAAGACGCTTTAGCAAGTCTAAACAAGACAGCAATAGTGATAAATAAGTCATATTTGCTGCGTCAGACTAAGGTAACCACAACAACCAATTAGAGGTACCGGGAGACAGTCTTCCTACCCCCTCCCCCTCATCCCCCCGCAACCCATCTCTTTCTTCGTCCACTGAAAGCCCCCTTTTCTCTTTCTCTCTCTATTTCTCTTTCTATTTCTATCTCTCTCTATCTCTGTCTCTCTTTGTCTTTTTCTTTCTCTCTCTCTCTCTCTCTCTCTCTTCTCTTTCTATTTCTTTCTTTCTCTTTCTCTCTGCCCCTCTCTCTCCCCCTCCCTCCCTCCCTCTCCCTCCCCCCTTCCTCCTCCCTCCCTCCCTCCCTCCCCCCTCCTCCCTCTCCCTCCCTCCCTCCCTCCCCTCCCCCCCCTCGTCCCTCCCTCCCTCCCTCTCCCTCCCCCCCTCTCCCTCCCTCTCCCCTCCCCCTCCCTCCCCCCCTTCCTCCCTCGCCCCCGTATTCCCCGAGGGCGCGGACGCTCCCCACCTGCCGGAGCCCGAGTGTAAGGGCACCAGAAGGACGTGCCCGAGGAAGGTGCCGGGGCTCGGGTATCTGAGGTTCATCGGGCATCTCGGTTACACTCGCCTGGGCCGTGGGTATGCATGCCCACGCTCGCATTACTGGGGGAGCGGGGGGAGCGGGGGGAAGGGAGGGGAGGGGTGGAGAAGGAGGGAGGAGGGAAGGGAAGGGGGGGAAGGGAAGGGGAAGGGAGGGAGGGGAAGGGGAGGGAAGGAAGGGGTGGAGGAAGGGTGGAGAGGGGTGAGGAGGAAGGGGAGTGGATGGGAGGGGAGGAGGGAAGGGTAGGGTAGGGAGGGAGGAAAGGAGGGTAGGGGAGTAAGGGAATATATGGGAGTAGGGAGGGAAGGTATGGGGGGTGTGTGGAGGGAGGTATGGTGTGGGGGGTGAAGAAGGGAGTCAGGGAGAGGGGCAAGGGAGAGATAGAGAGGTGAAGGGTGAGGAGAGGGAGATAAAGGGTGAAAAAAGAGACAGAAGAAAGGGGTGGAGGGGGAGGGAGGGGAGGGGGAAAACGCGAATGACTATAAAACTTAATTAAGTATGCAATTATATTTTTCTCTCTAATTACCTGGTATATATATGTAAAAACGAAATGATTTCTTCATAGAGATGAATAATATAATTAATATTATATATAAAAAGAGAAGATAATGATCTATCTCTTTTATCTATCATATTCTTGGTATCTATCATACGCATATCATTAAATCTATCCGATTATTTTATTTGATTTGCTTATTACGTCTTTTTTATCAGTTTTCGCCAGATTAAACCAGATTTTTTCCCCAAATAAGATCTTGATTGTCATATCACCCAAGCCATAAAATATGCATTGGATTTTTTTATTATCATTTTGTTTATACATGTGCCAAGAGGCTGCATTATCTTATATCAAGTCATTTTAAATTATTATGTTTAGTCTGTCAACAGATACCTACCGTAACATGTCTTCAATTATATATGGGTCACTGTTGTTTTGGGTTTATATTTTAATTTTTTTTACCATTATCATTGATATTTGGGTTTTTTTGTTTTATATATGATTTATCTATTTAGAATTCTTGTCACATCCCGTTTCTATGCCATTTTCTTCTCCCCCCCCTTCTCCTTCTCCTCCTCTCCCTGCCCCACCTCCCTTTTCTCCTCGCTTCGCTCTCCCCCCTCCCCCCCCCCCCCCTACTCGCTCAACATCCCCACCCCTCCACACTTCTCTCCTTCTCGCCTCCTTCCCCGCCCCTCCTACCTCCTTCCCTCCCCTCCCTCCTTCCCCCTTCCCTCCCCCCCCCCTTCCCTCCAACCCCTCCCCTTCCCTCCTACCCCCCTCCTCCCTTCCCCCCCTCCCCCCCCTTCCCTCCCACCCACCCCTCCCCTCTTCCCATAAAACTTCGGCGTCACTTCGACATTAATCCCCCTCCTCCCCCCCCCCTCCCTCCCTCACCCACCCCCTCCTTCGATAATAACTTCAAGGCGGCAACGAAGGAGGCCTACGCACGCCCGCGCCTATGACGTATAGGGGGGGGGGGGGTAGGAGAAGGGGGAGGGAAGGAGGGGGGTAGGAGAAGTATAGGGGGAGGGAGACAAGTGGGGAAGGTGGGGGTGGGGTATAGGGAGTTTGGGAGAGGGAGGAAGGGGAAGGGGAGGAACGGGGGGTGAGAGAGAGACACATACAGACATACATACATACATACATACATACATATACATGACATCCATCCATCCATCCATCCATCCATCCAGACACATCATCATCCATCCATCCATCCATCCATCCATCCATCCATCCATCCATCCATCCCATACAGACTTACATATCAGACATACAGACAGACAGACTATCCATCCATCCATCCATCCATCCATCCATCCATCCATCCCATCCATCCATCCATCCATCCATCAGACACCATCCATCCATCCATCCATCATCATACCATTATCCATCCATCCATCCATCCATCCATCCATATCATGCAGACTCATCCATCCAGACAGACAGAGATCCAAGACAGAGACAGACAGATAGACAGACTAACAGAGACAGTGAATGAGATAGAGAACTATATAAGCCTCGGTGTTCGATGACGTGTGACAGTAGATTAGTCTATATTGGTGGGATAGAGTGAGCAATAAATCGGGGGGGGGGGGGGGGGGGGGGTGAGCGTGTTCTAGAATGTTCTGTGTTCTCTCGAGGTTGATGACTGGGTTTTTTTTTAGCGGGGTTGGGGGGTGGGGGGCAGGGTATGTCAGGTGGATATGTGATTCCTCTCTCTCTCTCTGTCTGTCTGTCTGTCTCTCTCTCTCTCTCTCTCTCTGTCTCTGTCTCTGTCTCTCTCTCTCTCTCTCTCTCTTTCTCTTTCTCTTTCTTTCTCTCTCTCTCTCTCTCTCTCTCTCTCTCTCTCTCTCTCTCTCTCTCTCTCTCTCTCTCTCTCTCTCTCTCTCTCTCTCTCTCTCTCTTTCTCTCTCTCTCATTCCTTATTCCTCCTTTTCTCTCGTTCCCTTTCTTATCTCTCACCTTCCACGGGGTCAGAAGTGAGATTCAGATGTTGTTGACATGATAAAGCTATCAGAACGAGGGGAAGGGGGGGGGGAGGGAGGAAGGAGAGGAGGAGGAGGGATAGGGAGGGGGAAGAGGGAGTGGGGGTAGGAATGGGGAGAGGAGAGGGGAGGGAGAGGGGAGGGGAGGAGGAAGAGAGGAGGGGTTGGAGAGGAGGAGAGGAGGAGGGGGGGATTGGAGAGAGGAGAGAGGGGGAGGGAGAAGGGAGAGGGGGGTAAGGTGGAAGCGAGAGAAGGACGAATGAACGAAGTGAGGAGAAGGAGCAGGCGAAGAGAAAAATTGTGATAAAGAAGAAATGAGGAAGAACGAAACAAAAAGTAAGAAAGAATGAGAATAGGAAAGCGTCAGAACGTGGGAAGAAGACGACGAAGGGAAGAGAGAGAGAAAGGGAGGAAGAGAGGGGGCGGAAGGGGGGTGGGGGGGGAGGGGAGGGGAGGGAGAGGTGACAACAGACCAGGTAAAGTTCGTTATCAGTGACAGCTGCCCCATTGAACAAACTGCTACGATTCCGAAGTCTTGTTTGGACACGGCGCTGAGGAAATGCGACCTGCTTTTTTTTGTTTTGTTTTTGTTTTGTGTATTTCCTTTGATTGGTTGAGTCTGTTTCGAATTTTTGTATAATATATCTTATCGTTGCTGAGTAGAGTTCTGAGTATGGTGTCGCGCGCACGACGTACAGTCTATCTGCGTGAGATGTATTGGTGTGGTTATTGAAAAAGTTAGTGATGTAAGTTACATAAGGCGAGGAGCATGCAAGAGATGGGAGGAGTTAGTAGGGGAGGCGAGCAAGCTAGTTCACGTTGATGTGTTCTGTGTGATGCAGTTCGGTCGTGGGGCCGGAGGTCAAATCTTCCCTTCTCCTCGGTCTCCCTCTTTCTCTCATCTCTGTCCCCCGAGTCGACGCCAGAGGGGGGGTATCGGACGTACCGAAGTCCTCCGTCTCCCCTCTTCCTCCCGCGCTGCGGGTGCCCCAGGCGATAGAGGGGCGGTCGGCGCGGCGAAGCCCTATTCGCCGTACGCTGCTGGTGTGCTGCCGCTCCCATGACTTGGAAGAGCGCCGGGCCAAGCTCACGCGTGTGTCACAACTCAGCTTTGGGCCCCTGCACCATCGATCCGAACGACAGCTACTGTCCATCCGCGACGCCAACGTGATTCGGGACGAAGTTGCTCGCTGTCTCACCCTCCCCTCCCCAACCAGCCGCTCTACGAGGTCATAGGCACAGCGGTCGATCCACTCAGTGTATCTCACGATGACTGTCAGCACTAGTTAGATCTAATGAGCAAGATAATGCCTCGAATCATGACACGGCGTCTTATCTCCCTGATCTGGCGAAGCCGGTGTCCACTTTTATGACACTGCTCCTTATCCTCCACCGGGGAATCAACGCCAGAATAGTCATGGATTACCTGTGTGATTAGCGACAAAATCTCAGACGCGGTGGAGAGGGAGAGAGGAAGAGAGGGAGGGGGGGGGAAGTGGGGAGGGAGGGAGACGGAGAGAGGGAAGAGGAGAGAGAGAAGAGGGCGAGGAGAGAGAGAAGGGAGGGGAGAAGGGGGGGGGGGTGGGCGGGGGGGGGTGTTGTGGGAGAGGGAGAAGGGGGGGAGGGAGGGAGAGGGAGGGAGGAGGGAGGGAGAGGGGAGGGAGAGGGGAGGTGAGGAGGGAGGGAGGGAGAAGAGGAATTAAACTGAAGGGAGGGAGGGAGGAGATGAATTAAAGATAAGGGAGACAAGGAGGGAGGGCGGGGGAAGGGGATGTAAGATGAAAGGGACGATACGAATAGAGTACACTTAGATAGATAGATCGATAGAGAGGGAATAGAGATAGATAGATAGCAAGGGAAAAAAGAAGAAATAGCGATGGAGAGAAAGAAGAAAGGAGATCCCTCCTCCTCGAGCTGTCTTCTTCCTCCCGGCCAATCTCCTCCTTCCCTATCTCCTCCTCTTCCTCCTCCGTCCTCTGCCTTCTCAAAGTGGGACCGTGCCGCACATAGGAGGCCATATACAGTCTAGTTTTCGATACACATCAAAGGCGAAGATCCTCGTGACGTAAATGATAAAGAAACAGGGCAAGAATTACTGAGATATGATTCAAGTTCTCTTCCGATTGGGATTGTATGGGTGTACTTGGCTGCGTAAGGTACTCTTCGTTCTCGTTTTATTCTAAAATCCACTCCCATTATTTGTTTGTCCCTGTCTGTTATCTCGCTTGGTGTTCCTCTGTTCTGCTTTCTGTCTGCCTGTCTTTCTGTTTTTCCTCTATTTCTTTGTCCTGTCTGCCTGTCTTTCTGTTTCCTCTATCCTCTTTTCTGTCCTGTCTGTCTTTCTGTTTTCCTCTATCTCGTCTTTTCTGTCTGTCTCTGTTTGCTTCTCTGTCTCTTTTTCTTGTTGTTCTTACTGCTGCTCCTCTGTCTCTCTCTTCCTCCTCTCCTCTCCTCTACAATCTCAAAAAACATAAAATATAACACAATTACGAAAATAAATCACTCCAACCCCCCCCCTCTCCGCATCGCCCTCTCTCCCCCCCAGGTGGTGTCCGATCACCGTGCCGGCCTCCGCGGGTGCCGACCGGGTCGCAGGCGGTCGTGCCGTCCTTCTCTTTCTCGCTCTGATCTCTCTTGCTGTTTAGTCAACCGGAGAAAGTCTGGGCATCCACCTCTTCTTTCCAGGCTCGCGACACATCCGAGTTGCCGTGACATCATCTCGCGGCGCGCCGTCTGACACGGGCAACCTGTGGCGGCACCTTGCCTGGCTCGCCCGGACGATCTTTTGCTGATGTCCGTAGCGCCATTCTCGCCTCCTCTTTCTCCGGGATCACGCCAGATAGTCATGGATTACCTGTGTGATAGTGACAAATCTCAGACGCGGTGGAGAGGGAGAGAGGGAGAGAGGGAGGGAGGGAGGGGAGGGAGGGAGGGAGGGAGGGAGGGAGGGAGGGAGGGAGGGAGGGAGGGGGGGGAGGGGGAAGGGAGGAGGGAGGGAGGGAGGGAGGGAGGGAGGGAGAGGAGGGAGGGGAGGGGTGAGAGGGAGGGAGGAGGGAGGGAGGGAGGGAGGGAGGGAGGGAGGGAGATGAAAGGGAGAGGGAGGGGGAAGAGGGAGATGAAGATGAAAGGGACGAACGATAGAGGTATAGATAGATAGATAGAGAGATAGATAGAGAGATAGATAGATAGATAGAGAGAGAGACAAAGTAAAGGAAAAAAAAAGAAATAGAACGAGAGAGAAAGAGAAGAGATCCTCCTCCTTCTTCCTCTTCCTCCATCTCCTCCTTCCCTTCAAAGTGACCGTGCCGCACATAGAGCCATATAAGTCTAGGTTTTCGATAACACTAAAGGCCGAAATCCCGTGACGTAAATGATAAAGAAAAGGGCAAGAATATGAGATAATAAGTTCTCTTCCATTGGGATTTATGGGTGATGGCTGCGTAAGGTATTTCGTTTATTATGCCCATTTATTTGTTTGTCTGTCTGTCTATCTGGTTTCCTCTATCTCTTTCTGTCTGTCTGTGTCTCTCTTCTGTCTCTCTGTCTCTCTCTTTCTCTCTCTTTCTGTCTTCTCTCTCTCTCTCTCTTTCTTCTCTCTCTCTTCTTCTCTCTCTTCTCTCTGTCTCTCTGTCTCTCTTCTCTCTCTCTAAAAATGAAAAAAAAATTATCAAAATAAATCAAATCCCCCCCCCCCCCCTTCTCTCTCTCCCCCCCAGGTGGTGTCGATCCGGTCCGGCCTCCGCGGGTGGCTCGACGCCGGAGAAATGGGCAACTGGCTCCGACACATCCGAGTTGCCGCGGCGCCCGTCTACGGCAACCTGCGGCACCTGCTGCTCGCCGGACAGATCTTCTACGAGGCCATCCGGGATATTTCGCAGTCAGAGGAGCTGCTGCTGATCCGCAAATCGGTTATTGATCTGGATACGTCGGCCATTGGTGAGTTTTCGCAGTTTTCGATTTTTTTTTTTTTTTGGGGGGGGGACTCTTTTTTTCCTTTTTTTTATCTTTTTCATTCTGATCTCTCTCTTTTTTTTTTGGCTTCTGTTTTCCTACTACTTTTTTTTCTTTTCTTCTTTCCTACTTCTGTCTTAACAATCTCTCTCCTCTCCTTTTTTCTTCCATTCTTTCTCCATCTATCCCATCTCCCATCTCCCTTCTCAGTGCTCAAAAGTGATAATTCTCCCACAATCCCCATCCCGAATGTCCGCAAAAAAACTCAAAATTCATCAGCCTTTTCGTCTCCCTTTCGCCCGCAGACGACCAAGTACAAGTGGGATCGCCCGAAGAAAAGTCAGAGAACACGGGCGACGACTGTGACGACGAGGACGAGGACGACGACATTTCGCGACACAGGTGCTTGCAGTGCGACAAACACTTCGGGGATTATGACGAGTGAGTGGAAGGCTTTCGGTTGTCGTTTTGGGATGTTTGTTTGAGTGTTTATATGATGAGGGGTTGTTTATATATGTTTGGGGTGTTTTATATTCATTCACTTCTGTTCGCACCTTTCCCATGTTCTGTCCTCTCCTCCCCCCCGCCCCGCCCCGCCCTAACCGCCGCCCTCTCCCCCGCAGGCTGGACGAGCACCTGGTCACCGCCCACGGCTACTCGGCCGGCCAGTACCGCTGCGACTACTGCCCGCGCGCCTTCGCGTGGCGGCCCAACCTGATCCAGCACAAGACGATCCACGGCGAGTACAAGCGCTACCCGTGCGAGAACTGCCCGCGCGTCTTCACGGACGCCATGGTGCTGCAGAAGCACATCCGCAACCAGCACGCGGGCGCGCGCTCGCACGCCTGCCCCGAGTGCGGCAAGACCTTCGCCACGAGCTCGGGCCTCAAGCAGCACACGCACATCCACTCGTCCGTGAAGCCCTTCCAGTGCGAGGTGTGCTTCAAGGCGTACACGCAGTTCAGCAACCTGTGCCGCCACAAGCGCATGCACGCCGACTGCCGCCTGCAGATCAAGTGCACCAAGTGCGGCCAGGCCTTCTCCACCGTCACGTCGCTGGCCAAGCACAAGCGCTTCTGCGACACGGCGCCCTCGCTCTCGCTGCCGCCCGGCCACCCCAGCATGCACGACAAGCTGTCCCACGGCGGCCTCTCCATGAACAGCGTGCCCTCGTCGCCGCCCAACCCCTTCATGATGTACCCGCGGCCGCCCCTGCCGCTGCTGCCGCCCTCGCTCCTGTCCGGCTACCCCATGTTCCCCTCGCTGCCCGGCCTGGTGGGCGGCCCCCAGCACCCGCTGCTCACCTCGTCCCTCCTGCTGCCCTTCCAGAACTCCGGCTCCAACGGCGGCCGCGACGCGTCCTTCTCGGCCCCGAAGGAGGAGAAGGAGCCCGCCGACTTCGGCGCGCGCATGGACATCTCGCCGCGCCCCGACCCGGCGGAGTCGCCCGCGCGCGAGCCGGCGGCGCTGCAGCCCCCGCTGCGCCGCTCGCCCTCGCACTCGCCCAAGCAGGCGTCCGTGTTCCCGCTCGGGGAGTCGCCGCGCAGATCGGAGCCGCACGACGCCCCCGACGAGCTCAAGCAGCCGTCGCCGCCCGAGCGCCGGCGCCAGACCACGCCCGAGCCGCCCGCGAAGGAGGTCAAGGTGGAGTCGTCGCGCGCGCCCGGCGAGCGCAAGGAGCAGCCGCTCGACCTGACGCTGCGGCGCGGCAAGGACGGCGGCGAGCGCGACGACCTGTTCCTGGGGCGCCTCGAGAGCATGTCGCACAGCAGCGACTCGGCCGAGGAGAGACTGCGCTCGCCGGCGCCGCTGGAGGTCAAGTCGGCGGAGGAGCCGCGGCCGCGCCCCGACCACCCGTTCCTGCGCATCAGCGAGCTCCTCAAGGACACCACCACCACCTCCGTCGCGCCCGCCCCCCCGCAGCCCCCCTCTTTTTTAGACGCGCCCAGCAAGCTCCCGCTCGCGTACCCGCGCCCGCTCCACCCCGCGGCGCTGCTTGACATGTACCGCAACCTGGACCGCAGCCTGGACCGCAGTCCGCTGCTGCCCGGCGCCGGCCTGGGGGGCGCGCGCTACCCGATGCTTCCCCCGTACTTCCCGCACAACAACATGGCCGGCATGGGCCTCGGCCTCAACCGCACCACGGGGCTGGACATGCTCAAGGCGCACATGTCCAACACGGGCCGCCCCTACGGCGACATCAGCCGCCCCTACGACCTCATGGCGACGCACATGCCCCGCGCCAAGGACCGCTACGCATGCAAGTTCTGCGGCAAGGTGTTCCCGCGCTCGGCCAACCTGACGCGGCACCTGCGGACGCACACGGGCGAGCAGCCGTACAAGTGCAAGTACTGCGAGCGCTCGTTCAGCATCTCGTCCAACCTGCAGCGCCACGTGCGCAACATCCACAACAAGGAGAAGCCCTTCAAGTGCCCGCTGTGCGACCGCTGCTTCGGCCAGCAGACCAACCTCGACCGCCACCTCAAGAAGCACGAGGTCGAGGGCCCCAACCCCCCCGACTCGCCCGACGCCCCCGACTCCAGCAGCGCCGCCGTCGACACCTCCACCAACTTCTTCAGCGACGAGATCCGCTCCTTCGTCGACAAGGTGACCGACTCGACCACGGAGGACCTGCCCGTCGACGAGGGCGCGGACGACGACGACGACGACGACAAGGAGGCCATCGACGTGACCGCGGACGAGGACATGGTCGACTCCCAGTGCGCCGCCAAGAGGGTCAGAGTCGAGTGAGCGAGACGACCCGAAAGATAAAAAAAAAACCCCAAGAATTCGAGATAGAAAAAAAAGAGAAAGGTGGAGTAGAAGGAGGAAGTAGATTTATATATAAATATATATATATTTAATTTTTAAAAAGGAATAAAAAAAAGAACCCCCCCTTTAAAAAAAAAGCCAAAAACGGACGAGTGATTGAAGGAGGCGTCATGTACATAGAGTGAACGGAAAGACAAAAGCACATTGTGTCTATCGCGACCCAAGACGGCCGGCTGTTGCACACTGGACCTCGTACCTCAAAGGAATTCATAAAACAAATAAAAACAAAACAAACGTATTCTAGTATAAAAAAAAAATCTCTTGATTCAGATAA
>NW_020871968.1:193804-251304 GCF_003789085.1 Penaeus vannamei
ATGTTATATTCATCGTATCGAGATGATATGATCAAATAGTGATGTTATTAACATAGTAGTGAGTTAATAGTGTGTCGTGTGAGTAATTAAATGTTTAAAAAATTGCAGAAATTTCAGTTACTATGTGTTTTTGAGTGTAGTCTGTGTGAGAGGACTATAAAGAAAGGCAGACATAGTCATTCTACGATTATTACCTGATATGTTAGAGAGAATGTGTGTATATAGTGATGGACTAGCGATAAGATATATTGGACTTTGATCATTATCCAGCGTGATACATATCACAATAGAAATTTATCTACGTCATTTGGGGTCATCATACTACTCAAATCTAGATATCATTGTACATCAGTATCACCATCAATAACAAATAATAACGAGAACGCAAATTCACCATCGACTCTGCAATACACTCAAATACAGTGATAAAGGACCAAGAATTATTCCTATAACAAATAAATGCAAGAGAAAAGCATTTTAGTAAACACAGGAAACGGTGAATGATAATGAGAATTTCGCGAAATAAACAGTAAAAAAAACCAAACAAATAACGAATAATGAATGAACGACCAACTAACAAAACCAGAAAAAACAACACCAAATCATCACCAACATCATTTGAACCTATAAATATATAATAATCTTAACTCTTATACACACACTTCTCGTTCGCGCTTCAGTACTCTAGACCCAAACTATACGCCGATAGTGAAGCGGACCTATAACACAATGCACTGTGGCTTAGAGCGTGTTGTTCTGCGTCTCGTAGGTACATTTGTATAACTCTTGGGTGTATATTCCGGCGTCAAGTAAGGTGTGGGGGGGTGGGGTAGGAGAGAGGAGGGAGAGAGGGGTGGGTAAGGAGTAGAGGGATAGGGAGAGAGGGTGGGAGGGTGGAGAGAGGGAGGGGTGGGCAGAGGGAGGGAAAAGGTAGGGTAGGAGGGACGGAGGGTTTGAGAAGGGAAGGAGGGTGGGATATGGTAGGGTACGGGCAGGGAGGAGGTTGATAAGAGGGAGAGGAAAGTGGTTGATGATACGAGGGGTGCGGGATGTCGGAGTAACGTGGCATTGGGTAAAGGTGAGAGGAGATGAGGTGCAAGGAGACACAGGACAGAGACTTGCCAGTGTGGTATGTGGTGAGGCGGGTAAAAAGCATAGAGTGAGTCACACTTATCATGAACACAAGACAGAAGCAATGTAGATATACTAAATAGTCAGTAATAGTATATTAACATCAATCTCGATCATATCATCATGTAGCAGACTACGATACTATTGGCTCTTGGCGTTGCCTGGCCTATACGGATTATATATATATAGTATCTATATGTATAAAAGTTCAATGACCTAGTCATAGTTCAAGTACAATAGCTCATGAGGTACGCTGTCAAGACTGTTCAATGAATAGACTTTCAAAGTGGCGCAGAAACGCACCGCGCTCACACTAACCGAGGTGATGTGTTACAAAGCCTTTATCTAATAAGAGTGAGTGAATGCACTAAAAGACCTCGTGTATACAGATTATTAAATAATTAAATAAATATGTAGATAGTATAATAAACAGAATATAATTATATTATGAATGTGTAAGAGATATAGAGATAGCTAGAAAGACAGATAGCTAGAAAGATAGATGGAAATCCAGATAGATAGAAGGATAGATAGAAAGCCAGATAAATAGATAGATAGATAAAAAGATAATACTTACGAAGACAGATAAGACAGAATGCTAGATAGAGAGCCTAGATAAAATAGATATAGTAAAGAATTATAAATTACTCAATATATAAATATTAGATATTGTAGGTATTGAATAGTATAACTACTAATTACAGATGAAATAGCAATAAAAAGAGTACAGTGTGTGATTAGATTAGTGAGTTAAGTGAATGAATTCTTTTTTAGATTGGATAGGAATAGTTGGTAGATTGTGTGCTTTAATGTCTATGCTTTCTCTGTGCTGTGTTGTTGCTGTGTGTGTGTGGTGTGGTGTGTCTGTTGTTCTAGTCTCCTCTCGTATCTCGTCCTCGATCCCCCCTCATTCCTTCGTCTGTTCTTTCTCGACTGCCTCTGCTCCGGGTGTTGTACTTGTCCTGGTAACACTCTGATTTTCCTCTCTTACTATATCTATCTCTTATATTCACTTCCCACTCAGTATCAACTATATTAGTCTCTCTTCTCTCACTCTATATCTATCTGCTTCCACTAATCTCTCTCATTACTCTTCTCATCATCCTACTATACTATCTCATTCATCTATATCTACTTATATCTGCTTCTTACTCTCTATTCATTCAATTCTCTTATCTCTCTATCACTTTCACTATATTATATCTATCTCTTTACTATTATCACTCGCTCCGTTCTTCATACTCTCTCTTCAATTACTATAAGCATAATAAATAGATAAATATCTATAAGTTATGTAATGGTATACTATGGTGTGTGTGGTGTGTGTGTGTGCACTCACTCTCTGCCACTGACTTACTCCTTCACTTCCCATACGGATCATGCCACATACCCCTACCTCAGATCAAGTACTGCCCTTACATAACATTCACTAGCTCGCACTCAGTATACGCTCTATACTTACAAACACGCCTCATAGTGCAAATACGCCAGCTAAAACGTTCTAATAAATATTCAAAATACATTATATCGTCAGGAGTATACTTGGAACCCTGCACGAGGCTTTACATTCTCATTATCTCTGTGATTGTGCGTGTGTCGGTATGGATGGTGGATGCTGAGGTGTCGCATGGGTGGGTTGAGGGATGGGGTGAAGTAGGGTGATGGAGATGGTGGGTGGATTGGAGGGTGTGTGCGGTTGTTTGTTGTTGTGTGTGTGTTGCGTGTTAGTGACGTGCTTGTGTGGTGTGTGGTGTTGGTGTCGTGTGTGTGTGTTGGTGTGTGTGGTGTCGTGTGTTGTGTTGTGGTGCTCGTCGTAGATATGTGGTGTGTTGTGGTGTGGTGGTTGTGGTTTGTTGTGGTTGGTTGTGTGGGTTAGTGTGTATAGGTATTAGTGATGTTGATGTGTGTTGATGTGTGTGGTGTGGTGTATTTGATAGTGATAGTTGTGTAGTGGTGTTATGTGCGTGTGTTGATGTGTGTGTAGGCTAGTGCTGTGGCTGATGCGATGTTGTTGTGTGTGGTGTGTGTTTGATGTGTATGTGTGTGTGTGTGTGTGTTGTGGTGTGGTTTGTGTGTATGTGTGTGTATTTGTGTATGTTGTGATAGTTGTTTGTATAGTGTGCGGTTGATGCGTGTGTGATGTGGTTGAATGTTGCTGTAGTTGTTCCGAGTTTGTTCGTCTACATAGTGTAAACATGTGCTATTCACAATACTCATGATGGCTTGTGTGTGATATGGCATATGCGGTATGTGTGTGTCCATTTGCGTAGTTGTGTGTGTTTGATCATTGTAGATGCGTTAATATATGATAATTTAATAAGGTATATATAGATGGGATATATTAATTATTCTTACGTGGAAGTAATCTGGTGAGGTCAATATCGTTTGCATACTATTGATGTGTAATCTATAATATATATATATATATATATATATATATATATATATATATATATGAAGGAGAGAGCTAGGAACATCACTGAGAGCAAGTAACATAATAGAGTAGAATAGGCGGATGGGAGAATATATGGGAGGAGAAGGAGAAAAAGGGAGCAGGGAGGGAGAAAGGGAGAGGGAAGTGGGAGAGGGAGAGGAAGGAGGAAGGGAGAAGAGAAGGAGAGACGGAGAGGGAAGGGAGAGGGAGAGGGAAGAGGAGAGAGGAGAGAGGAGAGGGATAGGGAGAGAGGGAGAGGGAAGGAGAGGGGAGAGGGAAGGAGAAGGGGAGAGGGAAGGAGAGAGGAGGAGAGAGAGGGGGAGAGAGGGGAGAAGGGGAAGGAGAGAGAGAGAGAGAGAGAGAGAGAGAGAGAGAGAGAGAGAGAGAGAGAGAGAGAGAGAGAGAGAGAGAGGGAGAGAGAGAGAAGAGAGAGAGGAGAGAGAGGAGAGAGAGAGGAGAGAGAGAGGACAGAGAGAGAGACAGAGAGAGAGACAGAGAGAGACAGAGAGAGAGGAGGGAGAGGAGAGAGAGAGAGAGAGAGAGAGAGAGAGAGAGAGAGAGAGAGAGAGAGAGAGAGAGAGAGAGAGAGAGAGAGAGAGAAGAGAGAAGAGTGAGAGAGAAAGAGAAGAGAGAGAGAGAGAGAGAGAGAGAGAGAGAGAGAAGAGAGAGAGGAGAGAGAGAGAGAGAGAGAGAGAGAGAGAGAGGAGAGACAGAAGAGAAGGAGAGAAACAAAGAAAAGAGACAGACAAAAGAGAGAGAAAGAAAAAAGAATTAGCAAAAGGTAAAGATAAAAAAAGAAAGAGAAAAGGAAAGAAAGAAAAACAAAGGAAAACAAATAACAAGAAGAAACAGCCAGAGACAGACAGATTCGCAGACCTAAATATACCCCAAAAACATTCTTACGAAAAGCTACCCACTTTGGAACCGTATTTGAACCGCTTTCTCAAGAGATCCTTAGGAAATGGAGAGTCATAAAGATAAAGGCGATAGAAAGAGCAATAACAATAATAATATCTATTTCAAAAGAATTATAAGAACCAATTAAAAGTATTATTATACGCTGAAAAGGTTGGATAGCGTATGTGAAATTTGATCTTCGGGATGTGAACGAGAAGTGGTAGGGAGAGTAAGTGTAAAGGTGTGAAGGAAAATGATGATAATAATTAAAAGGAGAATGATGATAAAGATGGTCAGAGGGGGGATAGGAATAAAAAAGAATGAGAATAAGAATAATGATATGAAAGAAATTATGATGACGATGATGATAAAAACGATAATGATAATAAAAATTAAGATAATAATGATAATAATATAAAGTCTAATAATGATATAATACAATAATAATAATATAATAATATCATAATATAATAATACAATACGATAACAATAATAATGATAATATCAACAACGACACAACAATAACAATAACAATTAACATAAAGATTAAACTCAATAGCAAAGATAAGGAAAAGGACCCTTACAGCCGCGATCTCAACTGTAATCAAATTTGGTAAACAATTTGAAGTAGCAAATAAAAACGGAGAAAAAATCGTTTTAAGTAATTAACAAATTCCACAATACAAAAAGAAAAAAAAAACGGAATTTATTTATAGAATTGGCATTATCTACATCCATATTTAGCAGCATGTATCTAGATCTGTAATTCTGTTTATTATCATTATCATTTTTATTTTTTTCAGACAGAAACGTAAATAAACAAACAATAAATTAACTAAATAGACAAGTCCCCCCTTAAAGAAATTCAACGAAAAAGAGACAAACAAATGGGGAAAACATAGGAAAGGGAAAAGAGAGATAAATAAAGAAATCAAAATTGAAGATTGGAATTAAATCGAAGCCTTGAATCTTTAATAAAATAAAGAAAACGGAGAGAACAGGAGAGAACAGGAGAGAAGGAAAAAAAAGAGGAAGAGAGAGAGAGAAAAAAAAAGAGAAAAGAAAGACAAAGGACAAAAAGAAGAGATAGAAAAGAGAAAGAAAAAAAAAAAAAGAAAAATAAAAAACAGAAAAGAGATCACAAACTTCAAAATAGGCATTGAATTTGAAACCTTGAATCTTTATAAATAGAATCTGGAACAGGAAGAGAAAAGGGGGGGGTGGGGGGAGATGGGGAGAGGGGGGGGGGAAACCTCATTGGCAAATTGAGTTTGCTATTGGTAGGTTTGTAGTCATTATATCATTTTAGGCGAGCGTATTAGACAGTGTTAGTTGACTTGGCTTACTGCGAGAATGTCATTATCTTTTCTTGTTTTTTTTTTTATAATTATTGTATCATGGACACATATATTATTATGATTGTTAATTATTTTGAGTGTGCACATAGGGAGAGGGGGGAAGAGTGGGGAAAATGTGGGTGATGATGGGGCAGGAAAATAGAGAAGTTGAGATGGTGGGATAGAAGGATTGGGGCAGAGGGATAGGAGTGGATCGCGGAAGAAGGAGGCGAAAAGAGTATATGGGAAGGAAAATGAAAGTGTAAGTAGGTACCCGGAAGGGGTAGAGGAAGAGGAGAGAGCAGGGAGGGATTGGGGAGGGATGGGGAGGAGAAGGAGGACAGAGTGAGGGAGAGGTCAATGATTGAGGGGGAAATAGGAGGTAGAGGGGGATTGGAGAGAGAGGGGGAGGAGGGAGAGGCATTTTTGATAATGCAAGAGAAAACGCTAACGGGGGGAGGAGACAGATTAGAAGAGTGATGAGGCGCAACGGCTTAGAGATTGTAAGGCTAAGGGAAGAAGGGAGCGAAAAAATGAACATAAGTATTAGTACAATTGAAAGAGTGAGAGAGGGGGGTTCAGAGAGAAATAGAGAGCACGCGCTGAGGTGACAATGAGAGGGGAACGGGAGGGGGCACGCACGCCGGTAGTTGTTCAATTAAATCGGATAAATAGGAAATAGGAAAGATTTGAAGAGGAGGGTAGGAGATATGATGAAGGGAGAGTAGAGAGGAGAGAGAAGGGAGAGGAAGCCAGAGGGAGGGGACAGGAGAGAGGGGAGAAAGAGAGGAGGGGAGTGAGAAGGGGAAGAAGGAGAGAGAGAGTAGGGAAAGTGAAGTTGAGTTAAGGAGGGGGAGATGAAGGAGATATATAAAAGCAAAACGTGAAGGTAACAAGTAAAATAGATATAGACGAAAAATGAAGAAAAGAAAGAACCCCAGACCCAACAAAAAAAAATAGTTATAATGTGATAGACAATAATAAGATAAAGACTAACCACACAGACAACCAACAGTTAAGACTTAGCTACCGCAATAATATATAATAATAAAGAAATAAGATATGAGAAAAGAAAATAAACCCAACGAAAAGGGAAAAAGCAAAACAAAACAAATATCAATAACTCACACCTTTCCTCCGATCACAATATACTCCTCCCTTCAAACAAATAAAAACAAACACATAAACATTTAACAGCGGTAAATAACGACAAGAGAACTAGTAAACTAATTGTTATTTTTTGAGGTGTTGCTTGCTCCGTTCTATAGAAAATCTTCGGGAAGCAAGTGGGGTGGGGGTTGGGGTGGGGTGGGGGTGGGTGAGGGGAGGTAAGGAGAGGAGGAAGGGAGAAAAAGGGAAGTAAGATGAGGGGGGGAGAGATGAGGGGGAGGGGGAGGGGGGGGAGGGGAAGGGGAGCGAGGGTGGGGGAAGGCAGTGGGTTGGGAGGGAGGTGGGGGAGGAAGGGGGTAATACGGAGGGGCAGGGGAGATGGGGGGAGGCGGAGGAAAGTGGGGAGGGAGAGAGGGGAGGGGTGAAGAAGAGGTGGGATGGAGAGGGAGAGGGGAGGGAGAGGAGAAGGGGAGGGGGAGAGAGATGAGGAGAGGAGAAAGAGGGAAAAAGAAGAGGAGAGGGGAGTGAAAGGGGAAACGGAGGAGGGTAGAAGAGAGGGTAGAGAGGATAGGGAAGGGAAAAAGAGAAAGAAGACAAAACGGTGCGGGAAAGGAAGTGAAGGAGAGGAGAGAGAGGAAAAAAAAGATAAGAGAGGAGAGACATTGGAGTCACAAGAAAGATGGATGAAGAAAAAAAAGAAAAGAGATTATTTGAAAGAGAAAAATTATTTAGTAGAAATAGGGATAAACTATAATGTAATGCAAGTAAGACGACCCAGACAGACAAGACGGCAGACTGACAGAAGCAGCGACAGGAGCAGACAGACAGACAAGACAGACAGACAGGAGACAGAAGACAGACAAGACAGACAGGCAGACGCGGATGGTGGGTCGAGACATCAATAACTTTTCATACAGACATCAGTAAGGGAATTCTTCTCTCTCCGTCTAAATTAAGAAAAAAGGTNTAGAGAGAGAGAACGGAGAGAAGAGCAGAGAAGAAAGAACAAGAGAAAGAGAAAGACAAGAGACTTGTATGATAGACTGTGGGACTCAAAAATAAACTTCAGTGTGTTGTATAATGTAGAAGAAATAAGTAATACGGTGAATGGAGAATTCAAGACATATGATGTAAGTGTGTTCATATTAGAATTGAAAAAAAACGTAAATATATCAGACATAATGTAATACTATACGTGTATAAGGAACACAATGTATAAGACATAATGTATAAGGCATAATGTATAAGGACACAATGTAATAAGACCATAATGTATAAGGCAGAAATGTATAAGGCATAATGTAGTAAGACACAATGATAAGACATTTAATGTATAAGACATAATGTTATGACCAGTATAATGTATGTAAGGCATAATGTATAAGACAATAACGATATAAGACATAATGCTATCAATGTTGAGTTGAGGGAAATGTCCATTTGAGGGAATGGTATGTGCCACAGAATGTTTGCATAGTGTTAGTTGAAAAAAAATGTGACTAAAAATGAAAGTGAAAAAAATTATTTCTATCATAGGGCTGTAAATAATAAATTGTGCTTTCATAGTGTTTGAATATCAGTTATAGTCATTAAAAACTGGGAAAAAATATGTCACACCCTCAGTCTTTGTATTTTTTAAAAAGTCATCAACCTCATCACCATTTACCAAGGACGGTCATCACCAATGTCAAAGTCATCACCAGACCTCAAATTCCCTGTCATCACACTTGCAAAATGGTTCAATCACCAATCCAAAGTCATCACCAGGACCTCAAGATTCCCTGTCATTCGACCACTTGCAAAAATGGTCATGCACCAATCACAAAGGTCCATTCACCAGACCGCCGAATCATCACCAAATGCAAGGTCATCAGATTCATTCTAAAGTCATCACCAGACCACTTACTCTCTGTCATCACCAGAACTTTGCAAGAAGGTCATCACCAACATCGATGACTACAACCCCAAAGAAAGGTCATCGGCATTTGACCTCCGAAGAGAGGGGGGGGGGAGGTGAAAGGAGAGAGGGAAGGAGTAAAAAGAGGGAGAGATGAAAGGAACAGTGAGGAAGAGGGAAGGGGAGTTGAAAAGAATGGGAAGAGAGGAAAGGAGCGTGAAAACTAGGGGTAAGGAGGGGAAGTATGGAAAAGAAGAGCTGTGGAAGAGACCAGAAAATAAAAAAGCCCAATACGAAAAACAGACAGAACATACAATTCTATAACAAGACAACCTTCTCCACCCTCTCCCACCCTATCCCCCTCCTTCAACCCCTACACCCTACTCCTCCTTCAACCACCCACTCCCCCCGTCTCCTCCACCACACCCCTCCCTGCCTCCTCCTCCTCCTCAACCCCCCCCTCCCCGCCTCCTTCCTCCACCCACCCCCCTCCCCCCTAACTCCTCCTCACCCCTCCCACCTCCCATATCTCCCCTACTGATTCCAATTCTATTTCCCTTCCTGCCACAGGGGGCGATCTGACACAGAGGGGGGGGGGGGGCGCGCTCTCCCACAATGCACACCTGTCCCCCCCCTGGTCTGGACCCCCCCTGCTGACTCCTCGATGCTATTGTTCCTCGGGACTAACTTACGTCTAAATTTTATCTCTATGACTATCCCTCCTTTCCTTACTCTCCCTCTAGCCCCTCCCCTTCGCATTTTCCTTACTCTCCCCTTTATCCCTCTCCCTCATCTCTCTTCCTCCCTTCTCCCTCCTCCCTCCTACTATTTACTATTTACTTATTGTGATCATTTAATGTCAGTGGGTGCGTACATATATCCAAACATCCATTTAATTAATTTTTAGTATTATTAGCTTTGTCAACATTATCAGCGCAATTATAATCAGACTTTATAAAAGATAACACTGAAAAGAATATATATTATAAAATATTATATATATATTAATATAATATATATGTATATATCATAACTATAATATATATACTATATATTATATATATATAGTATATATATATACATATATATATATATATATATAATAGTATATATATATATATATATATAATATATATATATATATATATCATAATATACATATATATACATATATATATATATATATATATATATTATATATAATATCATATACTAATATATAAATATATATGATATATATTATTATATATACATATATACATATATATACATAATATATATATATATATATATATATATATAATATAATATATATATATTATATATATACATAATATATTAATATATATATATATATATATATATATATATATACATATACATATATAATATATATATATATATAATTAATATATATATAATATATATATATATATATCATATACTATATATACATAATATACATAATTATATATATAATATATTATATATATAATATATATATATATATTATACCATATATATATAATATATAATATATATATATATATATATATATATATATATATATATATATACTATATATATATATATATATAATATATATACTATATATATAATATAATATATACTATATATATTATACTTATATAATATATATATATATATATATATATAATATATAATATATATTATATATATATATATATATATATATAATTATATATATATAATATATATATATATATATATTATATATATCATATATATATATATATATATTATATATATATATATATATATAATATATATAATATATATATATAATATATATATATATAACTATATATATGATATATATACAATATTATATACATACTATAATATATATATATATATATATATTATATATTTATATATATATACATTTAATATTATAGTATACTATATAAATATAATAGTATATATATATATATATATAATATTATATACTATATATATAATCATTATCATTATCGTGATTACTATCAGCAAGAGTATCAAACATGAATATTAATTAATAACGCAGTTGTATCGTAATTTTCTTGTCATTAAATAACCGGCCGCATAACGCATAATTTTCTTGTTGTTATTAAATCACTATATTATCCTCTCCTGCATAATGAGATAAAGTCAGTTATAACGAGACTGTAGGATGCATAAAAATTGTTTTGATGAAATTCTTTAAAACTCGCCATCTTGAACTGGCATATTGTAAAGGTGGAAAGATGTACTTAACATAGTACTTATATTTATGTATATTTATATTTATATTTATATGTACTTATATTTGCCTAAGTTTATGGATATAATCTTGTTTTCGAGAGAACGTGAAGGAGATCTGGATTCTTTTCTTTCTTTCTTCATATCTCCTGCTTTCTCTTTCTTTCTCTTTGTCTCTATCTCTTCTTCTTTCTCTCTCCTCATCTCTGCTTCCTCACTCTTTCCCCTTCCCTATCTCATTTTCCCTATCTCCCTTCCTCACTCTCCCTTCATCCCTCTCCCTCGCTTCCTTCCTCCTTCTCCCTCCTCCCTTCCCTCTCTCTTACATGTGGGTAAATAACGAAAGGTTTTATCTATCTATGGTATAACATTTGAAAAGGGATAAATAGAAGAGAGAAGAAAGAGAGGGGAGAAGGAGAGAAGGAAGGAAGGAGGGAAAGGGAAAAGGGAGAGGGAGAAAGAGAAGAGATAGAGAGAGAGAGAGAGAAGAGAGAGGAGAGAGAGAGAGAGAGAGAGAGAAGAGAGAGAGAAGAGAAGAGAGAGGAGAAAAGAGAAAGAGAAAAGAGAAATGAAAGAAGAAGAGAAAGAAGAGAGAGTGAGAGTGAGAGAAAGAGAGAAAGATGAAATAGAAGAAGAAAAACAAAATAAGAAAATGCTCATCATCGTACCCTCGTTCTAAAATTCCGCGGTTCTCTCTCCCCTCCCCCCCTCTCTTCTCCTTTCTTAACTCTCCACTCCCTCCCTTTCTCCCTTTCTCTCTCTCTTTCTCTTTCTCTCTTCCTCTCCCCTCTCCTCTCTCTCTCCCCCTACCTTCCTCTTCTCCCCCCTCCCTCTCTCTCTTTCTCTCCCTCTCATTCCCCCCCCTCTCTCTCCCTCCCCCCCTTCCTCCCTTCCTCTCTCTCAGCCCCCTCCTCTCTCTCTCTCCTCTCTCTCTCCCTCCTCTCTTCCTCTCTCTCAGCCCCCCATCTCTCTCTCTCTCTCCCTCCCCCCTTCTCTCTCTCTCCCTCCCCCCCTTCCTCCCTTCCCTCCCCCCCTCTCCCCCCTCTCTCCCTCTATTAAAAGCAAGTTAAAAGCAAGCACACGCGCATTTAGCTCGGACTGCGACGTCTAGAGAAAACAAACGGCAGGTGGCGCCAAGTGCGTCGCAAGCCAGTGACTTTCAATTTATATTTACATTTCGGTTTATTTTTATTTCCATTGTTTTATTTTTTTTCTCGATGTTTTTGCTTGGAAATATAGTTTTTTTTTGTTTGGATTTTTTTTTTTTTTTTGTTTTATAGGGTACTTTTTTCGATCTCATGAGGTTTATTCAATATCCAAAAAGCAAAGTTTTTCTCTCAAATTTTAACCTTTCCTTTTTCTCCCCAAAAAATCGCTCTCATCATTTTCGGAAATGATTTTTCTTCCTCCTCCTCTTGCTCTCTCTCCTCCCCCCCCTCTTACCCCCCCCTCCCCCTTTTCTCCCCCCACAACTCCAAACACCAGAAAACCATCAGACAAACAAGTCAAAGTTACACAAGTATCCCCTTCGAGGCTGTAAACAACCGAAAATGGAGTTATGACGTGTTACACAGAAGGAAATACACAAACGTTTTTTTTATTTCCTTTTTTTAAAAATCTTTAAACGTTTTTTTTCGTCTTCAAACGTTTCAATTCCAGGTGGATGTGTTAGTCACTATGACAGGTGTGTTAATGTGTTTACTGTGTGTTTTTTTTTCGTTTTTGATGGTATATGTGGTTGTCGCGAGTTAATTGGTGTTTGCAAGGAGGGAGGAGGGAGGGGAGGGTGGGAGAGGGTAAGGGAGAGAGAGAGAAAGAAATAGAGATGATGGAAATGAGAGAGAGAGAGAGAGAGAGAGAGAGAGAGAGAGAGAGAGAGAGAGAGAGAGAGAGAGAGAAGAAGAGAGAGAGAGAGAGAGAGAGAGAGAGATCAAGTGAGTTAGTGAGAAAAAGATAAAGATAACGTAAACAAACAAATAACAAGAGACAAAGAGAAAGAAAGAACAAGCAAACAATAGACCAAAAGAAAGAGAGAACCCCCCGCCCCCCAAAAAAACAAACAAACTACATTCTCCAGCCACCCCTCCCCCCAAGAAAACAAACAAACAAACAAACAAACAGGATTACAGGCACATCTCCGCGCGCGTGTGAGTGTGCGTGCGTGCGTGCGCATGTGTGACCCGAACAACAGCTCGAAGGCACCTGAGTCTCATTGTGTCCCGAATGTTGCGCAATTTAGTGCTTAAGATGCCCTAATTCCTGCTGAAGATGTTGCTTCTTTTCTCAATTAGACGCACACTCATGCAGGCATACGGACACACACGCGCACACGAACACACGCGTACACGAAGACACGCGCACACGCGCACACGCACACATACACATATATACATACACAACGCTACACATGCACAGATAAATAGATATATAGATAGATAGACAGAAAGATAGATAAATATATATAGAGAGATATATAGATAGAAAGACAGAAAGATAGATAATATATAGATAGATAGATAGATAGATAGATAGATAGATAGAGAGAGAGGGAGAGAGATATAAACCGATAAATTGATAGAAAGATAGACAGCCAGATTAGACAGATAGGCTGATAGGAAGACAGACAAGCGGATATATAAACAAATAAAGTGACAGCAAATAAGAAAGAGAGAGATAGACAGATAGATGGATAGACAGACTGACAGAGAGACAAACAGATAAACAAACAATTAAATTCAGACATTTTACTATCCTCCCTCCCCCCTCCTCCTCCATAAAGACCTGTATTTACTGTCCCTCCTGTCCCTAGGTCAGCAGAGGTCAAAGGTCATCAGAGTCAGCGCAGTGGGAGGCTGAGTGGCACTGACCCTATTGCACGGTCTGGCACTGTCACTCGCCTCAGCAAACGAATCTGCTTTTCTGAAGTAGTTTGTCTTCTTTGCCCCCCCCACTTTCTATCCATTATCATTATTGCTATCATTACTATTACTATTATTTTTATTATCATATTTGTTATAATTATGAAAATTATGATAATTATTGTAATTATTATGATTATCATAATTATCAATATCATCATTATCGTCATTATCTTTATTATCATTATCATCATTATCTTGATTATCATTATCATCATTACTATAATCATTATCATGATTTTCATTACTATAAAAAATATATATATGTATGTATGTATGTATGTATGTATTTATGTATATGTGCATGTTTGCGTGTGTGTGTTTGCGTGTCTGTGTATGTGTGTATGTGGTGTAGTGTGTGTGCTGTGTGTGTGTGTGTGTGTGTGTGTGTGTGTGTGTGTGTGTGTGTGTGTGTGTGTGTGTGTGTGTGTGTGTGTGTGTGTGTGTGCGTGTGGTGTGCGTGTGCGTGTGTGTGTATGTGTGTGTGTTTTTCTTAAATCCAATAAGAAATATAAATTTCGTACAAAAAATATACCCCCCTCCCTCCCGCTACACATCCCCTTTCGTTCTTCTTTTTAAACTCAAAAAAACAACAACAACAACAATATATTTGGTATGCATATATTTCCTTTTCCTCCTTCCCTGACTTCAAATACATTGACTTCAACGACTCCCAAGTGCACAGGGTGACGTCAGCGAGACAACCCCCCCTTCCCCCCCCCTCATGTCTACCACTCCCCTCTCTTCTTCCTCTCCTACTTTTCCCTCTCTCCCTATTCACTCTTTTGATTTCCCCCTCTCTCTTTTCTTTTCTTCTTCTTCTCTTCTTTTCTTCTTCCTTCCTATTATATTTCCATCACCCCCTATCTTTCTTTCTCCTCTCCTTCTTCTTTCCCTTCCCCTTTCCCCCATCACCTTAGTCTCTGTGTCTGTCTGTCTCTGTCTGTCTGTCTGTCTCTTCCCCTTTCTCCTTCTCCCTCTCTCTCTCTCTCTCTCTCTCTCTCTCTCTCTCTCTCTCTCTCTCTCTCTCTCTCTCTTCTCTCTCTCTCTATATATTATATATATATATATATATATATTATATATATATATATATATATTAAACCTCCCCCTCTCCCTCTTCCCCACCTCTTCCCACGTTTAATGTTTGCCGCCGTGAGAGAAAGAAATAAAAAAAAAATACACATAATGATAACAAGAAACGAGGAAGTAGAAGAGAAGGACAAAAAAATAATGATAATAACGACGAAAACAAAAAAACAAGAAAAACACCAATGCGGGCGCGCTTGGTGGACTCGTGGCTTATTTCTTTTATTAAATTATCTCCCTCTCTCTTTCCTCTCTCTCTTCTCTTCCTCCTCCACTTCCTTGTACTCTCTTCGGCTCTCTTTCTGCTTTATTTTTCTCCTCTCTCTCTTCTCTTCCTTGCACTCTCTTCGGTTCTCTTCTACTTTATTTTCTCAACTCTCTTCTCTCTCTCTCTTTCTCTTCCTCCTCCACTTCCATGGACTCTCTTCGGTTCTCTTTCTACTTTATTTTCTCCACTCTCTTTCTCTCTCTCTCTTCTCTTCCTCCTCCACTTCCTTGCACTCTCTTCGGTTCTCTTTCTACTTTATTTTCTCCACTCTCTTTCTCTCTCTCTCTTCTCTTCTTCCTCCACTTCCTTGCACTCTCTTCGGTTCTCTTTCTGCTTTATTTTCTCCACTCTCTCTCTCTCCTTCCTTCTCTCTCTTCTCTTTCGCTCTCGGTCTCTCTCTCTTTCTCTTTGTCTGTCTCTTCATTTTTTATTTCTTCCACTCAGTTTTTTTTTTTTTTTTTTTTGTCGTTTTTTATTACCCTCATCATTCACTCACTGCCATTATTTGATTTCTCTTTCATGTTCCCTTTCTCTCCCTCTCTCTCCCTTTCTTTTATTCTATTACTACTATCCATTTCTTCCCCTCCCTCTCCCTTCTCTCACCTCTCTTCTCCCTCTTCCCTATCCCTCCTTCCTTCTCTTCATTTCTCCCCTCTCCCCTCTCCCTCTCCTCCTCCCCCCTACCTTCCTTATTCCTCCCTCCCCTCCCTCCCTATCCCCCATTTTCCCTCCCTCCACCACCTTCCTTTTTCCTCCCTGTTCCCCTCCCTCCCCAACCTTCTTTATTCCTCCCCTCCCTCCCCACCTTCCTATTTCCTCCCCCTTCGTTCTTCCTCCCTCCACCTCCTTCCTTACTCCTCCCCTCCCTCCCTATCCCCTTTCCTCCTTCCCCCACCTTCCTTATTTCTCCCCTCCCTTTCGTTCTCCCTCCCTTCCTCCCTGTTCCCCCTCCCCCTCCCCTCCTTCGCCATCACAGCTGTCCTCCCTCGTTTTTTATATTTTCCCCGCGCAACTGACGCGCTCGTAACTCGCTCCGCTCTCTCCCTTTGTCCTCCCCTTCTCTTCTTCCTCTTTCTCCTTTCTAATTTCGCCCTATTCTTCTCCTTTCGCCTCTTCCTCCTTTTTTATTTTCGTGAGAGAGAGAAAAGGAGGGGGAGAGGGAGATGGAGATGGAGATGGAGAGGAAGAGAAGAGTGAGAGGGAAGGGAGAGAGGAGAGGGAGAGAGGAAGGTGGAGAGGGAGACAGGGAGGGGGAGATGGAGAAGAAGAGAAGAGGAAGAGGAAGAGGAAGGGAGGAAGGAGGAAGGAGAGAGAGGGAGAGAGGGAGAGAGAGGAGAGAGGGGGAGAGAGGGTGAGAGAGGGAGAGAAGAGGGAGAGAGAGAGATAGGAGGGAGGGAGGGAGGGAGGGAGAGAGAGAGAGAGAGAGAGAGAGAGAGAGAGAGAGAGAGAGAGAGAGAGAGAGAGAGAGAGAAGAGAGAGAGAGAGAGAGAGAGAGAGAGGCAGAGAGAGAAAAATATAAAGATTGGAATAAAGATATAAGAGAGAAAGAGAAAGTGATAAAGAATAAATAAATAAAAAGCCAAAGAGAAAGAGAGTGGAAAATAGGGAGAAAAAGCAAAGGAGAAAGAGACGAGGAGAGAGAAAGATAAGAGATGAAAGAGGAAAAAACGAAAGGGAAAGAGAGAGAAGAAGAAAAAAGAAAAGAGAACGAGAGAGAAAAGACAGGGAAAAGAGAAAGAAAAAAAAACGAAAAAAACGAAAAAAAAAACGGAGAAGAGAAGAGAGAGAAAAAAAAGAGAAAGAGGACATGAAAAAGAGAAGGAGAGAAAACACACGAAACCGAAGAAGCCCGCCTGGCATTAGGAGGTGCCTCACCCGAGACCTGCAGCGGGGACGTGACCCTGGTGCCAGCGGCGGTGGCACTGCGGGATGGCGTGTCATGAGGGGGGGGGGAGATGGGGGAGAGGGAGATGGGGAGGGGGAGATGGGGAGGGGGGGGGGAGGGAGATGGGGGGAGGGGGAGGGGGGAGGGGAGGGAGATGGGGGAGGGGGGGATGGGGAGGGAGGGGAGAGGGAGGGGAGGGAGAGGGAGGGGGGGTGGGAGGAAGAGGGGTTTGGGAGGGAGGAGATTGGGGGTTTGAAGAGGGAGGGAGAGGGAGTTTTGAGGAGGGGGCGAGAGGGGGTTAGGGGAGGGAGGAAAGAAAAAGGGAGTTGAAGGAAAATGGGGGAGATGAGCGCAATAGGAAGGGAAGGGAGAATAAAAAGGAAGAGGGAAGAGACATAAGGATGGAGGAAGGGAGGAACGGGGAGATAGGGGAAAGGGAAGAATAGGGAGATGAGAGAGGATTGGGGATGTGGGGGGTAAAGAGGATAAAAAGGGAGATAAGAGAGAATAAAAATGGGAAATGAGGAAGGGATAAAAGAGGAGATGAGAGAGGAAGAGAGAGGATAAAAGAGGAGAAAGAAAAAGAGAGGAGAAGAGAGATAATCAAGAGAGGGGGGGAGTTCTCTCTCTCTGACTCTCTATGTTTGTGTTCTATTTTTTTCATTTTTTATTTCTCTCTCTCTCTCTCTCTCTCTCTCTCTTCCTCCCTCGTTCTCCTTTTTTTTCTCGCTGTGCCTCCCACCCTTCCTCTCAATATTCCTCTCCTCTCTATTCCCTCTATCTCAACTCCCCCTCCCTCTTTCCCCTCTCCTCTGTCCCTGCCTCTTCTCTCTCCCTCCCCTACCCTCCCCTTCTCCTTCCCTCCTCTGTCCCTCCCTCCCCCCTTCCTCTAATCTCTCCCCCTCTTCTGTGTCCCTCTTCCCTCCTTTCTTCTCTCTCTCCTCTCTCCTCCCCCTCCCCCTCCCTCTCCTTGTATATATAAAGTGCCCTCAATTTTTCACAGCGTTGTCAAAAAGCTTTCCTTACAAACACAGCCACAGCCAAAAGAGACCCTCGCTAGAGTGTGTTTGTCAGGGCATGTTGTCAGGCACGTTGTCAGGCATGTTTGTCAGGGCACTTGTCAGGGCATGTTGTCATGTTGTCAGGCACGTGTCAGGCATTGTCAGGGCACGTTGTCGGGCATGTTACAGGCATGTTACTAGGCATGTTCAAGAACATGTCAGGTCATGTTGTCAGAGCACGCTACGGAAACAGCTTTAAGAGCACGTTGTCAGACTATGTTTTCAGAGGACGTCGTCAGGGCACGCCGTCAAGGCATGTTGTCAAGGCATGTTGTCACGGCATGTTGTCAGATGGCGCAGTGACACGCCAATCCCGCGACAGATCGAGTTACCAGCGCGAGAGGAGGGAGGGGGGGGGGGGGAGAGAGGAGGGAGGAGGGAGGGGAGGAGAGGAGGAGGAGGGGGGAGGAGGAGGAGGAGGGGGGAAGGGGGGGGGGTTAGAAGCCAAGTCAAACTACCAGGGGTTAAGGGCGGAGAGGGGGGAGGGGGGGGGGGGAGGGCACCAGGGTCTAGGCGAGACACAGGAACACATTCATTCACTACAATGAAAGACTACACTTTTTTATTTTTTTAAGGACTTTTTCGCTTTATTGACTTTTTTATCTGTTGTTTATTTGTTTATATAAGAGTATATATTTTTTTTTCACAAGGAATGATCACACACACATGTACACGCACAGAGACATGCACACAAACACACACAACACACAACACACACAAAACACGCACGCACACACACACACAAACAAACGCACACACACACACACACACACACACACACACACACACACACACACACACACACACACACACCCACACACACCCCGACGAATGGCCGAGCGAAGGGCAGAATCTCTCTCTGCTTTCTATAAATAGGTCCATTATTCCTTCTAGAAAAAATCTCTGCTCTTCTGACTAAGGAGGGTAGGAGGGGGGGGTCCCTCCCCTGCGAAGACGTTCCACCTGTCATCTACATTCTTTTCTTCTTTTTTTTGTTATTCTTTTCTTCTTTTTCATCTTCTTAGCTTCTTCTTTTCTTTTCATGTTCTTCTTCTTTTCTTTTCTTTTCTTCATTCTTTTTCTTTCATCTTTTCTTTCTTTTCTTTTTCTTTTTCTTTTCTTTCTTCTTCTTTCTTTTTCTTTTTTTCTTTCCTTTTTCCTTTTTCTTCTTTTCCGTTTTTTCTTTTCTTTTTCTTCTTTTCCGTTTTTTCTTTTTTTTTTCTTCTTTTCCCCTTTTCTTTCTTTTCCAATCTTTTCTTTTCTTCTTCTTTTGATGATAAAGGTAATGATAATCATAAAAATGATAATCATGATAATGGTCATACCATTAGATAATGATAATAATAATGATAATGATAATATTGATAATACTGATAATGATAATAATCGAGTTAATAACAATGATCACAAAAACAATCAAAACAAAACAATGACAATAACATAACAACAACAAAAAAGCAAAAATAACAATAATAACAACATAAACAACCTTTTCCCCAGTACTCACCCCCAGAAGCCGCTGGTCACGTGACGCGGCGCCGAAACAACTGACAGTCGCCATCCGCATTCCCGCCAAAAAATCCGAGAATTCCCATTTCTTACCTGCGGAAAGAGAGAAATAAAGAGAGGGATAAGACAAAAATAAAGAAAATAGAGAGAGAACTATATATCTATAGGGAGAGAGGGATTTAAAAGACATCTTGAAGGTAATCGTTAAGATTCCTCGGCCGGCTGTAGAATTTTCGAGAAGACTAAAATTTTAGTTCGACAGCAAAGCCAAACTTGAGGATTTTTTTCTACTAATTCTTAAAATTCTTCGTCTGTTGGAACGAGAATTTTAACGTTGCAGTGATGCCATTTTCTGTTGGAGAATTCGCCGTGTGAGTGGTTCTGGTAACAATGGAGGACGGAGAGACAAAATAATGATAATAATGATAATAATAATAAAGAGAAAGAATAACGAACATATGTGAAACATTTTGTATTTCCGGTAATACTTAGAGAAAGAAAATATCATTGAGAGGATTATAATGGAACAAAAGAATTTTTTGTGCGTTTCTGGTAACAATGAAGAAGAGAAAAAATCAACCTATATGTGTGATATTTGTCTTTATTTCTCTATGAACTTGTTTCGTCATTCTTTAAGTTTTTTTTTTTTTTTTTTTTTTTTTTTTTTTTTTTACAAAAGTGAGAAAGAAGAAAAAGAAAAAAAAAACAAAAAAACAATAAAGAAGAAAAAAGGGAGAGAGAAGAAAACGATTTTTTTCAACATTTCTTGATTTTCTTCATCCATTTCCTTTCTTTATCATCTTCTTTCCTTTATCCCCCATTCCGGCTCTTCCTCCCTATCCCTTCCCTCCTCCTCCTCCTTTGTTCCCTCTTCCCTATTTCTTCCCTTTTCCTTCTCGTTTTCCTCTCTTCCTTTCTCTCCATCTCTATGTTCCTTATGGATAGATAAATGAATAAATAAACAAATAGGCAAAAAATAAATTTTAAAAATACAGAAAGAAAAAAGGAAAAAGAAAGAAAAAAGAATAAAAAAAGAAAAAGAAAAGGAAAAGGAGGGAAAATGAAAACAACAAAAANTCCCTCCCTCCTCCCCCCCAGGCCCTTGACGTAACTCCGGCACCACTCGTTTTTTATCGCTCGCCCTCGATGCGGCTGGAGGTAAAAAAGTCTCTCGATTCGGGTTTATATAGCGAGTGTTTTCCTTTTCTCGTGTGATTGCAGCGGACGCGCCTCGCCTCGTTCTCTTAACTGCGCGTATGACTGTGTAGCGAGAAGTATGTTAATTCCGTATTAGAGATGTGAATAGTCATGTTAGAAACGGAGGTTGCGGGCAGGAGGAATAGAAGGAGGGGGAGAGCGATGAAAAGGGGGGAAAAGAGGGAGAGAGCTTGAAAATTAAATTGCTCCGGTGTCTATTCTCTCTGGGCGGTTGTGACATTCGGTGTCGTGATGGCGGGATGAGGCAACCTTGGGATCATTTTCTGGAGCTCGCCGGCAGTGGGGGTATTTTTATTTCCCCGTGTGCGTGAGTGCGCTGGAGGTGCACATGGGCGCGTTGGAGGTGCACATGGGCGTGTGCGTGAGTGCGCTGGAGGTGCACATGGGCGCGTTGGAGGTGCACATGGGCGTGTGCGTGAGTGCGCTGGAGGCATGGGCGTGTGCGTGAGTGCGCTGAGGTGCACATGGGCGTGTGCGTGAGCGCTGGAGGTGCATGGGCAGTGCGCTGGAGTGCACATGGGCGTGTGCGTGAGCGCGGGGAGGAGAATGCGTGCGCCGTTTAGTTCTGTCCTTTCAGAGCGGATGATTCTTTTTTTTTTTTTCCTTTCTTCTTTTTTTCCATTTTGTCTGGACGTCATTCCCCTTTTGAGCAAGACGCGCTCAAGGCAGGGAGAGGCGAGCGGCTGGGAGGCGAGTGGCGAGGCGAGCGGAGAGGCGAGATGCGAGGCGAGAGGCTGGGAGGCGAGCGCAGAGGCGAGCGGAGAGGCGAGGCGAGCGGCTGAGGGGGGGGGGGGGGTCGGGGTCGCCCTCGCATGAAGAGTTCTCGCGGAATACGCGAGCAGCGCCCGTGTTATGAGGATAATCCCTGTCGAGATCAGTGCCGGGCGGCGTTAACGACGTGGCGAGCAATATCTCACTTTATGGGCCGGAACACAATGCAGGGTGGCGGGGGTGCGCGCGCCCACACCTGTTCTTCTCATTGGGCGCACAGGTGTGTGTGTTCATACGGTATATATATGTATATTTGAGTGTGTGTGTGTGTGTGTGTGTGTGTGTGTGTGTGTGTGTGTGTGTGTGTGTGTGTGTGTGTGTGTGTGTGTGTGTGTGTGTGTGTGTGTGTGTGTGTGTGTGTGTGTGTGTTGTACATGTACATGCACATGTACATACACATACACGTACATTCACATGTATGCTTATACATTATATATATATATATATATATATATATATATATATATATATATATATATATATATATATATATATATATATATATATATATATACATTTTACATAGATATAATGTATATGTATAATGTCTATGTATAATATGTATAATATCTATGTAAAATGTATATATATATATATATATATATATATATATATATATATATATATATATATATATATATATATATATATATATATATAATGTATAAGTATACATACATGTGAATGTACGTGTATGTGTATGTACATGTGCATGTACATGTACAACACACACACACACACACACACACACACACACACACACACACACACACACACACACACACACACACACACACACACACACACACACACACACACACACACACACACACACTCAAATATACATATATATACCGTATGAACACACACACCTGTGCGCCCAATGAGAAGAACAGGTGTGGGCGCGCGCACCCCCGCCCACCCTGCATTGTGCTCCGGCCCATAAAGTGAGATATTGCCCCGCCACGTCGTTAACGCCCGCCCGGCACTGATCTCGACAGGGATTATCCTCATAACACGGCGCTGCTCGCGTATTCCGCCGAGAACTCGTGCGAGGGCGACCCCGACCCCCCCCCCCCCGCCTCAGCCGCTCGCCTCGCCGCGCTCGCCTCCCAGCCTCTCGCCTCGCATCTCGCCTCTCGCCTCGCCTCGCCGCTCGCCTCGCCACTCGCCTCCCAGCCGCTCGCCTCGCCTCCCTCTCGCCTGCCTTTGAGCGCGTCTTGCTCAAAAGGGGAATGACGTCCAGACAAAATGGAAAAAAAAAAAAAGAACATCCGCTCTGAAAGGACAGAACAGAACGGCGCACGCATTCTCCTCCCGCGCTCACGCACACGCCATGTGCACTCCAGCGCATCACGCACACGCCCATGTGCACCTCCAGCGCACTCACGCACACGCCCATGTGCACCTCCAGCGCACTCACGCACACGCCCATGTGCACCTCCAGCTCGCAGCCCATGTGCACCTCCAACTCGCACACGCCCATGTGCACTCCAGCGCACTCACGCACACGCCCATGTGCACCTCCAGCGCACTCACGCACACGCCCATGTGCACTCGCACTCGGGGAAATAAAAATACCCCACTGCCGGCGAGCTCCAGAAAATGATCCCAAGGTTGCCTCATCCCGCCATCACGACACCGAATGTCACAACCGCCCAGAGAGAATAGACACCGGAGCAATTTAATTTTCGAAGCTCTCTCCCTCTCTCCCTTTTCATCGCTCTTTCCCCTTCCTCCTATTCCTCCTGCCCGCAACCTCCGTTTCTAACATGACTATTCACATCTCTAATACGGAATTAACATACTTCTCGCTACACAGTCATACACGGCAGTTAAGAGAACGAGGCGAGGCGCGTCCGCTGCAATCACACGAGAAAAGGAAAACACTCGCTATATAAAACCCGAATCGAGAGACTTTTTACCTCCAGCCGCATCGAGGGCGAGCGATAAAAACCGAGTGGGTGCCGGAGTTACGTCAAGGGCCTGGGGAGGAGGAGGAGGAGGAGGAGGAGAGGAGGGGAGGAGAGAGGGAGGGAGGGAGGAGGAGGAGGGGAATGAGGAGAGGAAGGAGGAGGGAGGGAGGGAGGAAGAGAGGGAGGAGGAGGAGGATAAGGAGAGGAGGAGGAGAGAGGGAGGGAGGAGGAGGTGAGGGAGGGAGGAGGAGGAGGAGGAGGAGGAGGAGGAGGAGGGGGAGGAGAGGGGGGAGGAGGAGGAGAGGAAAGGGAGGGAGGGAGGAAGGGGTAAGGGAGGAGGAGGAAAGGGGTGGTGGGAAGGAAGAAGGAAGGAGGGAGGGAGGGGAGGAGAGGAGAGGAGGAGGAGAGGAGGGAGGAGGTGGAGGCAGGAGGAGGAAGGTGCGCGGGTGGGGGAAGAGGAGGAGGGAGGGAGGGAGAAAGGTGGGAGGAGGAGGGAGGAGGAGGGAAGAGAGGAGGAGGGGGGGGGGAAGAGGAGGAGGGAGGAGGGCAACGACCAAGGGAGCTCTTGTCTTCCCTCATCCCTTTCTGCGGATGGGAGGGGGAGGAGAAGGGGTGGAGGGAGGAGAGAGAAGGAGGAAGGAGGGGGAAGAAGAGGTGCGAGGGAGGGAAGGAGAGGGTGGAGGAGAGAAAGGGGGGGAGGTGGGGAGGAGGGGGGAGGAGGAGAGGAGGAGAGGGGGAGGAGGAGGAGGAGGAGGAGGAGGAGGAGGGAGGAGGGGAGGAAGAGGAAGAGGAGGAGAAGAAAGGAAGAAGGAAGAAGAAGAAGAAGAAGAAGAAAGAGGAGAAGAAGAAGAAAAAGAGGGGAGGAGCGACCCGTGTGCGAGGTGTGAGAGTCAGAGGCCACGCCTCAGTTTCAGGAGTCCACAGGTCACGACCAGGAACGCGGCGCCGTGGGCCTGCGGGGGGGTGAGGGGGGGGGGGGGGGGCGGGGGGGTGCACCCCCTCCGCAACTCCCCAACGACAATTCTCTCCGCCATTTCACGCTCTCAATTCCTCCTCTCTATCTCTCTATCTCGCTCTCCTTGTCTCCCCTTTTCTCATCCCTCTATCCCTATCCTATCCTTTGTCTCCCCCCCCTTTCTCATCCCCTCATCGCTAATCTATCCTTCTCCCCTTTCCTCATCCCTCTAATCCCCTATCCCTATCTGTCTCCCCCCTTTCTCATCCCTCTATCCTATCCTATCCTTGTCTCCCCTTTTCTCATCCCTCTATCCTATCCTAATCCTTGTCTCCCCTTTCTCATCCCTCTATCCTATCCTATCCTTTCCCTTTTTCTCATCCTCTATGCCTATCCAGTCCTTGGTCTTCCCCTTTCTCATCCCTCTATCCTATCCTAATCCTGTCTCCCTTTCTCTTCATCCTCTATCCTAATCCTATCCTTGTCTTCCCCCTTTCCAATCCCTCTAAATCCTATCCTATCCTTGTCTCCCCCGCCTTTTCCTCAACCTTCTATCCTAGTCCTAATCCTATTCCTGTCTCCTCTCTCCCTTTCTCACCTCTATCCATTCCCTATCCTTGTCCCTCCCCTTTCTCAATCTCATCCTATCCTATCCCTGTCTCCCTTTTCCGCATCCCTCTATCCCTATCCTATCCTTGTCCCCCTTTCTCAATCACTCTTATCCTAAATCCTACCTTGTCTCCCCTTTCTCATCCCTCTATCCTATCCTATCCTTGTCTCCCCTTTTCTCACCCTCATCCATCCTATCCTTGTCTCCCCTTTTCTCATCCCTCTATCCTATCCTATTTGTCTCCCCTTTCCGTCATCCCTCTTTATCCTATCCTATCCTATCCGCTGTCTCCCTTTTTCTCAATCCCCATCATCCTATCCCTATCTTATCCTACCCCTATCCTATCCTATCCGTTGTAAATCCTTCTCACCCTCTATCCTACCTTATCAATCTATTCCTACCTCTATCCTATCCTATCCTTGTCAACCCCCCTTTCCTCATCCCTCTATTCCTACCTACCAACTCCTATCCTATCTTATCCACCCTAATCCTATCCTATCCTTGTCTCCCCTTTCTCACCCCTCTATCCTATCCTATCTACCCTACCCCTATCTACCCATCCTATCCATCTATCCATCCTATCCTATCCCCCCCAATAAGCTCGCGCCGACGACCCAGCTGCGTCCGGGCGAGCATCAACCCTCGGGCCGCCGCCGTTACACCTACAGAACCGATACCTTGTTAGCGATCCCGTCACGCCCGTCGGTTTGGGATCTGTCTGCCCGGGAGGGATGGGCATGTGGGTGGGGGGGGGTAAGAGGGGGGAGGAGGGATGGACAGTTGGGTGGGGGAGGGGAGGGAGGGAGGAGGAGGGAGGGAGGGGGGTAAAGGGGAAGGGAGGGGTAGAGGGGTAAGGGAGGGAGGGAGGGAGGGAGGGGTAGAGGGGGAAGGGAGGGAAGGGAGGGAGGGAGGGAAGGAGGAGAGATGGAGGAGGGAGAGGGACAAGGGACAGTTAGAGAGAGTGAGAGTGTGTGTGGTGTGACAGAGAAAGAGAGAGAGAGAGAAGAGAGAAGAGAGAGAGAGAGAGAGAGAGAGAGAGAGGGAGAGAGAGAGAGAGAGAGAGAGAGAGAGAGAGAGAGAGAGAGAGAGAGAGAGAAGGCTAGAGAGAGAGAGAGAGAGAAGCGAGGAGAATCCGAGAGAGAGAGAGAGAGAGAGAAGCGAGAGAGAAGAGAGGAGAGAGAGAAAGGAGAGAGAGAATGAAGAGAAGCCAGGAGAGAGAGAGAATGAGAGAAGCGAGAGAAATGAGAGAAAGAAGAGAAGCGAGAGATGAGAGAGAAGAGAGAATCGAGAGAGACCAGAATGGAGAGAATGAGAAAAGCGAGAGAGAGAGAGGAGAGAATGATGGAGAAAAGCGAAAGAGAGGGAGAAATGAGAGAAGCGGAGAGAGAAGAGAGAGAAATGAGAGAGAATGAGCAGAAAGCGAGAGAGAGAGAGAATGAAGAATAGAAGAGAGAGAACGAACCGAGGCGCGCACCGCACAGTCCACACATCATAAACCCCAGCAAGTGNTTACAAGTAAAGTCTCTTTCTCTTGTCTTTCGTATTCCCTCTATCTCATCTTTCTATCTTTATCCTCTGTTCTCTGCCGGTCTTTTCTCTTCCTCTCTCTTCTGTTCTCTCTTTCTCTCTTTTTCTCCTTCTTTCTCTGTCTTTCTCCTCTTCTCTCTCTCTCTGCTCTCGTCTCTTCTTCTACTCTCTATCTCTCTCTCTCCTCTCTCTCTCTCTCTCTCTCTCTCTCTTCTCTCTCTCTCTCGCTGATTCTCGTATCCCCCCTATTTCCCTTTAAAAAAATTGAGATAGAGAGAGCAGAGAAGTTAAAGAAAAAGAGAAAAAAAGAAAAAGGAAAAACAAAAACTAAGAGAAATCAAGATACAACATAACAACAACACACACACACACACACACACACAAAAATAAAATAAAAAAAGGAATAAAAAAATTAAAATTCCCTCATTAATTTCTCAAAACGAACCTTAAGACGGGAAGTAAAAGAAAGCGAGATCTTGGCAACGTCTTCGTAACGGTGGTTAATTAAGCGGAGGAGGAGGAGGAGGAGGAGGAGGGAGGAAGAGGAGAGGAGGAGAGAGGGAGGAGGAGGAGGAGGAGGAAGGAGGAGGAGGAGGAGGAGGAGGAGGAGGAGGAGGAAGATAAGCGAGGAGGAAGGGGAGGAGGAGGAAGAGATAGGGGGAGGAGGAGGAGGAGGAGGAGGAGGAGGAGGAGGAGCAGGGAGGAGGAGAGGAGGAAGGAGGAGGAGGGAGGAGGGAGGAGGAGGAGGAGGAGATAGGAGGAGGAGGAGAGGAGAAGGGAGGGGGAGAGGAGGTAATGATATTGATGATGATGAGGAGGATGGAGGAGGATAGGGAAGAATGGGTGGGAGGAGGAGGGAGGGAGGATGAGAGATGGAGGATGATGAAGGGAAGGAGGGTGGTGAGGAGATGGAGGAGTGAGGAGGGGAGGAGGATAGAGGAGGAGGAGGAGGGCGAGGAGGTAGGAGGAGGGAGGAGGTAGGAGGAGGGGAGGAGGAGGAGGGGAGGAGGAGGAAGGAGGAGGAGAGGAGGAAGAAGGAGAAGGGAGGGGGGAGTGGAGGATAATATAGTGATGATGATAAGAGGATGGAAGGAAGGAGGAGGGGGAAAGGAGGTGGTGGTGGAGGAGGAGGAGGAGAGGAGGAGAGAGGAGGAGGAGGAGGAGAGGAGGAAGGAGGAGGAGGAGGTAGGAGGAGGAGGAGGATAGGAGGAGAGGAGGTTAGGAAGAGGGGGAGGTGGAGAAGGAGAGGAGAGAGAGGAGATGAGGAGGAGAGAAGGAAAGGGAGGAGGGGTATTAGGAGGAAGGAAGAAGGAGGAGGAGGATGGGGGCGAGGGGGAGGGGGAGGGGGTGGAAAAAAGAGGAGGAGGAGAAAGAAAAAAGAAGAGAAAGAGGAAGAGGAGAGGAGGCCAAAAAATACTAGAATAACGATAAGAATAATTGAAATGACAATAACAACAAGAATAACAATAAGAAAAAGACGACGAAAAAGAGAGATAGAAAAAGCGAGAGAGAGAGAGAGAGAGAGAGAGAGAGAGAGAGAGAGAGAGGAGAGAGAGAGAGAGAGAGAGAGAGGAAGAGGGAGGAGAGAGAGAGGAGAGAGAGAGAGAGAGAGATTCTCACAAGACAACGATAAAGGAGATGTTAAGAAAAGAGGTATTAGCAAACAACCAATCAGAAAAGCCGTAAAAGCGAAAGGGAGAAAAGAATAAAGGATAAACATGAAGGAAAAGAAATTATGACTTATAAAGAAAATGAAAAAAAAAAGATAATAAAGATAAAAGCAATAACAAAAATTACAATAACAATAATGATAATAATAAGAACAATAACAAAAATTACAATAATAATAATAATGATAATAAAGATAAAAGCAATAACAAAAATTGCAATAACAATAACAGTAATAATAATAATAAAAAACAATAATGATAATAACTGTAATGATGAAGATGAAAATAATTATAGAAGAACTAATCCATTACGCAAAAAGAAGTAAAAAACAAAACTTTCATTCGCAAGTATAAAGAAATATGTATATTCTTACCAAACCTCTACTCTACATAAAATCAAAATAATACTGACAATAACAATGAAAATAATATTGAAAAACTTCCATTTAGAAGAAAAATATTCCCAGTCACAAAACGAGCGTAAACAATTTCTCAAATTTACATACGAGAATAAAAGCAAACTTATTCAAATAAGAACACTACTTTAAATGCAATAACAATGATGATAACGATAGTAGCGACAAAATAAACTCCCGTTAACTTAAAAGAACCAGATTCCACCTCCTAAAAGCAACAACGAACGTAAACAAGTTCTCTACTTTTTACTCACGTGAATAAAATCAAAACTTGTTCCTATAAAACCTTTATTTTAAATATAATATTACTAACAGTGACGGCAACAACAACAACAACAACAAAACGCGTCATAAACAGAAAAGAACCAGATTCCCAGTCAAAAAAGCGACCACGAGCGTAAACACCTTCTCAACGTACACTCACACGAATAAAATCAGACTAAGAGAATTAAATACATATATACCCTATAAAAACTCCGTTCTAGATAAAATAATATCAGCAATGACGAAAACAATAACAAAAAAACGCGCCATTAACAGAAAAGAACCAGCAGATCCTGCAGTCACAAAAGCAACTACGAGCGTAAACAACTTCTCAACTTGCTCATGCAGTCGGAAATTTATTGCAGCTGACACGAGTCTCGGATTTCATTTTAAAGCCTCGTTAAAGAGAAGAAAAAAGAGTAAAAAAAAGAAAGAATATAAAAAACGAAAATAAAAAAATGAATCGGATTGAAAAAAGTGTGATGTTCATTGATGATAATTTGATGATAATGTGGAGGGTAATGATGATTATAGTTATGATAGTGATAAAGAAACAACGGAAAATAACAACACTGCTACTACAATTAATGATGATTATGATAATAACAACAATAATAATAATAATGACGATAATAATAATAATACTGATAATAACAACAACAATAATAACAATAACAACGAGAAAACAGATAATACTACTAATATCAACAACAACAACAACAACATTAATTGCCCAACAAACGAAAGAAGTAAAAACCAACAGAAGCGAATAAAATAAACCGAGATAATTATCGGGGAAGGACCCGCCCTCTCACCTGTGGCGCCGACATACCTGCTGTCAGCGAGTCAATCAACCTGTCAATCAAAGGGAATCTGATGCCTCTTGACCCTTTTCCCTTCTCTCTCTCCTTCATTTTTTTCCTTTTTTCCGGTCTTTCGGTTTTTTGTCTTGTATCGTTCTTCTTTCTTTCTTTCATTTCTCCTTTCTCTCTTTTGTATCGTTATTCTTTCTTTCTTTCGTTATTTCTTGATTCCTTTCTTTCTTTCTTCCGTATCCTTCTTCTTTCTTTCATTCTTCTTCCTTTCTTTCTTTCATTCTTTTTTTCTTCTTCATTCTGTAATTTCTCTTCTTCTCTTTCATTTCTCCCTCCTTCGCCTTTGATTTTATTTTATCTCTTCCTTATTTGTTCCATTTCTTTCTTCTCGCCAACACTTCCTTCTTTCTTTTTTTTCTCTCTCATTTTCCCCTTTTTAAATGTTATCGTACCTGTCTTTCCTCTCTCTCTCATTCCCCCTTTTCTTCCTTCTTTTCCTTCATTCCTATACTTCTCCCTTCCCCTCTCTCTTCTTTCATTCTCTCTTCTCATCCACATTATTCACCTCCTCATCCACACCACATCCGCCCTCACCCATTTCCTCATCCACATCATCCACCTCTTCATCCACATCACCCCTCCTCATTCACCCTCATCCAACATTCATCCACATCCACCTCTTCATCAACATCACCCACTTCCTCACATTATCCACCTCCTCATCCACCCCACATCCGCCCTCATCCACGCCCACTTCTCACGCCATCCACCGAGTCTGAACATCAAGGAACTTCCGACGTCTAGAGAGAAGGGCAAAGAAAGTGCTATGCGTCTTGGACACGATGGTCGTTTTTCCTTCGTCTTTGTGTGCATGAGTAAGTCTTTTTTTTTTTTGGGGGGGGAGAGGGAGAGGGGAAATAAGGGGAGGAGAAAAGAGGGGGGAGGTGGGGGAGGGTGAGGGGAAAGGATAAGGGAAGAGGAGACGGAGAAAGAGAGAGAGAAAAAGAGAGAGAAAGAGAAAGAGAAAGAGAGAGAGAGAGAGAGAGAGAGAGAGAGAGAGAAGAGAGAGAGAGAGAGAAGAGAGAGAGAGAGAGAGAGAGAGAGAGAGAGAGAGAGAGAGAGAGAGAGAGAGAGAGCGAAAGAAACAGAAACAGAGAAAAAAGAGACAAACATGTATAAATACAAAGAGAATGAGAAGACAGAGAAAAATCGAGAGAATCGGAAAAAAAAGGAGAATCAAAGAGAAACCAAGAGAACGAGACCCAAAAAAGACACATTATCCGCGTGCTTGCTTGCTTGCATCCGCCCCTGCCTCTCGACGACCCTGCCTCGCACCCTTCCGACTCGCGGGATCCCAGGAGCCTCCATCTTGCCTCTCGCTTGCTCGCCCGAACGGAATGCAACGCCGGGGAGCGGAACTGACGGCGCCGAACGGGGAACTTTCACTGGAGGGAGGAGGGTGGGGGAAGGGAGGGAGGGGAAGGGAGGAGTGGGAGGGGTGGGTGGGAGGGATAGGGGAAAGGGTGGGGAAGGGGAGGAGGAGGAGGGGAGGGGGGTGGGTGAGGGGGTGGGGGAGGGAGGGAGGGGTTGGGGAAGGGGGTAGGAGAGGGAAGAAGGGGAAGGGATAGGGGAGGAAGGGGAGGGGGGTGGGGGACGAAGGGGACAGTGAGTGGGGGGAGAGGGGAGGGAGGAGTGGAAGGAGGAGATGGAGGAGAAAGGGTAAAAGAGGGTAGTTAAGAGAATAAGGGAAAGGAAAAAGTGGAGGAAGAACGAGAGAAGTGGGTTGGAAGGAGGTGGGAGAGAGGTGTGGGTATGAGGTGGGGTAAGTCAGGACGAGAGATGGGTGGCGTAAGAGGGAGGGGGGTGAGGAGAGGGTGATGGGAAGGGAGAGAGATGGGTAGGAGGGAGAGGATGAGTAAATGAGTGGAGAGAGAGAGGTGGGTAGCCTCTAACTATATCGAGTATATACACATCATCTATCTATCTATCCATCTATTTAATCAATTTATTTATTATTCAATACCTTATCTATACCTAATCTCTCTCTCTCTCCATCTATATTTACATCCAGTATCTATATATCTATATCTATATCCATCTATCTATCCAGACAATCTAAATAACTCTCTCTCTACATCTCATCTCTCCTCTCTCCCCCTTCCTATCACCTCCTCCTCTCCCTCCCCTCTCCCTCTCACACCCCTCTCAATCTCTCTCTCTCTCTCTCTCTCCCTCCTCTCACCCCTCCCTCCCTCTCCCTTCCACCCCCTCCCTCCCTCTCCCTCTCCACCCCCTCCCTCCCTCTCTTCTCCCCCCTCCACTCCCTCCTCCCTCCACCCCCTCCCTCCCTCTCCCTCTCACCCCCACTCCCTCCCTCTCCCTCTCACTCCCTCTCACTCCCTCCCTCTCCCTCTCAACCCCCCTCCCTCTCCCTCTCTTTTCCCTCCATCCATCCATCTCCCTACCTATCTATCCACAACCACGCTACAATCCTGTAATGAGAGCAGCAGCATCTCCGGTCCTGAATCGAGTCCTTTCATGCTGGCTGCAGGACCTCATCTCGACATGATGGATGAGGACAGGCTAGCGATTCTTATTATTTTTTTTTTTTTTTTTTTGGTCTTTCTTCGTTTTTTTTAAATTTATTTCGATCTCTCTCTTTTTTTATAGGCTACCGATTTTCTTGTCTTCTTTTCGTTTTTTTTTTCTTATTTATTCATTTATTTCGATCTGCAGGATTTTTTTCTTTCTTTCGTCTTTCGTTTCTCCTTCTCTGTTCTTCTTTCCTCTTCTTCGCTCCTCCTCCTCCTTTTAAACTTTTTTTCGCCACTTTTTTACTTTTTCTCCTCTTCTTTTTCTTCTTCTTCTTCTTCTTTTTCATTTTTCTTCTTCCTTTTTCTTCTTATTCTTCTCTTCTTCCTTTTCCTTCTTATTCTTATTCTTTTCTCCTTCTCCTCCGTTCTTCTATCATCGCTCGCGTACCATCTTCACAGATTCTTACGGACACGAAGAAGAAAAATGTTGGTCAGATATTTTGCTTTTGGAATTTTAAGTTTAGGGGAATCGACGCTTTTGTTGGTTTCTCTTGCTGTTTGTTTTTAGGTAACTTTAACCATTATTACAACTATTAAACACATACGCACACATATATATACATATATACTTGCATACATACATACATACATACATACATATACATACATATATTATACATACATACATAGTATACATACATATATACAATACATACATATATACATACATTATGTACATACACACATAATATACATACATATATACATACATACATATATACATATACATACATATATACATATATATACATACATATTATACATATATACATATACATACATATGTACACACATATATATATATATATATATATATATATATATATATATATTATATATACATACATATATATGCATACACACAAACCCACACACGCATTATTTATATATCCCAACATCATTCTTCCGCCCCTCCCCCTCTCTCAGCACCCCCAACCCCCCCCCCCCAGCCCCGACGGCACCTCGAAAGCAACCGCGCTTCCCAACCAGTCCTAACTCACTCGCTTTAATGGCCGCCTTCTCAGTGACAGCTTATTAACTTCTCCGGTTAAGCACAAAGGTAAAGAAAAAAAAAAGAAAGAAAGAAAGAAAAAAAGAAATGTATATATATATGAATGCAGACGTTCAGTTCATTAAGGAGGGAATATATATCTTTATTAACTCTTAAGGACAGGAGAGGTTAAGTCAATCGAGAGAGAGAGAGAGAGAGAGAGAGAGAGAGAGAGAGAGAGAGAGAGAGAGAGAGAGAGAGAGAGAGAGAGAGAGAGAGAGAGGAGAGAGAGAACAGACAGAGACAGTGAGAGAGAGAATAAAATAATAAAAAGGAAATAATTTGGTGTATATTACAGCAAAGAAAATGAAAAATAAAAACAGCAAAAAATTATATGACGAAAGAAAAAATAATCGTAAGTGAAGATTATGGAGGAATATAAAATAAAATGAAATTTGAAGGTATTATTGGGCAAGGAAGCTATTTCATTTTAAGCCAAGATGGATAATGTAGTATCGATCCTGGTATATATATATTATATATATATTATATATATATATATATATATATATATATATATATATATAATATATATATAGAGAGAGAGATAGAGAGAGAGATGAGATGAGAGAGAGAGAGAGAGAGAGACAGAGACAGACAGACAGAAAGATAGACAGATAGACAGAGAGAGAGAGAGAGACTGGGAGAGGGAAAGGGAGAGAGAGAACAGATGGATAAAAAGAGAGAGAAAGAGAGGAGAAATGAAAAACAAAGAAGAGGAAAGGAAAGAACCAACCATAGAGAGAGATAAAAAAAAAACAGCGAAGAAAAACCAAAGCTAAAATACCAAATCGTTTTTCGCTGCCTTCCCTTCCCTCCCCTCCCCCTCCCCCCTCAACCCCTCCCTCCCGCCGCTAGGTTACCCCGAAACCCCAACAAAGAAATTGGGAAATTGATAAGAAGAGGGAGAAGGAGAAAGAGAAGGACTGCGCCGCCTTGCCCTTCACCCACTGCGCGAGGTCGACGCAGAGAAAACGCGAAGGGAAAAACGCCGAGAAGCCATCGAAAAGCGGACAAAGGGAAGTTTTCCTCAGCCAGCGGACGGGACCAAGATGGCGGACTTTTTTGGCGGGAAATCGCGCGGGGAATTTCTTTGTTGTTGTTGTTGTTAGTGTACTGTCGTTGTTAGTGTACTGTCGTTATTAGTGTACTGTTTTTGTTACTGTTCTGTTGTTAATGCTCTGTTGTCATTGCTGGTTTCTTGTTAATTTTCTGTTGTAATTATTAGTGTTTTTTGTTTCTTACTATTTTTGTGGTTGTTATCATGTTTCTATTACTAATTTGTTGTTATTAATGTTCTGTTGTTACTTTTGTGTATGTTGTTTTTTTTATTCTGCTTTTGCTATACTTTTATGTGTGGTTGTTATTACCTTTTCCATGTGGCTGTTACTATAATCTTATATCTGTTATTATAATTTTATTCCCTGTAGTTCCATTTGCTCTGATTTTGTTCTCTCACCATTGCTAATGTTATGACTGTTATTATCATCATCATTATTATTATCGCCATTATTCTCCTCCTCTTTCCCCTCCCCCCTTCCCCCCGTCATTATCATTTTTCATCTTTTTATTAATATTCTTCATATTCTTCTTGTCTTTCCTTTTATGTGGTCTGTCAGCTTTGTTGTTGTTGTTTTAAGTTGTTAACTTTAAGTACAACAAAATCGTTAACAAATAATAAACACTCCATAACTGGGCTTTATGAGCAGGAGATAGTATCATTTTATATCCTATTGTTATCATTATTATTATTATTATTTGACAAACAATGAAGACGAAAGGAGTAAAATAAATATGTCAAGAAAATAATAAATTCACATATTCCTAAAAAAAGAAAAGAAAAAAAAAAAGATTGAAAAAAAAACTTTTAGGCTAAACACACGTGTGAATTTCTAGAATTCTTTCATTTTTTCCTACATTCTTGGGGGTGGTTTCAAAATATCACATTTCCTTGAACATCATACATTATTTTTCTTCTTCTTCTTCCCCTTCTACTAGTAATTCTTCCCCTTCTACTATTACTGCTTATTATTCTCCTTTTTCTCTTCTTTTCCCCTTCTACTACTACTATTACACTACTACTACTACTACTACTACTTCTTTTCCTCTCCTCCTCTTCTTCTCCTTCTCCTCCTCTCCTCTCTTCTTCTTTTCTTTTTGTTTATTATCATTATTTTTTACAAGCGTCACTTCTCATTAATCGGTTGAAGAGACTCGAGGTTTTAAGACAGCTGGCGCGTCTAGACCATTTCAAAACATGTGTTATGATCCGACATCTTTATTTTCGCTCGCACGGTTTTGGCGGGAAAATTTGAACTGCTCTTTTCTTTCTCTTTTTCTTTCTTTTTAAGGGAATTTTGAAGATTTTCTTTTTAAATAACTTGGTCTTTCTTGATCAAAGAAACAAAAAAATAATCCAGTGGTCGCGGCGGTCGTCGTTGTGGTCGTTGTAGTTGTAGTAATCATCGTGTTGGTCGTCGTGATGGTCGTGATGCTCGTCATCGTAGTCGTTGAAATCGTCGTAGTGGTCGTAGTAGTAATCGTGGCGGTCGTCATAGTGGTCGTCGTGGCGGTCGTCGTAGTGGTTCTAGTAGTAGTCGTGGTGGTCGTAGTAGCAGTCGTGGTGATCGTCATGCTCGTCATCGTAGTATTCGTCGTAGTGGTCGTAGTAGTTGTCGTAGTAGTCGTGGTGGTCGTAGTAGTAGTCGTGGTGGTCGTCGTAGTAGTCTAGGTGGTCGTCTTAATGATCGTAGTAGTAGTCGTGGTGGTCGTAGTAGTAGTCGTAGTAGTAGTCGCGGTGGTCGTAGTAGTAGTCGTAGTAATAGCGGTGTCGTCATGCATCGTCACTGTGGTCGTCCATTCATACAATATCTCAGCCGGGTCGTCATTCACCAGCTCGACGACCCGCCTGGCACCCGCGCACCGATCACGTCATTTGCGAGTCGTGTTTATGCAACATCTCTTTGAATTCGGGTTGCATCTGTCGCTGTGGGGGTGGGGGTGGAGGGAGGGAGGGGTTGTGGTGGTTGGGGGTGGGGAGACGGGAGGTGGTTGGGGTGGGGGAGAGGAGGTGGGGGGTGGGGGAGGGAGGGGTTGTGGGGGTGGGGAGAGGGAGGGGTTGTGGTGGGTAGCGGATGGTAGGGGAGGAGGGGGTTGGGGTGGGGGGAGAGGGAGGGGTTGTAGCGGTAGGGGATGGTAGGGGAGGTGTTTGGGGGTGGGGGGAGACGGAAGGTGGTTGGGGTGGGGGGGGAGACGGGAGGTGGTTGGGGTGGGGGGAGGGAGGGAGGGGAGGGAGGGGTGACGGGAGGTGGTGGGGGTGGGGGAGAGAGGGGGTTGCGGTGTGGGGGGAGAGGGGAGGGGTTGGTGGTGGTAGGGGAGAGGGAGGAGGTGTTTTGGGGTGGGGGAGACGGGAGGGGGTTGGGGGTGGGGGAGACGGGAGGGGTTGGGTGGGGGGAGAGGAGGGGGTTGGGGGTGGGGGGGAGAGGGAGGGGGTTGGGGGTGGGGAGAGGGAGGGTGGGGGTGGGGTGAGACAGGAGGTGGTTGGTGACGGGAGACGGGGAGAGGGAAGGGGTTGTGGTGGTAGCGATGGTAGGGGAGGAGGTGGTTGGGAGTGGGGGAGACGGAGGTGGTTGGGGGTGGGGAGAGGGAGGGGGTGTGGCAGGGGCGTTGTGGTTATGAGACTAATAGTTGTGGTTGTGATCAAAGTCATAATAGTGATAGTAGTAGTAATATTAGCACTACTACTACTACTAGGAATAATAATAATAATAATAGTAATAATAACAACAATAACAATGATAGCGATAGAAATAGTAATAATAATAACAATAACAATAATAACAACAGAAATAGTAATAATAATAACAATAACAATACCAATAATAACAATGGAGATAGTAATAATAATAATAACAACAAAAATAGAAATATTAATAATAATAACAATAATGATAGGAGCAGTAGTAGTAGTAGTTATAGTAGTAACAACAACGGTAATAGAAGTAGCAAATATGGATTTAGTGTTAGTAATAGTAGTTATAGTGGTAGGTAGCAGTAGCGGTTGTGGCGGGTGTGGTGGAGGAATGGTTGTAGTGGTTAAAAAATAGATTCTAGTCTTAAGTGTTGGTTTTAATTACTATGTTGTAGTTCCAATACTGTTTTTTTATGGTGGTATCGTATATATTATCGCTCTGTTTGTCTGTATGTCTGTTTCTATTGCTTGCTACCCTTAGATTCTCTCTTTCTCTCTCTCTTTCTTTGTCTCTGTGCTTATATTCCTTTCCTTCTCTCTTTCTCGGTTTCTTTTTCTTGTTTGTTTGTTTGCCTTTCTCTTTCACTTTCTGTCCCCTTCTTTCTCCCTCCTTCTTTTTTCTTCTCTCTCTCTCTCTCTCTCTCTCTTCTCTCTCTCTCTCTCTCTCTCTCTCTCTCTCTCTCTCTCTCTCTCTCTCTCTCTCTCTCTCTCTCTCCCATTTATCTATTTCTCTTTTTACCTATCCATCAATCTACCTCCTCCTCCTCTTCCGCTCTACAACAACGTTTTACCCCAACCCACCCACCCCCACCCCCACCCCCCAAAAAATGAAAAAAATAAAAACGAGAAAAAAAAAAAAAATAACGAAATTCGAAGCCATCGGCCTTGTCATTCTTCCCTCTGTACCGGTTCGTCCTGTTGGCAACACTGCGGAATATGAAAAAAAAGAAGAAAGAAAGAAGAAGAAAAAATAGATGAAGAAGGTTGAGAAGAAAAGAAGAAAGAGACAGAGAGGCGATGTCAGCGTGGTGGTGAGGAGGGGAGATTAGGAGAGAGAGAGAGAGAGAGAGAGAGAGAGAGAGAGAGAGAGAGAGAGAGAGAGAGAGAGAGAGAGAGAGAGAGAGAGAGAGAAGAGAGAGAGAGAGAGAGAAGACTGATGATAAATAGATGAAGATATACATAGATATATAGATAAATAGACAGATAGATAGCCAGACAGATAGAATTTGACAGACGGACAGACAGATAGAAAGATAAACAGATAGACAAGCACATAGGTAGATAAACAGATAAACAGGCAGATAGATAGAGACAGATACAAAGATAGACAGAGACATACATAGACAGACAGACAGACAGACAGACAGACAGACAAACAGACAGAGACAGCAGACAGAGACAAACAGACAGATTGACAGATGACAGACAGACGACAGATAGACGAGAAAGGAGAAACAGACAAAGAAACAAAGACGCTGGTTAAGCCGGTGACATCAGCACTAATATTATTAAACAAGAGTAGAAGGTGACACTAAGACCTTCTCCTTCTCCTCCTCCTCCTCTTCTTCTTCTTCTTCTTCTTTATTTTTTTCTCTTTTTTCTTCTCTTTTTTTCTTCTTCTCCTTCTTCTTTTCTCTTTCCTTCTTCTTTTTCTTCTTCTCCTTCCCTTCTCCTTCTCCTTCTTATTATTTTATCATTATCATTTTTCTTCCTCCCCTCCTCTTCAGGGTGTAACGGGAGTATTAAGAGTGAAACAGGAACCAATTATGAGATGGAGGAAGCGTGAAAGAGTGAAAGTGAGAGAGAGAGAGTAAAAGAGTGAGATTAAGAATGAAAGAGTGAGAGGATATAGTGGAGTAAAGAGTGAGAGTGAGAGTGAAAGAGTAAAAGAGTGAGAGTGAAAGAGTGAGAGTGAGAGACTGATAGAGTGAGAGAGTGAAAGAGTAAAGAGTAGAGTGAGAGTGAGAGATTGATAGAGTGAGAGAGTGAAAGAGTAAAAGAGTGAGAGTGAGAGATAATAAGAGTGAGAGAGTGAAAGAGTAAAAGAGTGAGAGTGAGAGATTGATAGAGTGAGAGAGTGAAAGAGAGTAAAAGAGCGAGAGTGAAAGAGTGAGCACATGGAAGGGTGAATGAGAGTGACGCCTTCAAGGTGAAGAAAGGAAAGGGTGAATGAGGGAGGATATGAGTAAAAGAGAAAGGGAGAAAAAAAAAACAAAAAAACACTGAGGATTAAAATGTGTGTCAGCGAAGACAGGGTAATTGAGGGTGAGACGCAACCGAAGACAGGAAAAGGGTGAAGGGAGGTAAAAAGAAGGGTGAAAGCGAGACAGTTCTCCTCCTCCTCCTCCTCCTTCTCCTGCTTCTCCTCCTCTTCAGTCTCTTCTTTTTCTTCGTCCTTAATCTCATCCTCCTTCTCTTCTTCTTTTTGCTCCTCCTCGTCCTCTGTCTTTTCCTTTTCCTCCCGTATCTCTCCACTTCTTCCTTCCCTTCCACCACCTCTTCTTCCTCCCTCTCCTCTTCCTTCCTCCACCTCCCCTACCTCTCCCCTCCGCCTCCACCTCTCCTCTCCCTCCTCCTCCATCTCCTCCCTCCACCTCTCCCTCCTCCCTCCCTCTCCCCGTCCCCTTCCCCTCCACCTCCCTCCCCCTCTCCCCCTCCCTCCCTCCCCTCCCCTCCTCCATTCCTCCTCCCCTCCTCTTCCCCCGTCTCCTTTCCCCTCCACCTCCACCTCCCCCTCCTCTCCCCCTCCAATTCCTCCTCACCTCCCCTCCTCCTCCACTCCTCCACTCCCCCTCCCTCCTCCTACCTCAACATTAAGAACGCCATCACCGCCACCACGACAACAACACCAACACCACCACCACCCAACACCACAACAACAACAGCAACAACATCACCACCACACCAACAACAATAACAACAAACACCACACCAACAACAACACCACACCAACCACAACACCACACACCACCACCAACAAATCACCATAAACATTTTTCATAACCGCATTGTCCAGAAACGAATTCCACGTCTAAGAAAAAAGTCCAAATAGGATGACATTTTTTACGATATTTTTTATTATTATTAGGAAGACGAGGGCGTGAGGGGAAGCTACACTGGGGATAAATTTCCCATGACGTGAAGGGCCTTGGGTGGGCGGTGTGGAGGAGGGAAGGGAGGGAGGGGGGGAGGAAGGAGGGAGGGAAGGAGGGAGGGAAGTAGGAGGAGAGAAGGAAGGTAGGATGGGAAGGGAGAGGGAGGGAAGGTAGGAGGGAGAGAGGAGGGTAGGATGGGAAGGGTAGGAGGGAAGGAGGAGGGAAAGGTAGGATGGAAGGGAGGGAAGTAGGATGGGAGGGAGGAAGGGGAGGAGGGAGGAAGGTAGGAGGGAGGGAGCGTAATGAAGGAGGGAGGGAAGCAGAGGAAAGGAAGGAAGGGGAAGGAGGGTAGAATGGAAGGGGGAGGAAATGAAGGAGGGAGGGAAAGGAGGGTACGAATGGGAAGGAGGGAGGGAGGGGAGGAAAAGAAGAAGGAGGAAAGGATGGAGCAAGAAGGTAAAGACGGAAGGAAGAAGGGAGGAGGAAGAAGGAGGAGAATGAAAGGAAGGAGGGAATTGAGGATGAAGGAAATTTGCCTTAGACAGCATCCGTTACAAGCTTTTGATTCATCAAGGAAAATATCTACTTGAAATCAACGGGCGCGGGCGTGAGGGCGGCTTGAGGGCGTGCGGGCGTGCGGGCCGTGCGGCGGCCTTCGCGCTATACCCGTGGGAAAATCGCGTGCATCTTTCTCTCTTTCTCTTTCTCTTCCTGCCTTTTTGTCTGTCTGTTTGTCGCCCATTCTGTCTGCTTCAGTGTGCGCGTGCGTATGCACCACGCACGCGAACACACACCACAAACTAAGGCCTGCAAAACATACAAACTATCACCTTCTTTCCCTTTCCCTTTCTCTCTCTCTCCTCTCCTCTCTCTCTCTCTCTCTCCTCTCTCTCTCTCTCTCTCTCTCTCTCTCTCTCTCTCTCTCTCTCTCTCTCTCTCTCTCCTCTCTCCCTCCCCCTCCTTGTCTCTCTCTCCTCTTGTCTCTCTTCTCCCTCCCTGTCTCTCTCTCTCCTTCCCTCTCTCTCCTCTCTGTCCCTCTCTCTCCCTCCCTGTCCCTCTCTCTTTCTCTTTCTCTCTCTCTCTCTCTCTTCCTCTTCTGGGTAGCGGTTGGCGTGGGACAAGAAGAGTCAATTGAAGCAAGTGTTTAGAGGCCGCGGAGAAGGAAGGGTGGGGAGGGAGGGGGGGAGGGGGGGAGGGGGGGGAGGGAGGGAGAGGGAGGGAGAATAGGGAGGGTGAGAAGAGAGGGTAGGAGGTAGGGAGAGGGAATAAAGATGAAAGAAGGAAAGGAGAGGAGTAGGAATGAGGGGGGGGGGATGGAGGGAAGGGGGTGAGAGGGTAAGGCATTGTGTGTTTGTGAGAGGGAGGAGGAGAGGGAGAGAGGGGGGAGAATGAGAGGAGAGGGAGACAGAGAGACAGAGAGATAGAGATATATAGAGATAGACAGAGAAACAGAGATAGATAGAGAGATAGATAGAGAGATAGAGAGATAGACATAGATATAGAGATATAGAGATAGAGAGAGAGATAGTAAAAACACAGAGAGAAAAAGCGAGTAAGAGAAAGAAAATTAAAGAACAGAAATGGAAATAAAAAGAGAGAGAAAAAAATAAAAAGATAAAGTCAATACAAAGTACAAAATAAAATCTATTCTTCCTTACCTTGCTTTGTCCTTTATCCACATCCCAAAACACCCTTGCAACTCACCCTTCACTCTCACACGCCCTCGCACTTCACCCTTGACCACATACTGTCACACTTGTCACCTTCAGAGCAACATCCATCCATCACTTTCCCATTCTCTCTAAATCACCCTTATTACAGAGACACAAAAGGGTCTTTCACTCTTAATCCTCCGTCGTGGTTTTAATCCTTCTCAGCTGGCAGACTCTAACCCTTGGATAATCCTTATTATATGAGTATATGTACTATCCTATATTATTATTATATATTATGTCTGTGTACTATCCTATTTTCTTGTAATGTTCTGTGTCTGTGCTATCTTGGTGTAATCTTTAAATGTTGTAATTGGCGGTACTTTCTGTACTTTTCTTGTAATTTGGACTATCCTGTCGTTTTACCCGGTCTGTACTATACTGTGATGCTGTACTTTTCTGTAACCTTTGTACTGTGCTAGTTTTTCCTGCCCTTTTTGTACTATCCTGGTATAACCTGTAATGTACTTTTATCTTAGACCATCCTCATGCGGTCCTACCTTCCCCTGTACGATCTTGGTGTAATATGTAATGTCTTTCATGTAACTTGGCCTATTGTTCTGTAGTTCTACATCTTTTGTACTATCTTGGTGTGCTCTGTAACGCTGTAGTTCCTGTATCCTTGTGCTATCCTACTGTAACAATTGCTATCCTACTATAACTATTACTATCCTTCTGTAACTATTACTATCCTACTGTAACTATTACTATCCTACTAACTATTACTATCCTACTGTAACTATTACTATCCTACTGTAACTATTACTATCCTACTGTAACTATTACTATCCTACTGTAACTCCCTGTAACCCCTTCCTTACCATCCTGCTGTATCCCTGTACAATCCACCTGTAACTGTAACCCAATTACTTACTTTCCCTATAAATCCCAAGGTAAATATCCTACTCTATCTTACGTGCATTATCCTCACCGCAAACTGTCTTACTGTACACTGTAATTACTGTAACGTACCGACTGTAACCAGTATGAATCCCAGACAAGTCACAGGCACAGGGAAAGTCAGTCTCCTGTGACAGTCTAGAGAGAAGCCAGACTGTAAAAGTAAGTGTGTGTGTGTGTGTGTGTGTGTGTTAACGTATGTTGTGTGTACGTATGTGTGTATGTATGTGTGTGTATGTATATGTGAGTATGTACATATATTTGTGTGTACATATGTGTGTGTGTGCATTTATATGTGTGTACATATATGTGTGAACATATGTGTGTGTATATATATGTGTGTGTACGTATATATGTGTACGTATATATATGTGTACGTATATATATGTGTACGTATATGTTTGTACACGTGAGTCCGTATATGCGTGTGTATGTGTACGTATGTATGTGCGGACGTACGTGTGTGTGTCTGTGACGGAACCATACAATATACACGACCTTCATGGAGTGTAAACTTCCTGATTTTTTCCATTATTTTTCCCTCCCTCTCTCTCTCTCTTTCTTTCTTTTTTTTGTGCCTGTCATTTCTTCGATTCTTGTGGCTTGGTAACAATCTGTTTTCTGTTTTCCTTTCTTGATAAAATGAAGATAACTGGGAAGAATATAGATAGAGGCCGCTAATTTTAAAAAGAAAGAGGTATGGAAGGGGGGGGGGGTACATGATTTTCATATCAAATCACTAAAAACAGATATATGACACATAAATGGACCTATATACACATACATATTGCATATTTACCTATATACATTTGCACAATGTATGCTTATGCTTTGGTATATATATACTGTATACTAATACATGTACATAATCGTACTGTATACTTATACATATACATATTCATATTATACACTTATACATATCTATACTGTACAGTGCATATACGCAAATACACACACAACACACACACACACACACACACAACACACACACACACACACACACACACACACACACACACCACACACACACACACACACAACACGCACACACACACAAAACACCTATTTCTGTATCTGCAATATATATCATCTGTTCACAATTACATAACACGATAATGAACAAAACCTCATCATTCCCACTCCACCCGTTATTAAAAGACATCAATCTCTTAATGAAATCTTTTTATTTACACATTTTACAGCAACCTCCTCCCCCCCCCCTCGCCTCTACCTCCCTCCTCCTTCCTCCCTCCCTCCCCCAGCTCTCCAACACCAACATATGCGTTTTAACTCTCCCTCTCCCTCCCCCCCCTCCCCTCCCCCTCTACCCCCTCCCTCCCTTCCTCTCCCTCTCCTCGTTTCCCTCCCCCAGCTCTCCAACACCAACATAACTCTCCCTCTCCCTCTCCCCTCCCCTTCCCTCCCCCAGCACTCCAACACCAACATATGCGTTCTAACTCTCCCTCTCCCCACCCTCGCTCCCTTCCTCCTCCCTCGCCTCAAGCTCTACCAACATATGCATTCCTCTCCTCTCCCCCCTCCCCTCGCTCTACTCCCTCCCTCCTTCTTCTTCCCTCTCCCTCCCTCCTTCCCTCCCCAAGCACTCCAACCGCCAGCACATGCGCCCCAACTCTCCCTCTCCAATTCCACGAACCGCGACTATGCTGTCATGCGTTATGCGACGGTGCTCCTGGCTTCACTCGAGCGACATGGGCTATGCTGGTTTCTCAGTCTTGGATGGAGCGGCAGCGATGACGCAACATAGATTGTACTAATGTTGTTTCCTTATTTCTGTTATCCTTATCATCGCTGTTATCGCGATTATTGCTATCAATTAGCATTTACTCCCATTAGTAAAAGTAGTATTACTATCACTACAGCTACTATTTCTACTACTATTATTCTCATTATAGTTGTTACAGACACATACATAAACACAGCCACACTTACATGCACACTTTTTTTTCCTTTTTTACTTCATGCTTCTCCTTTGCCGTCTCGTGCCTTGGAAGGAGTAAAGGAAGAGAAGAGGAAAGAGAGAAAGAGAGAGAGGGTGAGTGAGAGAGAGAGAGAGAGAGAGAGAGAGAGAGAGAGAGAGAGAGAGAGAGAGAGAGAGAGAGAGAGAGAGAGAGAGAGAGAGTGTTGTGTGTGTGTGTGTGTGTGTGGTGTGTGTGTGTGTGTGTGTGTGAGTGAGAGAGAGAAGAGAGAGAGAGAGAGAGGAGAGAGAGAGAGAGAGAGGAGGAGAGAGAGGAGAGAGAGAGAGAGAGAGAGAGAGAGAGAGAGAGAGAGAGGGGGGAGACAGACAGACAGACAGAGAGATACAGAGAGAGAGAGAGAGAGAAGAGAGAGAGAGAGAGAGAGAGAGAGAGAGAGAGAGAGAGAGAGAGAGAGAGAGAGAGAGAGAGAGAGAGAGAGAGAGACAGACAGACAGAGATGAGAGAAGAGAAAGAGAGAGAGATAGAGAGAGAAGGAAATAGAAAGGTTGATAGATAGAAAGAGAAAGAGAGAGGGAAATGAATAGAAAGATATATAGGTAGAGAGAGAGATGAGAGAGGAAAACTGAGTTGAAAGAGGAAGAGGGAAAGGCGAGAAGGAAGAGAAGAAAAAAGAAAAGAGAAATCTAATAGAAAAAATATATTATATATATATATATATATATATATATATATATATATATATATATATATATGAAAAAATAAAGATCAGAAATGACACTGCTCGTCTCTCGCTTCCCATCAACCTTCTAATTCGATATATTTTCACATTCTTTAGATTCCTGTATTACCAATTTTCATTAACATCTATCGTATTATTATTGTTGTGGCTTTTATTACCACCTCCTGCTATTATTATCCTTCTCATCATTTATTATTATTAATATCATTATCATGATCATTAATATAATTCCTATTACTATCATTATCATGATCATTAATATAATTCCTATTACTATCATTATCATATCTAAATCCATTACTATCATCATTATATCATTAGCTTTACGATCATTATCATTGTTTTGTTATTACTTTTACTATCATTATTATCAATTCTATCACCATGTACACAACTGTTATCATTGTTGCTTTTGTTCCTGTTATTGTCCTAATTATCATTGCTACCATTATTTGTATTATCATTATCATCATCCTTGTTATAGCCATTTCTGTATAACTGAACTACAGACAAAAACAAGGTCTGTGGTTTTAATAAAAATCCACAACTTCACTCATTGCTAAATTTCTCTCCATGAACGCTGTACAGTTATTATGAATCATGAACAATAAATACATATAAATTGAATAATTGGCACTGATTAGGTGTGTGTGTGTGTGTGTGTGTGTGTGTGTGTGTGTGTGTGTGTGTGTGTGTGTGTGTGTGTGTGTGTGTGTGTGTGTGTGTGTGTGTGTATGTATGCGTGTGTGTGCACTTATATAAAGTTATGTATACGCGTGTGTGTGTGTGTATATGTATATGTGTATACTAATGATAATGATAATGGTAATATAACTGCTGTAGACAAATCTAATACAAAATAAGTGTGTACTAATGATAATGATAATGGTAATTATAATAACTGCTGTAGACTTAATAGCAAATTTAATACAATTGCTGCCATACGAATATATGTCAAGCAGACACCACACCACTCTACCCTGTGCTGTTTCACCGTCGGTAGAATACGGACATAGTTTATTTTTTTATTATCCCTTATTATCATTATTATTATTATTATTTTATTATCACTACTTAATCATTATCATCACCTTCAAATTCAGGGGAAAAAATAACACTGCAGACGAAATAATTTACACCAAAACCACACCCAGGATTTCAGGAAAAAAAGATCGACAGAAATAATCTAAAACAGTACGGACATATTATATTTTGCTTCAAAAAACCCGCCAAGAATTTTACTTGAAAAAGTATTAAATAAATCGCATTTTTTTACTCGACAATGCTAACTACATAAAAACAGTTAAAACAAAATAAAAATCTACAGAGTCCTATTCAACTGACCAACTAACCTAACACCCACAGACTCGTTAAACCCTAAAATGTCACAGTAAAACACACACAAAAACGCCCATTTTCCTTTTTCTTTATCTAATTCCTTTTTTTCTAAATCCCTACTTTTCTCTCTCCCACGTTTTATACATAAATATCCTCCCTTTTTCTCCCACGTTTTATACATAAATATCGCTCAAAAACGACCTTATAACCTATTGATACACCTTGCTTGTCTCAGCTGGCGACCGTTAGAAATTTGAATTTTAGTCGATTCCGATTTCAAATTATTTTCGTTTATTCGTTTTATTTTCTGTCTATTTGATTTATGTAGTTTTTCATTTAATTTAGTTTATTTTTCTTATTCATGTAGTTCAATCATACAGTTCTAGAGAGAAAATAATCTATTAAATAGTTAGCGATCAATGTTTCTAAAATTTAATTTCTTTTAATTTCCTTTTCTTTCTTTTGAATCGTCCAGGTATATCTAAAAAAATATATATCTCGTCTAAAGAAAGAAGTATAAGGAAAGTATTTTTTTGATTCAGTTCTTCCTCCTTGTCCATTTTATCTCTTCTCTCTTCTCTACTTTTTTTCTATCTCTCTTCTGTCTTCTCTTTGGCTCTTATTTCCTTTCTTCCCCACTCTTCTATTTTCCTCATTCTCTCTCTCTATCTCTCTCTCTTCCCCCCTCTCTCGCGCTCTTTCTCCCTCTTTTTCTTTCTCTCTCTCTTTTCTCTTTCTTTCTTTCTTTCTTTCTTCTTTTTCTTCTCTCTCTCTTTTCTCTTTCTTCTCTCTCTCTCTCTCTCTCTCTCTTTTTCTCTTTCTCTCTCCCTCCCTCTCTCTCTCTTCTCTCTCTCTCTCTCCCTCTCCCCCCTCCCCTCTCTTCTCTCTCTCTCTCTCTCTCTCTCTTTCTCTCTCTTCTTCTGCTTCTTCTACCAACTCGACCTTGAAGTAAAAATCACCAAAGCGAGTTTGCTCAAAAAAAAAAAAAAAAAAAAAAAAAAAAAAAAAAAAAAAAAAAAAAAAGAAGTCAATTTTCCATTTTGTTTTTACACATATATACCGAACGTGACTTACGTTATCAGCGCGCATCAAATTCTCTCGTTTTCGGTCGTTTTCCATTTTATTGTTTATATATTCGTTTTTTTCTTTTTGAATAGTATTAATAATAATGGTGATGATGATGATGATAATGGTAATAATAATAATAATAATAATAATAATAATAATAATAATAATAATAATAATAATAATAATAATGATGATGATAATAATGATAGCAATAACAATAATGATGATGATAATAGTAATAATAATAATGATGATAAAATTAATGATAATAATAATAATGAACAAAACGAAAAAAAAAAAAAAATGGCGGGAAAATGAGCCAACGTGACGTCACCATTTCACTCATATCAGGAAATCGATCTTTCTGATGTTCCTTTCCTTATTTATCAATCTATATGTGTATTTCTCTGCAATTTGTTCACGCCAGATGAAGTTGCAATTAACTAAAAGATTAATTAATACGGTGTTAATCTTCGTGGCAAAGTGATCGTCTTTTGTTTGTTGAGCGGGAAGAACCTTCATTCTTTCTCCTCCTCTTCTTTTTCTTCTTTTTCTCTCTTTTCTGTTCTTCTTCTTTTCTTTCTCGCTTCTCTTCTCCTTTTCTTTTCTCTTCTTCTTCTTCTTTCTTCTTTTTCTTTTCTTCTTTCTTTTTCTTTCTCTCTTCTTTTTCTTCTCTCTTCTTCTTTCTTCTTTCTTCTTTCTCTCTCTTTCTTTCTCTTCTTTCTTTTCTTTCTTTTCTTCTTTCTTCTTTTTTTTCTCTCTTCTTTTTCTTTCTCCTCTTCTTTTTCTTTCTCTTCTTCTTTTTTCTTTCTCCTCTTCTTTTTCTTTCTCCTCCTCTTTTTCTTTCTCTTCTTTTTTTCTCTTCTTCTTTTTCTTTCTCGTCTTCCACCTAAATGCCTCTCTCTCCACCGGATTTCGTATCTCTGCTCCACCTTTTCTCCCTCACTAGTATTCTACCTCCACCTTCACCCATTTATTTCTCCCCCACCCCCTCCATCTCTCCCTTACTATATTCTCCATCAACAGTATACGCTATTTCCTCCCTCTTTTCTCCCTCCCTCCCTCCCCATCACCCCATCTCCCAACTACCCTCTCACCCCCTCCCTCTCCATCACCCTCTCTTCACCCCCCCCCTCCACCCCTCCCTCCCTTCCTCCCTATCACCCCCTTCCCTCCCTCCCCATCCCCTCTCCTTTATCCCCACCCTCCCCATCACCCACCCCCATCCCCTCTCCTCACCCCTTCCTTCCCCTCCCCATCCCCTCCTCACCCCCTTCCTCTCACCCCATCCCCATCACCCCATTCCCTCCCATTTCCTCCCCTCCCCCTCCCCCCTTCCTCACCCTCTCACCCCCCTTCCTTTCCTCCCTCACCTCAACCTCCTTCCTCCCTCCCATCACCTCCCCTCCCTCCCCATCACACTCCCTCCCTCCCTTCCCTCACCCTCTCACCCCCCTCCTTTCCCTCCCCATCACCCATCCCTCCATCCCTCCCTTCCTCCCCCCCCCCTTCCTCACCCTCTCACCCCTTCCTTTCCCTCCCCATCACCCATCACCCCTCCCTCCCTTCCCTTCCCCCCTCCCCCTCCTCCGTCAGCGCCTCCCCCAGGCAAATCATCAGCGATCTGATATCGAGGCCGATAAGAGGGCGGCGATCGTGGCCAGGGGCAAGGTCCAGCTGGCTAGGCTTGGGCGTGGCTCCTCCAGCTGGTTAGGGAGAGGGTCTATTGCGTAGCCATCTGTCTGTCTGTCTGTTCTGATACGTGGCCATCTGCCTGTTTGTCTGTCTGTTCTGATACGTGACCATCTGTCTGTTTGTCTGTCTGTTCGGATACGTGGCCATCTGTCTGTTTATCTGTCTGTTCTGAGACGTGACCATCTGTCTGTCTTGTTATGTTTGTCTGTTTTTTTTATACGTAGCCATCTATCTGTCTGTTATGTGTGTCTGTTTTTTATATATAGCCATCTGTCTTGGTTTGTTTGTTCTGACACGTGACCATCTGTCTGTCTGTTCTGATACGTGCCATCTGTCTGTCTGTTATGCTTGTCTATTTTTGATATGTACTCATCTGTCTATTTCGTCTGTCTGTATGATGCGATGTACGTTTTTTCTCTCTGTCTTTTTTTCGTTTATTCTCTCCTCCTCTCTCTATTCACCACCGCCATTTTCAATGATTATAAGAACAGCAGCAGAAAAACAGTAGTAGTAGTAGTAGTAGTAGTAGTAGTAGTAGTAGTAGTTAGTAGTGTAGTAGTAGTAGTAGTAGTAGTAGTAGTAGTAGTAGTAGTAGTAGTAGTAGTAGTAGTAGTAGTAGTAGCAGTAGTAGTAGTAGTAAGAATAGCAGTAGTAGTACTAGTAGTAGCAGTAGTAGTAGCAATAGTAATAGTAATAGTAGTACTAGTAATAGCAATAGTAGCAGCAGCAGTGGTAGTAATAATAGTAATAGTAGTAGTAGCAATAATAATAGTAGTAGTAGCACTACTACTAGTAGTAGTAATAGTAGTTGTAATAATAGTAGTAACAGTAGTAGTAATAGTAGTTGTAGTAGCAGAAGTAGCAGTAATAGCAGTAATAGTAGTAATAGCAATAGTAGTAGTAGTAGTGTTAGTAGTAATAGTAAAAGTATTAGTAGTAATAGTAATAGTAGTAGTAGTAGTAGTGGTGGTAGAAGTAGCAGTAGCAGCAGTAGTAGCAACAATAGTAGTCACATCAACAATAATAACAGATCCTAGAAACAGTAACAACAGAAGTGATGGAAGCAGGGATATCAACAAAAGCACTAGTACCCACAGGAGGAGAAAACGAAAATAAAACGAAGAAGAAGAGAAGAAGAAGAAGAAGAAGAGAGAGAGAGAGAGGAGAGAGAGAGAGAGAGAGAGAGAGAGAGAGAGAGGAGAGAGAGAGAGAGAGAGAGAGAAGAGAGAGAGAAGAGAGAGAGAGAAGAGAGCGAAGAGAGGATGAGAGAAAGCGAAAGAGAGAGAGAGAGAGAAAGAAAGAAAGAGAGAAAAGTCCAGCCCGAGTTCCCGCGAGTCGCCATGCAACCGCGACCCCTTTCGCCCTGGCCGTGTGAAGCGAGCGAGCGAGTGAGCGAGCGAGTGACCTTCCCTCGAGCCTTACCGTTCTTCTCAGGCAATTTGCAGTGAGGACGCCAAGGTCACACACCCCTCTTCCCCTCTCCCTGCCCCCTCCCCTACTCTCCCCCCTTCCCAGTGCTTCCCTCAATCCTTTCCTTCGCTCTAACGCCTCTCATTCCGCTTTCCTTATTTCCTCTGCTCTATCTCCTCTCTTCGACCCTCAATCCTCCTTGTTCTACCTTCTCTTCTCTTCCTCCTCTATCTTCCTTCAATCCTCACCCTACCCTTATCTCCTCTGCTCTTCCCTCAATCTATCCCTTTCTCTATCTCCTCTCTTCTTCCTTAAGTTTATTCCCCTTACTCTACCTCCTCCTCGCCTCCGCTTTCCTCAATCCCCCTCCTACTCTACCTTCTCCCCTCCCCTTCCCTCAATCCTCTCTACTCTTCTCTTCCCTCAATCCCCCACTTACCCTACTCTTTTCTCCTCTTCCATCATTCTCCTTCCCTTCCTCCCTCCTCCCCTCCTCTTCCCTCAATTCTCCCTCCCACTATACCTCCTTCCCTTCCGCTTCTCTACTCCTACCCCTTCCCTGCCTCCCTCAACCCTCCCCCTATCTACCTCCTTCTCTCCCTTCCCCTTCCCCATATCCAGATCTCTTCGTGTTTATCTTTATTTATTCATTTATCTATTTTTATATTCTAAATGATCCCTCCTCTCCCTTCATAGTCTCTGTTGTCCTTTGGATCTAATTGTTTTTTTTTTGTTTTTTTGTTTTTTCAAGTCGTCTTCGGCTTTGGGAAAATCCTGTTCCTTTTCTGGGTCGTCCATCCTGTTCCGGAAGGTCGTATTCTCTGCATGACTCCTGATTCGGAAGTTCTAACTCGGATTAAAAGGGTCCTAAACATTTTTTTTTAATTATCCTTCTACTCTCCTTCAGCGCCCGAATATGTCCAAGGAAGCTATCTAAAGAGGTCCTACGCGGTTTTAAAAAGATCTTACTCTCTCTATTTCAACGTCCGAAGCTAACCAAGAAGGTCCTACACGGTCTTCAGAAAATCCTACTCTCTCTCTCTCTCTCTCAGCGTCCAAAGTTTTCCAAAGAGGTCCTATAAGTTAAAAAAAAAAAAAAAATCTTACTCTCTCTATTTCAACGTCCGAAGCTAACCAAGGAAGCTAACACGGTCTTCAGAAAATCCTACTCTCTCTCTCTCTCTCAGCGTCCAAAGTTATCCAAAGAGGTCCTACAAGTTTTAAAAAATCCTGCTCTCTCTCTCAGCGTCCAGAGTTACCCAAAGAGGTCCTACAAGTTTTGAAAAATCCTACTCTCACCAATTTAACGTCAGAAGGTAACCAAGGAAGTTCTACTCGGTCTTCAGAAAATCCTACTCTTTCTCTGAACGTCTGAAGTTATCCAAACAGGTCCTACAAGTTTCAAAAAAAGTCCTCTTACTCTCTCTCAACACCCGAAGCCATCCAAGGAGGTCCTACACGGTCTTAAGAAACTCCTACATCAACCTAAGGACCTACGCTCGTCTAGACACATCCGCGACAACGTTATCAGGACCTCATCTTCACCTCCCCTTTCTCGCACCTCAAGGAAGACCCCGAGAGCGAAAAGGAAGCTCGTAAAAAAAAAAAAAAACCTTAAACAAGATCTTTAATCACACACCACGCCAGATAGGAGGGTTCCAGGGGGTTCTTGAAAGGACCTCGTGGCGCGGTGAGGGGGTAGGGAGGGGCACTGCACATCCAGGTCCCTCTCCCCCACTCCCCCACTTCCCCTCTCCCCTCCCTATCGCCCTCGTCGACGTCCGGATCCGTCACTCAGGAGGACGCCGTGACCTCGGGGTTCTCTCGAGGGAAAGGAGTACCTCAGGGGATGGCTTAATTGCGGGCTTGGCTGTCGGCTGATCGAGGGGCTTCAGGGGGCTTCCGTGTTTGCAGATTCACGGTTGCATATCTCTCTCTCTCTCCTCTCTCTCTCTCTCTCTCTCTCTCTCTCTCTCTCTCTCTCTCTCTCTCTCTCTCTCTCTCTCTCTCTTTCTTTCTCTCTCTCTCCAATTATCGTCTTTTTTCGGAGTGTAGAATTGTTCTCAGGAGCATAAATAAAACTTAATAGGATATTCAGGAAAAAGAAGAAAGGGAAGATGATGATAAAGAGATGATAATGAGAAAAGGGGTAGAACGAAAACAAAAACAAAAAACAAATGAACGATGAAAGAAGATAAAAGTTACGAACTCAGAAAAAAATATGGAAAGAAGAAGACGAAAATAAGATAACACAAAAAATAAATGATGACGAAAGAACAACAACAACAACAAATAATAATAAATAAATAAAAATAAACAAGAGCACCTCCTGTACACAAAGCCTTATAGAGACAAATGAACCCCTTTCATCTGAACCCTAATTAAATCAAGTTTACGTCTCACGCTCCATCAAGGCGTCTCGCGGGCTGTCTTTACTGCCAAAACCCAATCATTATTTCTATTAATTTTCTTGAGCGACGGAGCGAGTTGTGGAAGCCTCGTTCGGGGGTTATAATAGCAGGGGAAACGGCGAGAAGCAGTTGTTGTAACAATAAAGACGGCAACAACGTTACTTTCGTTGTTATTGTTATTATTATTGTTGTTGGTATCAGTATAATAACGATAGCAATAACAACAATATTACTTTCGTTGTTATTGTTATTATTATTGTTGTTATTAGTATAACAATAAAGACAGCAATAATAACACCATTACATTCGTTGTTATTATTATTATTTTTGTTATTATCATCATTGTTTATCATTATAATAACGACAGCAACACCAACACCATTACATTCGTTGTTATTGTTATTATTTTTTTTGTTATTATTGACTCCCGCCGCTCTTTTGTGCAAATACGTGAACAAGTTGGGGTGCCTCTTGACAGACGAACAGACAGACACACAGACACACATACAGAGACAGACAGGCAGGCAGACGGACGGACAGACACGCAGACAGACAGAGAGGCAGGCAGACAGACAGCCACAAACACAATCAAAAAATAAAAATAAATAAATAAGTAATAATGATAACAACAATGATAACAGAAATTAAAATACTGAAATAAAAAATAAAACAATAAAAATAAGGCAGACAGTAACTCAAAAAACAACCTAGCGATTCCTCCCTATTCTTAACGTGATTGAAAAACAATTATTTTCCCCCCCAAGGGTCGCAATATTCCCACGTGGGGCGACCTCCGCGCTGAACAGGCCACAGGGAATAAAGGAAGGAAATTAGGATCGGGGGGAAAAAGAGAAAAGAGAAAAAAAAAAAAAAAATAAAAAAATAAAAAAGGGAAAAGAGGAAAAAATAAAGAGAAAAAATAGAATAAAAGAATAAAAGAAAAAGGGAAAAGAGAAAAAAAAATAAAACAATAATAAAAAAATAAAAAAGGGGAAAAGAGGAAAAAATAGAAAAGAAAATAGAATAAAGAATAAGAAAAAAAAAGGAAAAGAGAAGAGAGAAGAGAAAAGAGAGAAAAAAGAATACGAAAACAACCCCCCAAAAAAAAAAAAAAAAAAACGAAAAAAAAAAGAGAAAAAGCCGTCCCACCACAGAGCCAATTATCGTTAATCACCATCATCGTTGTGGATGGATCAACATGTCCGCAGCCTCGTGATTGTCTGCTTTACCTGCTTTGCCTGCTTGCCCGGAGATCTTGGGATTGCTTGTTTTGTCTGCTTGCTCCTTCGCCTTGTACCTGCCTGCCTTTTCTGCTTGTCTGCTTCCCCTGCTTGATGCTACGCCTTATAACTGCCTGCTTTACCTGCTTGTTCTGATCTGGACACACACACACACACACCACACACACACACACACACACACACACACACACACACACACACACACACACACACACTTTTGCTAAATCAATGTTGCTTTATTTTGCCTAATAGTTCATTCTATAAAACTTCATAAAGGTTTCCCCCTTCGCCCATTCTTCCCTGCTTCTGTGCTTGCCCTGCTTGCTCCTCCGCCCCATAGATGCCTGCTTTACCTGCTTGCTCCTTCGTCTTAGAATTACCTGCTTTACCTGCTTTCTACTTCGCCTTATGATTGCCTGCTTGCCCTGCTTACTCCTTCGCCCATGCTTCTCTGCACTACCTGCTTCTGTGCTTGCCCTGTTTGCTCCTTCGCCCATGCCCCCTGAATTGCTCCACCTGCTTGCCCTGCTTACTCCTTCGCCCACCTGCTCCACCTGCTTCTCTGCTTGCCCTGCTTGCTCCATCGCCCACTCCTGCTTGCCCTGCCCATGCCTCCCTGCTCCACCTGCTTCTCTGCTTGCCCTGCTTGCTCCATCGCCCATGCCTCCCTGCTCCACCTGCTTGCCCTGCTTGCTCCATCGCCCATACTTCCCTGCTTGTTCTGCTTGCCTGCTTGCTCGGAGAACTTGTGCTTGGGAGGAGAAAGCGGCGGCGAGCACTCCACGACCTTGGCTGACCTGCGTGACCTTCCTGCGTGTTATGGGTTGGGTAGGAATCGCCTGCCTTTGTTTCTGTCTTCTCTTCTATTCCCCTTTTCTTGTCTTTACGTCTATTCCCTTTATTCTTGCCTTTTCTTTATTCCCTATATTCTTGTCTTTTATTATACTATCTTTTTCCTATTTCTTCCCCTTTTTTCTTGTCTTTTTTTACCTTCTCTTTTTCTTGTCTTTTCTTCTCTTCCCTTTTTCTTGTATTTCTTTTCTTCTCTTCCTTTTTTCTTTCTTTCTTCCCTTTTCCTTCTTCTATCTTTTCTTTTTTTTCTCCTCCCCTTTTACTTATCTTTTCATCTTGTTTTCTTTTTGTTCTCCTCTTCGTCTTTTCTCTTGCTATAATTCGCTGGTTCTTTTGTCATTCTTACGTTTTATATGTTCTTTCTTTCTTTTTTGTATCTCTCTCCTTCTACCTTCTTTAATTCAGAACTTTCTCTTCTTACTTTCCATTTTTTTTCTCTCTTCCAGCAGTCCCTCCCCCACCACCAAACCCCTCCTACCACCCCTCATTTTCCCCCTCCCTACCCCTTACCCTATTCCCTCCCCAACCCTCCTTCCACCCCCTCCCCCAACCTCAAACCTCCCTCCCCACCATCTCTCCCTCCAACTTCTCCCCACTCTCTCCACCCCCTCCCTACCGACCCTCCATCTCCCTCTCTCCCTCCCTTCCCTCCCTACCCTCCCTCCTTCCAAACAAGATATTTATCCACCAACTTAACACGTCATATCTTTGCCCTATACAACCAGCTGTAATAAGGGAGGGGAAGGGGGGAGGAGGGAGGGTAGGGAAGGGCAGGGGAAGGAGGGGGAGGAGGAAGGGGGGGGGAGGGTAGGGAGGGGAAGGAGGAGAGGAAGGGGAGAATGGGGGAGGGTAGGAGGGAGGAGAGGAAGGAGAGGAGTGGGAGGTAGGGAAGGGGGAGCAAAGGGAGAGGGAGGGGGAGGAGAGAAACTCACACTTGCAAGATTCTGACCTTCGTGCACCTAATTAAAAAGCCCGATATAATCCCCTATCAGTCATCTAATTCTTACGATAGCATCCAGCTGTCTCCTCCAGGGTGGTCTTGAGATGGGGGGTTGGGGGGTTGGGGGGGGAGGTGAGGAGGGGGGGAAGAGGGCGTGTATGGGAACGATGGAAGGGGGAAGGGAGGGGGGGGGAAGGGGAGGAAAGGAAGGGAGAGGGGAAGGGGAAAGAAAGGGGGAGTGTATGAGGAGGGAAGAGGGAAGGGGAAAAGGGGGAGAGGAGGGGGAAGGGAGATGGGGAGAGAGAGGGATGGGGGAAGGAGGGAAGGGAAGGGGAGTGTTTGGGTAAGAGGGAAGGGAAAAGAAGGGGAGGGGGAAAGGAGGAGGAGGGGGAGGGTAGGAAAAGGGGAAGGTAAGGAAGAAAGAAAGAAAGGAAGGGAAGGGACGAAAGAACAGGGGAGGGTGAGAGAGAAAAAGAAAAGTAGGCAGGAGGAGGAGGAGAGAGGAAGACAGTCAGAGGGGAAGGGAAAGCGAAGGATAAAAAAAAGAAAGAGAGGAAAAAAATAAATAAACAAACAGAAACAGACAAACAAAGTAAAAACCCAAACAATCAATAAAAACAAAAACGCGAAATACGATAAGTAGGACAGCCAGAATAAGGACAGATAGATAAAAAAGGGAAGAACAAGATACGAGAAAGGTTTCATGTGAGCGGGCGGGAGGCGGGACCGCTCGGCTCATGAGATGCTGGTGCTGGGCTGTCTGTGTCTGTGTCTGTGTCTGTCTGTCTTTGTCTGTGTCTGTGTCT
>NW_020871968.1:256304-263804 GCF_003789085.1 Penaeus vannamei
ACAAAATATATAGAAAAAATGTATATATACATAAAACGCACACACTAGTTTTATAAAGAGAAATATAGACATTAGAGAAAAAAATTAGGTACTATATTTATAAACAGAAAGATATAGATACATATAAATAGTATCATTAGATAGAAACATATAGATACATAAAAATCACACACAAGATCTATCAAGATACATATATAGAACAAAAACTCCACATGAAGAAACATATTGATACATATATACAACAAGCTAGATTTATATAGATACTTCTATATACAGGACCACAGCTAACCAGGAAGACTCAGAATATATACATAAATCCCAGACCAAATTCATGAAAAAGATACATAGCATATACGTATCATAGTGTATACGAATCATAGTGTATACGTAGATTTATAAAGATACTTCTATATCCAGGACAAAAGCTACACACGAAGACACATAACAGATACACATAAATCCCAAACCAAATTTATGAAAAAGATACATAGCATATACGTATCATAGTGTATACGTCATAGTGTATACGTTTATAAAGATACTTCTATATCCAGGACAAAAGCTACACACGAAGACACATAACAGATACATATAAATCCCAGACCAAATTTACGAAAAAAAAATACATAGCGTATACGTATATCTCTTCCGCTTCGATAAATCTTACATGACATTTGATAGAGCTGGCGGACATGTATCTGCTGGCATTTAACATGACCAGCTCATTTCCTTTCCACCTTGGAAATTCAAAACTAGGTCGCAGGCAGGGTCAAGGGGGGGGGGAGGGGAGTAGGGGAGAGAGTAGAGGGGGTAAAACTAAAAAAAAAGAAGGCAAAACATAATGTTCAAAAAGGAACTGGTGAACTTTGACCTGATTCGACTTGGGGGAGGGGGAGAAGGGGAAATGGGAAGGGGGGGTAGAGGAGGTTGTGGGGAAAGGGTAGAGAGGGGAGAAGGGGTCCTTATTAGGGTAGGAGGGAGAAAGGGTAGAGGGGGTTGAGGGAGGAAGGGTAGAGGGGTTGAGGGGGGAGGAGGGGAGAGAGTAGAGGGGGTAAAACTTAAAAAAAGGCAAAAACATTATGTTCAAAAAGGAAATTGTGAACTTTGACCTGATTCGACTTGGGGAGGGGGGAGAAGGGGGAGGGGGAGGGAGAAGGGGTAAGGAGGTTGTGGGGAGAGGGTAGAGAGGGGAGAAGGGGAGGGGGGTAGAAAGGGGAGAAGGGGTCCTTATTATCATGTTAATTCCCCATCATCCGTTTTCGCTTTGTTCACCTTTTCGCATTCTTATTCATACCTTTACTTGTTTATTCTTGTATTCTTATTTCCCTCCATCTATCTTTCCTTACTACCATTATTCTTGTTTATCGAGAGCTTGCTTTTTCAACAGGTCGGAGATAAAACCCGTTTTATTAAATTATCTTCACAATTATGTTCATCAACTTTCTTCTCTTTTTCTTTTGTCTATCTTCTTTCTATCTTTTCTCTGTGACATTATTCTTTCTCTTTAATCTTTCGTTTATCTTGTCTATCCACAAGCCCAATTATCAAGCTAAATTGCTCTTATAATAATGATAATAATAATAATAATAATAATAATAATAATTAATGATAATAATAATGATGATGATAATAATGATAATAATAATAATGATAATAATAGTAATGATAATAATAATGATGATAATATTAATAATGATAATAATACAAATAATGACAATTATGATAATAACAATAATGGTAATTATAGTAACAAGTAATTATGATAAAGAGAATAATAATAATAAAAACGATAAAAATGATTATGATAATCGTAACAGTAACTATGATGATGATAATAGTAATGATGATTATAATATTGATAATGATAATATGATAATGATACTATTACTAATAACTAAACCGTTTACATCATTCGAACAACCTGCAAAACCCTACACAAAACAGAAAACATAAAAGTAAAACAAAACAAAAAAAAATCCCTCCATTTTAAAAACCTTTTCCTAAAAAAAAAAAAAAAAAAAAAAAAAAAAAAAAAAAAATTGCGTACCTCCTCGCCTGACCCGCCCCCCTCCCCCCCCCTATCAACATGTCAAGGATAACCTCGTCGCCCGAAGTCTTAAGATCAAGTCTGAGCGTACGTCGGCGCGCCACGCTGAATGGCTGTATTTATTCGGGGGATTTTTCTTCTTTTTTTTTTGCTTCTTCTTTGTCTTCTTGAGTCTACTTCTTGTTTTCTTCGTCTTTGTCTACTTCTTGTTTATTTTCTTTCTTTCCTCTTTTTCATCTGTTTATTTCTTCTTCCTATTCTCTTTTTATTATTCCATTATTTTGGCGCACTATTCTTAATGCAACAACTTTTATTTTTCTTATTTTACCTTATTTTCGTACTCCTTTTCTTTATCTTTATCTTGTTTCTCCTTATATCGTGCTCTTTTTCCTCCTCTTTATCTCCCGCTTCTTCTTCTGCCTTTCTTTTCTCCCTCTTTTTTTTCTTTCTTTCGGCGCACCTCTGTAAATGGAACATCTAATCCTTCCTTGAGGTTTATACCGGTCTTGGGACGTTTGTACTGGGAGGTATGTGCTCTATAAAAGCTTTTTTATCCCTCTTTTTCTTTTTTTCTCTCTCTTTTTCTTTTGAAGTCTATGATGAAAACTGAAAATTCATTGTGTCTCGTTATCTTTTACTCTTATTCCTTTTTCTTCTCTCTTTTTATAATTGCGCTTTTTGCTTTTTTATTTTTCTCCTTAACATTCTTCTACCCCCCCCCCTACCTTTTCTGATTGTTATACAGAATCGCAATACAGAAAACAGAAATACAAGAGAATTAGAAAAAAAACACATAGTCAAGGACACCAAAACATAAAACGTGTTCAGGAATATGAGATTCTAAGCTTAAAGGAAAAGAAAAAAGAAAAAAAAAAACGAAAAAAAACTACTGTACACCTGTTGATGTCCGTTAAAATTAACCCCATGTTTTATTAAGGGATTTATAACTTGGGAAATGCCAACGAATGCATTAAAGAATATGAATAATTCTAAAGGGTTAAAGAGCCGGTATTCCTATAGACGGCTAATGATTGGATGTGAAAATACGATTTATATTATAGCCTCGGTAACTGCTGTGAAAATGGCAATGTACAAGCTGCAGTAAAACGAAATCAATTTGAAGCTTATCATTTATAGCCATAGGATGGAAATAAAACGTACGGACGAATCATTGTAAAAAATAACGAATGAGAGAGAGAGACAGAGAGGGGTGGAGAGAAAGAAAGAGAAAGAGAGAGAAGGGAGAGAGAGGAGAGAGGGAGAGAGAGGAGAGAGTGAGAGAGAGAAACTATAATTTGCTAAACATACAAACATAATCCGCAGACGAAACAGGAAGGACAAACGAGAAAGAGCAAATAAACGAGAACGAAAAAGAGAGAACATAAAAAAAAAACAGAAAGACAAGACAGACAGACGAGAAGAGAGAGAAAAACAAAAACAAAAAACAGAGCGGGGGATAGAGACACGCCCAGCGGAACACACCTCTTCCATCACTTTCGAAGGAGAGCGAAAGGACGCCAAGAGGGGCTCCCGTATTGTCGATGGCCTGTCTTCGCGCATCCTATCTCTTCCTTCGATCGACGAGAACCTTGTCTAAGGAGCGGCGGATCCTGCGAGCTCCTTTGTCAGGCTAAAAATGGGTTCCTGGGCCTTTGTGATTCGGAGAAACCTTTCGTGTTGCGGAGTTCGAAGGTGAGATATAACAGCCGTTACGATGTTGCTGTATATAGTGGAGGTGAGTAAGGATTTGGGACTTGGGGGAAAAAAGACAGAAAAAAGAAGAATAAAGAAGAAAAGGGAAGGAAAAAGGGAAAGGGAAGTAAGACAAGGGAAGATAGATAGAGATAGAAAGATACATACACATTATATATATAATATATATATATATATATATATATATATATATATATATATATAGAGAGAGAGAGAGAGAGAGAGAGAGAGAGAGAAGAAAAGGAAAATGGCAAAAACGATTGTTGCTAAGTTTGAGACGGCAATGTGTGTCATGTGAATGCCTTTGGGTATGAAGCACTTAGGACGAGACGCCTAAGTTTGAACAATGTGTGTCATGTGAATGCCTTTGGGTATGAAGGCTGCACTTACGAACACGGACGGACAAAACCTCCGCGCTTACATACACGATTCATCTATGTCCCTGTCTTGGAATTGAGGTCCCCAAAACAAAACCCTTTCTTTCTCTCTCTCTCTCTCTCTCTCTCTCTCTCTCTCTCTCTCTCTCTCTCCTCTCTCTCTCTCTCTCTCTCTCTCTCTCTCTCTCTCTCACATTTTCTTCTCTTACTCTTACTGTCTCTTATGCGTTCTGTGCCTCTCTTTGTGTCTGTTTCTTTCTCTTTCTCTCTCTCACCCTCTCCCTTATGCATTCTCTTACTCATTCACTCTTTTACTCATTCCCACTCTCTCTCTTTTTACTCATTCCCCTCTATTTATCTTTTACTTATCCACTCTCTCTAACTTTTCATTCTTCACATTTTTTTACTTCATTCTCTCTACTATTTTTTACTCATTCTCTCTATTTTTTACTCATCTCCTCTATTTTTTACTCATTCTCTCTATATTTTTTACTCATTCTCTATATTACTCATTCTTTCTCTATTTTTACTCATTCTCTCTCTATCTTTTACTCACTCTCTCTTACTCATTCACTTTTCTCTCTATCTTTTACTCATTCACTCTCTCTCTCTGTTACTCACTCTCACTCTCTCTCTGCCTCCGTATCTTTCTCTCTTACTCACTCTTACTCTCTCTCTCCTCCTTCTCTCTTCTCTCTCTCTCTCTCTCTCTCTCTCTCTCTCTCTCTCCTCATACATGCATACAACAATACGCTTTTCATACATCAAATCCCAGAACCTGAAAAATATATCCACATTTACCCTTCACCTCAAATTCCTTTACCTTCTTCTTAACGTCCTCCTTTCTTCCATTCTCCCCCTTTCTTCTAGTTCCCATTGATTGCCCGTCATTATCATTTATTACCTATACTTATTTTATTCACATGACTTCCCCGAAAGCACTTCTGAACGCCACCTCAGTCACCCACCGGCTCTGCACGCTCGCAACATTGCATAAATCAGGCGCAAATTGGCCTTAATTCCAGATGGGAGGATGGATATATATCATCGAGAGAGCCTTTCGTTAAATAAATTACATAGAACCAATACAAACAACGACGGAATTGTAACACTGTTAATATGGTGATGTATCGCTCTCTTGCGATATTTTGCATGACAGCCCATGATGATGTCATTAATAAATTTGTATATGAAGGTGTCGACCAACTGCATTGCCTTAGAAGAGGCAGAATAAATCTAGTCTTAAGTACAGGTTATAGATTGATGGATTTAAATTTTTTTTTCGTATCATTCTTGCAGTTTCTCTTCTGATTTTCATTACTGTGAACTGATATGATTACAAGATTCAAACCCATTATTTTCTTTTTTGCAACATTGCAAGAATCATTTTATTATTATTACTACTATTATTTCTATCACCGTTGTTACTACTATCGTAATAATTATCCTTAATATTAACATCAACATCACCATTTTCATCATAATTTAACCAAAAGAAAATAATATCTACCTACACAGGCTACACATTAAAAAACAAAGGTGTCTTGACAAAATAATTGCACAACACACACTAAAAATCATACCATATTACACGGCTCTTTGCGACCGTCGAAGCAGGAACAAAAATGCAGAATAGAGCTCTCTGTTCATCGTCGAGTAACAGGGCTCTGCGCGACCTTCTGGGTCATGGTCTCCGAACAAGGGTAAGCCGTACCTCTCTCTCTATGTACATACATATACACATATATACACATACACACACACACACACACACACACACACATACAAATACATATACATACATATATATATATATATATATATATATATATATATATATATATATAGATGCATATATATAGATGCATACATATATATGTATACATATACAAACATATATAATGTATAGATATACATATATTATACATATACGTATGTATATATATATACATATATATATATATATATATATATATATATATATATATATATATATTATCTCTATGTACATACAATACGTACACATACACACACACACACAACACACACACACACCACACACATATAAATATTATATATATATATATATATATATATATATATATATAGTTGTGTGTGTGAGTGGTATATAATATAGTACTATATATATTATATAATATACTATATATGTACATATAATATACTAAATATAAATATATATATTATACATTACATATGATAATGCATATAACATAACATTAATATTACCTACTATACATATCACTATACACACCATCACACACACACACACACACCACACAACACACACATATAATATATATTATTATAATATAATATATATATATATACATATGTATACATAACATACATGTATACATATATACAAATTACAGATATACATTATATATATATACATTAATCATATACAGTATACTTATGACAACAATGACAATAGATATACCATACAACATATACATATATATATATATTATATCATACATATAACATATATAATATATATTTACTATACATATTATACATACTATTATATATATATATACATATCATGTATATATACATACAATTTATACATATATGTATATATATATATAATATAATATTTATATATATATAATATATATATACATACATATATATTATATATTATATATTACATATATTACATATATAATATACATTACATATATACATATATATATATATATAGTTATATATTATATAATATACTATAGTATATATACTATATGATTATACATATTTACCTTATATATTATACATATTTATATACATATTATATATACACATACTACCGCACCGCACACGCACCACACACGCACTACGCACACGCACACGCACACGCACACACGCACAACGCACGCACAACGACACACGCGCACACGCAACACACGCAACACCACACACACATAACGCACACGCACACGCACCACACACACACATATTATATATAATATATATTACTATATATATTTGTGTATTTATATATATATATATATATATAATATATACATATATATATTATAATATATATATATATTACAGACAAACCACATCTAGCGAAAGAGGAAATAAAGCGACGCATCAGTCTCGGCCGGAGCGACTTCGCAGACACAGGCAGGCAGAGAAAGGGCTCTTTGGCCATTGTGGTTTAAAAGGAAAGCCTTTAACCGAGCGCGTCCGCAGTCTTCACCGCTATGGATCAGAAACATGAACCTAAAACCCAAATCCCTGAGAGGAAAATCTACTAAGCGCCCAAGAGAGGGATGGGAAAAGAAATTGAATTGCTGGGAATCGTTCTGAGAAGATCGGATGAGGGCGACGTGG
>NW_020871968.1:271304-273804 GCF_003789085.1 Penaeus vannamei
GCAGGAGGGAGGAGGGGAGGAGGAAGGGGGGAGGGGAGAGGTAGAGGAGGAGGAAGGAGAAGAGGAGGAGGAAGGGAGGAGGAGGAGGAAGGAGGAAGGAGAAGAGGAGTAGGAGTAGGAGAGGAGGATGAGGGAGAGGAGGAAGAAGGTGGGGATGAGGAGGGGGAGGGGGGAGGGGGGAGGTAGAGGAGGAGGAGAAGGAGGAGGGGTGGAGGGGGAGGAGGAAGGGGGGAGGAGAGGTGGAGGAGGAGGAAGGAGAAGAGGAGGAGGGGTAGTGGAGGAGGAGGAAGGGAGGAGGAGGAAGGAGAAGGAGAAGAGGAGGAGTCGGAGTAGGAAGAGGAGGAGAGGAAGGGGGGGAGGATGAGGAGGGGGAGGGGGGAGGGGGGAGGTAGAGGAGGAGGAGAAGGAGAGGGTGGAGGGAGGAGGAGGAGGAGGAAGAAGAAGTGACCGATTAGAAGAATGGAGGTCGAGCAGGAAGGGAGAAGAGGTGAATGGATGCAGTCATAAAGGTAAGTGAAGGAAAGGGGAAGTTAAAAGGGGGGGAGGGAAGGAGGAGGAGGAGAGTGGAGGAAGTAAAAGAATCAACTGTCTTAAATTTTCTCTCTTCCTCTTCTCCAACTTCCTATCCCCCTATTTCCCCCTTTCTCTTCCTTATTAACTCCCTTCGCCTCTTTCCTCCCTCTCCTCATTCTTCCTCACCTTTCTCCATTCTTTTCTTTTCCCCCTTTCCCCCTCGTACACCTTCCCTTACCCCTCTTCTTTCTCTCTTCTCCACCCCCCTCCCCTATCCCCCTCTTTCCCCCCTTCCTTTCTTCTCCCCTCTCCCCACCCCACCACCCTCTCCCCTCCTCGTTGTTTCCCCTATCCCCTCCCCCTCCCTAGTTCCCCTCTCCCTCCCCCCCCCTCGATCTCCCTGTGTCGCCCTCTTGTTGCAACTTCCTCGAGGATTACAACACGCCCGCCTTCACGCCCCGCCTTCCGCGCGTCGACTGAGTTACCTTCGCCCTGACACCCTCCACCTCCGGTCCCTTATCTATCTATCGGGATTATCTATCGAGGCCAAAAGGCGGGCGGCGAGGAGTGTCGAGCGTGAAAGAGTCCGTTGTGGAGTTGCGTCGCCGAGTTTCCGCCACGAAATTGGACTTTTACGGATGTTAAGGAGTGATGCGCATGGCTCTGTTCCATTTTTTTTTTCCTTTTTCTTTTTCAATGTTCTTTGACGTCATAGATGAGTCTTTGTTCTGATTATTAGAGACGGTACCTGCATCGTTCGTTAATGCCTCTGATTTTTTTTAAGTTCATTTCATTTTCATCTTATTTATCTATTTATCTATTATTTTATAAAGATGGCATTCGAACAATTAACGAAAATGGCGCCTTCCTTCTGATCTAAAATATGTGAAGCGAAATTAATGAATCAATGAGTAAACAAATAAATGAATAAACAGAGAAATTATGGAAAGAAAATAAGAACAATAGCAATAAGAATTCCTTTTTCCTCATCATTTATCCCGCATTCTCCCCCCCTCAAAAAAGAAAAAGAAAAGAAAAGAAAGAAGAAAAAAAAAGGATAGTCGAAATAAAAAGCCCAAAGATATTTATAAATGTTTATAAATTGTCCAAATGACTCTTGGCGGGAAAGAGGAGCCGGCCAATAACCCTCGACTTTAACGACCGAACCAAGCGCTAAGTTGTTTGGTTGTGACGTCATTGGTGAGAGACCGCGGGGCCACACCTTTATCGATAGCAGAAAGGGGGGGGGAAGGAAAAGGGGGGGTTGTTATAAGAGAAGCAATATTGTTTTTAATTCTTTTGTTTTTTGCTGTTTTCGATGATAATACTAGTGATGCTACGTCAGCGATAAGAGACCGCGGGGCCACACTTTTATCGATAGCATAAGGGGGGGGGAGGGGGGAAGGGGATTGATATGGGATAAATTATAGTGTTCTTTGTTTTGATTTCTAATGATGATAATAATGATACTATGCCATTCGGGAGAGATCGCGGGGTCAAAAGCTTTTTGTCGGCTGGGAAGGCAATTATAGGATAAGTTTTACTATTTGTTTTATTTTTTTTTTGTTTTTTTTCAATAATAATAAGGATAATGATAATAGTGATAATGATAATGATACTAGGTCCTTCGAGAGATCGCGGGGCCACACCTTTATCAATAACAGAGGAGGGGTGGGCTCTTCATATGATGCTTTAGTGTTTTGTTTTTTATGTGATGTAATGGTTGATTTTTTGTTTTTATTGTTATATTTTTTATTATTCCTATTTCTGTATTATTATTATTATTATTATCATTATCATTATTATTATTATTATCAATATCATCATTATTTTCATTGCTATTTTTATTATTATTATTATCATAATTATTGTTATTATTATTATTATCATCATTATTATCATTACTATTATCATTAATATTTCTACGACTACTATTATGATTATTACTATTATTATTATCATTGTTATTATCTTTATTATCATCAAT
>NW_020871968.1:281304-283804 GCF_003789085.1 Penaeus vannamei
CAAACCCTATATTTTACCTAAACCCTATATTTTAACAAACCTATATTTTAAACCCTATACTTTACCCTAAACCTATATTTAAACCCTATATTTACCCTAAACCCTATACTTTACCCTAACCTATATTTTAAAACCCCTAAACCCTATATTTTACCCTAAACCCTATATTTTACCCTAAACCCTATATTTTAAAACCTATATTTTTACCCTAAACCCTATACTTTACCCTAAACCCCCTAAACCTATACTTTACCTAAACCCTATATTTTACTCCAAACCCTATATTTTACCCTAAACCTATATTTTACTCCAAACCCTATATTTTAAAACCTATAAACCCCCTATACCCTAAATTTTGTATAACCCAAGATCTTACTCTAAAGCCCGTGCATAGAGTTCCTCAACGTCAGAGTCGTCATTGCAATCATCCAGTGAATTTCTTGCAAGCATATTATTTATGCGACTCGTGAAAGAGTGTGTTAAACTCTGCGGAGACACACGCCCTATTTGGCACTGTGACCTCTCTAATAGGCACTGCAACTTCTCTGGCACTGTGACCTCTCTAATAGGCACTGCAACTTCTCTGGTACTGTGACCTTTCCGGTACTGTGACCTCTCTGGTACTGTTTGCTTTTTAGTTAGCCCCTTGATCTCTTTAGTTGGCACTGTGACCTCTCTGGCACTGTGACCTCTCTAGTTAGCACTGTGGTCTCTCACTAATTGGCACTGTGACCTCACTTGTTGGCACTGTGACCTTTCTACTTAGCCCTGTGACCTCTCTAGTTGGCACTGTGACCTCTCTGGGACTTTGACCTCTCTAGTTGGCACTTTGACCTCTCTAGTTGGCACTGTGGCCTCTCTAGTTAGCACTGTGACCTCTCTGGCACCGTGACCTCTCTGGTTGGCACTGTGACCTCCCCTCTCTCATCGCAACCATATGACTGACAGACACGGAAGATCTTTATTATCATTACCATTACCTAATATATATATATATATATATATATATATATATATATTATATATATATATATATAGATAGATAGATAGATGTAGATGTAGATGTAGATAGATAGATATAGATATAGATATAGATATAGATATAGATATAGATATAGATATAGATATAGATAGATATAGATACAGATATAGATATAGATATAGATACAGATATAGGTATATTTATAATTTGATGTTGACTGATAAATACGTTCTTTTTTTCTTTTCTTTTTATATTGAATCTATGTTTATTTACGTGCTTTGGTTTTACATTTTCTGTTTATTCGGTTTTATTTGTATTTCGGATTAATCCTTTCTTTACGTTCGATCCTTCGCGTTTTTCGTTTTATCTCGTTTTCGCTCTTTCTCTTTTTTCTGTTCTCCGTGTCAGCTCTTTTTCTTCTTTTATTACTAATGTTGTTTCATTATTGTTGTTTATTATATTTTGTTATTATTTTGTATTTATTTTTTTTTGCTTTTATTATTAAGATATAACACCATTAAATCATAAGTTTAATTTTATTATTTATTATTATTGATATTTATTATTGTCATTATTATTTTATTATTATTGATATTATTATATTATTATTTATTATATTATTATTGGATATTATATGTTGTTATTATATTATTATATTACTATCATTACTATACAGATAATATTATTAGATTTTTACTATATAAAAATTACAGACACCTATTTATAAATTCAATAGCATCGGGTGTATCACCTTGGGATGCTATTTATTATCATTATTCTTATTATTTTACCATTTTATTATTATTATATATTATTATAATTATTATTATATTATTTATTATTATTATTATTATTTATTTATTATTATTATTATTATTATTATTATTTTATTTACTTTTAAAGATACAACAATCAAGTCAAAGTATCTAATATCGTTTTTTTTTTTTTTTTTTTTTTTTTTTTTTTCTTTTTTACTTTTAAATAGATAATTAAAAATCCTCATTTCATAATTTAGGTTTTCCCTTCCTCTATCCTTCACCCCCCCCCCTCCTCCTTCTCTCTGCCCAGACCATGAGGACTCTCATCCCTCAAGGAACTGACTGCAGATAATATCTTCCTCTATCTCCTTTCCTCTTTCTCTTTTCTCCTCCTCTCTCCTTCTCTTCTCATACCTTCGTCCTATTCCCTTCCTCTCTTAATCTTTCCCTCCTTCCCCTCCTCCTTTTCTTCTTTCTCTCTCGTTTTCTCTTCTTCCTCCCCTTCTCCTTACTTCTCCTTCCCTCCTTTCCTCCTCCTCCCCATCCTCCTTCCCTCCTTACCTCCAATCTCCTTCCTCATTTCTTCATTCCCTCCTTCTCTTCCCTCCACCCCTCTTCCCTCCTTTCTCTTTCCCTCCTCCCTCCTTTTTCCTCCCTCCATCCTTCTCTCCCTCCACTAATCCCCGTCTATTCCTACCCTCCTATCCACCCTTGCCCCTCCTCCTTTCCTTCCCACCAGCAATCCCCTTACATTCCCACA
>NW_020871968.1:288804-296304 GCF_003789085.1 Penaeus vannamei
CTACAAATAAAAAAAAAAAAAAAAAATCAAGATCTATATTCAAACTCTCTAATCTACATGTAAAAATACAGCTATATAACGCTGCCGAATCCTGGTCTGAATACCTTAAATGTAGCATCTCATTTCCTCTGTGTGTCTTGGCGTGAGGGCTGTTTACTGGGCGTTCTTTAAGACCCTTGTGAACCGCCTTAAAGAGCTCTTCCATGAATGAAGGATGCGCTCCTTAGATTGCTGACATATTAACGCGCCGTGCCATATCACTCTCTTTTGTGTGATAGATTTCGGGGTAGTGGGTGCGTCTCTCGTGAGTCGTATCGAATCTCTTCCGGTACTCGTGCGCGTTCGTGTGTCTAATCTTCTTCATCCACTCCAATTCTATCTCAGTTATATCTCTCTTCTTCAATTGAGATACACGATTAACATACAGACTAGAGACATATGATAGTCGAACTGCAAGTAACTCGTCCTAGGTGCCCTCGTGCGCTCTCTCTTGCCTCTCATCTTTTATGAACTTTGACCACGACTCCACCCTGCCATCTCTGTACCGGTTTGTCGTCTTATTTGATTCCACCCGACCCCCATTTATCTCAGCGCGTATGCAAGCAGCTTCACGAGGGTGAATGCGAGGAGAGAGTAGTCGAGCGTAGGTCATGGGTCATGCAGCTGATCACCATTGGACAGAGCATAGATGATATGCATGTGACGCAGCGCCCCAGGCCCGCCCTGATCAGAGCGGGCGCTGTATGATATCTCGGCTTTTAGTGTAGGGTGAGTGGTGATGATCCAGTATCGTTGAGAGAGTAATGAGAGTTATTGCCGGATAGTAATCAGGATCGATCATGTGTTCGTTGCATTTCGATTATTTCCATTTGGGGCATATGAATTAACTTGCTATTGATAGAATGTATACATCAATCAATGTATGCATCTATCAGTGTAATATATATGTGTCATCAATTACTGATGCTTATGATTGTTATATATATATGATAATATAGTATGATATATATAGTAATAGGATGAGAGTGATGAAGTATATAATAGTATATATATGGTGTGATGGTGTGTGTGTGTGTGTGTGTGGTGTGGTGTGTGTGTGTGTGGTGTGTGTGTGTGTGTGTGTGTGGTGTGTGGTGTGTGTGTGTGTGTGTGTATGTGTGTGTGCGCTTGTGTGTGTTGGTGGGGGGGGGGCGCTGTACGTTTGTATGTGTGTGTGTATGCCTATGCCAATGCCTATGTCTTTATGTGTATACCTGTGCCCGTTTCTCTGTCTATGTAAGTGTATGTCTCGCCTCCATGTTAGTGTTTATATCTACATTTAAGTCTGGTAATTATTCCTGTATTTGCTCGTGCCTTTGTCAGTATCTATGTCTGTATATGTTTGCATCCACCTCTGTCAGTATCAATTATTTCTGCCTGTACCTATGCCTACATTCATGTCTGTATCTGCTTATGTCTGCATCAACATATGTGTATATATGTATCTGTGTTTTTGTATGTACCTATGCCTGTGTATATGTCGTGTGTGTATCTGCCTATGTCTATATCAACATTGATATCAGTGTTTCCATGTCTGTATCTATATCTGCATCTATGTGTGTATCTGCCCATGTTTACATCCACATTTATACCTGTGTTTTTATGTCTGTATCCATGTCTGCAACTGTCTATACTTGCATCAACATTTATACCCGTGTACCCATGTCTGTATCTATGTGCGCATCCGTGTCTGTATCTATGTATGTACCCGTGTCTGTATCTATGTGCGTATCCGTGTCTGTATTTGTGTGTGTATCCGTGCCTATATCTCTGTGTGCATCCGTGTCTGTATCGATGTGTGTATCCATGTCTATCTATGTGTACATCCGTGTCTGTAACTGTCTATCCCTGCATCAACATCTACACCGTGTACCCATGTCTGTATCTGTGCGTGCATCCGTGTCTATACCTGCCTATGCCTACATATACACCTGTGTGCGTGTGTGCGTGCTCGTGCAGCGTCCTCCCTCGACCCAAGGAAGAATCAGGCAGATCAGACGCATGAATCTGCATGACCGTGCGTGTTCGTGTCCTTAATCCCAACGTCCTTGCCATCCCTAATCTTATCTTGTATCCTTCGTGCCTCCTATTCTTTTTTTTACGTTTTCTCTTGGTCATTCATTCGCCATTCCCTGTTATTCATTATTATTATTATTATTGATTTTTCTTTATATCTATCTGTTGTGATTTAAATTTCATTTCAATTTTCTCTTTTCTTTCTCGCCTCATCCATAAATAGAATCAGCTCCTAAAAACTAGAATGATAAGAGGGATAATGATTATAATTTATATATAATTTTCTCCATCGTCAACCGGTCTAAGATTTAAACAAAAAACGAGATTTTAACTGAAATTATCCTCTTGGCAATCAAACGACCGTTAAGACTGATAGACAATCTTTTCTCTCTTTGTCCATTTCTCCTTTTCGTATTTACTTTTTGTTTTCGCCAACGGAAGCGTCAAGGTTTTTCGTAATTCGGTGTGTCTCCCTCTTCTCTCGCCTTTCTCTCTCTCCTCTCTCTCTCTCTCTCTCTCTCTCTCTCTCTCTCTCTCTCTCTCTCTCTCTCTCTCTCTCTCTCTCTCTCTCTCTCTATCTATCTATCTATCTATCTATCTATCTATCTACCTATCTCTGTGTTCTTTGTTGTCTATATCCCATTTGCTAAAAGCTGTCTCTGTCTCTCCACTTCTCTCTTTTTTCTGTCTCTCTCTTCTCTCTTGGTCTGTATCTATGACTTTTTGTCTGCATGTATTCATGTATGTATATCTGTGTCTGTCTGTCAGTTAGATAAATTTAGTTGATGATTTTGTGAAGGGGGAATATGAAAGAGGGAGAGAAGGAAGGTGTGATAAAGATTTATGGAAGAGGAAGGGAGGGGAAGTGGTGGGGTGGGATTGAGGAAAGGATAAGGAGAGAGAAGTGAGAGAGGGAAAAGTTAGGAGTAGGGAATGCGAGAGAATGGTCGAAATGGGAGAAAGAAATAGAAGAGTAAAAATAAAACCAAAAGTAAGGAGATGGAGGAGGGGAGGAGAAGGTTGATAATAATAACCTTTATTTAGAGTCTAGACTTTGATAACTTTCCGAAGAGAAACGTTTCCTCCGCTATAGCAACGTTTCGTCTCAGCCAAACGTTTCTCAAATCAAGGTTTATCAAATTATTCAATCATAGGAATATTCATACGCCTTATTTTTGGGGGGGGGGGGGTGTTGACATTTCTTTCACACATGATATAAGAAATTAACAATATGAGGCTGTTCCTTACACATTAACAAATACATTACAATAGGTTACGGAGTCCAGAGCGATCCCAATGAATACATAAACAAAAATGTTTTTTAAAAAGTAAATAAACGAAAGAACGAATACGTAAATATAGTTTTCAATCAATTAACGGAAAAAAGATAAATCATTAGATAAGAAATGAAAATTACTAAGGAACCTTAACGAAAATAAGTGAATTAACAGATAAGCAAAATGGAAAATGAATGAACAGAGGAATGACTAAACGAATAAGAGAAACAGGTGAAAGAAGGGATAGATAGGTTAACGAATAAATAGAGAATTAATGAAACGAATAAATATAAGAATCGGTAACGAATAGATACAGAAATATATAAAAATAGATAGACATGTAGGTGGTTAAAGAATGATACGAGAATTAAGGAGACGAATGACACTAAAGGACATAGATGTTAGGAANGAAACATTGCCCATTGAACCTAAATCTCCGCCTTTCCCAGAATTGTGCCAGCAGAAATCCTTCCCAACTCTCAAAATTCGCCATAGAACTCTAAAGTATCTCGACCTTTCAAAATTCTCCGCAGAAAGTTAAGACTGCGTGTTTATCGTGTCGTACGAAAGCACGTTTCACGTCGATGGCATTCGATAACTTCGCGTTTTTTCGGTCTTCAATGTGTATCCTGTTCTCTTGTTTGTTTTGTTGCTTTCTTGATGTTTTTGTTAGCTTTCTGTTACTTGTGGTCTGATCTTATGGAACAACAGCTTGGGTCATACTGATATTCTTTTCTAGTTAAGGATTAATCAGCAATATCGATAGTTTTATAATTATACTATTATACATTCTTCATATACATTACAGAAAACCTGGATTATTTATCAAAATCCGACAAAATATACTCACAAGAATTATTGAAAAAGGCCACACGAAAAAAAACAAGGAAAAAAAAATAAACATAACACAAGAAAATTACATAAAACAAGGAAAATAACACAAGAAATCACAAACAAACAAACACACAAAAAGACGAAAAAAAATCAAAAATTGTAATACACTGCTGAACTCCCCTACGTGCCATTTTCGAACAGTGCCTCGCGTGGCCAAATAGCATAAAAGTAAGCACATGCGCGATTCTTCAGAAAGCGAGAGAGACGGAGGAGAGCAGAGAGCTGACGTCCGAGACCGCTCTGACGAGAGAGAGCAATAGTGAGAGAGAGAGAGAGGAGGAGAGAGCGACGATGAGAGAGAGAGACGACAGAGACAGAGACCAGAGACAGAGACTTGAGAGATGAAGACGAGAGAGAGACGATGTGAGAGACTAGGAGAGATGATGGAGCCGAGAGGATGAGAGATGAGAGAGAGAGGACGACGAGAGGAGAGAGAGACATGCATAGAGAGTAGAGGAGAGAGGAGAAAGAGAGAGAAGAGAGAGAGAGAGAGAAGAGAGGAGAGAGAAGAGAGAGCAGAGAGAGAGAAAAGCAAAAATAGAAAAACGCTAATGGGAAAAGTCACGATAACCTGAGATAGAAAGTTCATTACAAGACGCGGTTATTCTAATTACATCTTCTTTTTTTTCGAATCAGAGTCCCGTATCGTTGCCTTGCTGATCACCAGCATTCACGGCTGTCCTTGCCCTCTCGCAAATAAAGAGAGAGAAAAAAGAGAAAAAAAATGACCAGGAAAGTAGTACGACCTTAATGAGTCGTTCAAGTATGCATATCTAAGCGTGGCAGGTTGGTTGACATGTGATTCTAAATCGCCGCTGTTATCTCAAACCGCTAGGGTTTCTCTTCTCTTCTCTCTCTCTACTTCTTCTTCTCTTCTCTCTCTCTCTCTCCTCTCCCTCTCTCCTCTCTCTCTCTCTCATCTATTATCCTATCTATCTATCATATTCTATCTATCCTATCTATCTTTTAAGTAAATCTATCTATTTCTATCTATCTTCTTTTTTATTAGTCTATCTTCTTGTATCTATCTATCTTTTTATCTATCTATCTTTCTACCCCCATCTCTCCTATTATCGCCTTTCTCCACTCTATTGTCTGTGATGTGATCCTCTCTCTTCTCTCTCTCCTTCTCTCTCATTCTCCTTCTCTCTCTCCTCTCCGTCTCCCTCTCTCTTTCTCTTTTCCTTTGCTACACTCCTCTCGTCTCTCGTCTACTCTCTTCTTCTCTTCTATCTATCGTATCTATCTATCTATGCTATCTTTCATTATTATCTATCCTACCCCCATCTCTCACGTTTTCGGCCGGCCCCTTCCCTCTTCTCGTTGGGTTTGTCCCTGTCTTGATCTATGTGTTGTGTATGTCTGTCAAGGTTCGGATGGCGTCTGTCTGTCTGTCTGTCTCCGTCTGGTCGTGCTCTGTTTGTCTGTCTTTGTCTTGTCGTCATGTCTCTCTCTCTCTCTCTCTCCCTCTCTACTCTCTCTTCTCCTCTCTCCTCCTCTCAGTCTCTCTCGCTTCTCTTCTCTCTCCTCTCTCTCCTCTCCCATTTATCTCGGGTTCTGCCCTATGCTATTGACCTGGCCTCCCCCTTACTTTTCTAGAGCGCTCTATCTTTTATTCTCCGTGATATCCTCTTCTTCTCCTTCCCGCCCACGCAGCCTAACTTTCCCCAGTTCCTCCCTCCTCCAGCGCCCCCTTTCCCGAAGATCGGGGAATGTCCTTGCCCGGTTGTCTGCTCTTCATCCACCTCCTTTCTCTTTCCGCTGTTCTCCCTTTCCCCTCCGGGCGCCTTAGCCCTCCCCCTCGTAACTCCCTTCTCTCCATTCCATTCCCTGCTCCTTTCTTTCCCTCCTGATTTCCTGGTCCTCTCTTTTCCCCCCTCCTCCTTCCAAAAAAAACCCCTTCCTTCCCTTACCTCCCTGATTCCCCTCTTGTTTCCCTCCTCCCTTCCCCCTCTTCTCTTACACCACACCCTTTGCCCCCTCACTTCTCCTCCTCCTCATTTCTCTCTCCTTCATTCCCTTCCCTTTCTCTCTCCTCCCCGTAGCCCCCCGCCTCCTTCTTTCTCCACTTCCCCTTAATGCCCTCCTTTTTCCTCCCCTGTAACTTCCTTACCTCTTCCTACCCTCCCCCTTTCTCCTCCCCTCCCATTCACTTCGCTTTTCTTCCACCTCCCCAACTCTTTCCTCCCCTAACACCCCTTCCTTTTCCTCCCCTTCCCCACCTTCCTTTCCTCCCTCGTCCCCACCCCTCTCACCCCTCCCCACCTCCCCACCCCTCCTTTCCTTGCCTCCCCCCACCCTTCCTTTTCCTCCCTCCTCATACCACCTCCTCCCCTCCCCCCCTCTTTCCCTCCCCTCCCCCCTCCCCTTCCCCCGTCACCCACCCCCCCCCCCCCCCCCCCCCGAAGCCAGAGCCATTTTGCTACCGTGCCCACACTCCCCCTCTCCATTAATCCGAGACTCGAGGTGTGAATAAGATGGACAGCGAGTCCGACGTCTCTCGCGATACCTGAATAAGTGAAGGAGGGAAAATGCAGCGTCCCAGCCAGTTTTGTTCCTTCTCCCCTCCCTCCCCCCTCCCTCCTCCCTCTCCTATACTTCTTCCCGCTTCTACTCCCTAATCCCCTCCTTACTTTCCCCTTCTCCTCCTCTTCCTCCTCTTCCCTCCTCTACTTCTCCCCTCGCCCCTTCCTCCTCTACTCTCCCCTTATCCTCCTCCTCTATCCTCCCCTTTCTCCTCCATCCTCACCTTCCTCCTCCTCCTCCTTCCCTCCTGCTCTCTTCTCCTCCTCCTCCTCCTCCTCCTCCTCCTTCCTCCTCCTTCCTCCCCTCCTTCCACATCTTTTGCCTGTGTCGGCGTTGGGTCGCGCGTCCCTCTTCGATCTCTTCTTTTGTTGTTGTTTTCTTGTTTGCTTTTGCTTCTCGTTCTTTTCTTGTTTTTCTCTTTGTTGTTTGTCTGTTTGTCTATATGATTGTCTGTCTCTCTGTCTTCTTCTATTTCTCTTCCTCTCTCTATTCTGTCTGTCTTTGTCTGCCTTGCTTCTCTCTCTCTCTCTTCTTCTCTCTCTCTCTCTCTCTCTCTCTCTCTCTCTCTCTCTCTCTCTCTCTCTCTCTCTCTCTCTCTCTCTCTCTCTCTCTCTCTCTCTCTTTCATTCTCTCTCTCTCTCTCTCTCTCTCTCTCTCTTTCTCTCTCTCTCTCTCTCTCTCTCTCTCTCTCTCTCTCTCTCTCTCTCTCTCTCTCTCTCTCTCTCTCTCTCTCTCTCTCTCTCTCTCT
>NW_020871968.1:308804-336304 GCF_003789085.1 Penaeus vannamei
CTTTTTCTCTCTCTCTTTATACTCTCTCTCTCTCTCTCTCTCTCTCTCTCTCTCTCTCCTCTCTCTCTCTCTCTCTCTCTCTCTCTCTCTCTCTCTCTCTCTCTCTCTCTCTCTCTCTCTCTCTCTCTCTCTCTCTCTCTCTCTCTCTCTCTCTCTCTCTCTCTCTCTCTCTCTCTCTCTCTCTCTCTCTCTCTCTCTCTCTCTCTCTCTCTCTCTCTCTCTCTCTCTCTCTCTCTCTCTCTCTCTCTCTCTCTCTCTCTCTCTCTCTCTCTCTCTCTCTCTCTCTCTCTCTCTCTCTCTCTCTCTCTCTCTCTCTCTCTCTCCCTATCTTCTATCATTTCTCCCACCTCCGTCCAGGTCTCTATCCCTCCTCTCCTCTCATCTTCCCTTCAGCTTTATCATTCCTTTCCTCTACTCCACTTTCCGTTCCTTCTCTCCCCCTTTCTCTTCACCTCCTTATCCTCCTACCATTTTTCCTTCCCCCTTACCTCCCCTCCCCCTCCTCTCCTCTCCTCCCCTTTCCCTTCCCTTTCCCTTCTCTCCTCCCTCCTCCATCTCCTCGCTCCCATCCTCTTCCTCTTTCCCTTCCCCCCTTTCCACTTTTACCTACTCTCTCCCTACCTTCTTCCTCTCTTCTTTTCTCCATCTCTTCTCCCCTCTTCTTTCCCTTTTACCTACTCTTCTCCTCCTTACCTCCTTCTTCTCCTTCCTCCCCACCCCTTTACCTTCCTCCCCCCCTTCTCCCACTCCCTCCTTCCTCTCCACTCCCTCATTCACTCCACTCCCTGTCACGCTTCCCTCTCCTTATATATTCTTGTGCGTTGATCATTTGCCGAATAAAAGACTCGGTGACTAATTTCAGCAAAAAAGGTGGTCAGGGTTTGGCAATGGCAGGCTTTTGGCCGGTAAGTGACAGAGGAGGCAATAGAACTTTTTTTGATTGTTGTTTGTTTATAAGCAAGGGAGAAAGAAAGGTAGAGGAGAGAGAAAGGAGGGAGGGAGGGAGGGAGGAAGAGAAAAGAGAGAAGGAGAGACTGAACTGACTGACTGACTGAATGAATGACTGGCTGACTGACTGACTGACTGACTGACAGACAGACAGACACATAGCAGGCAAACAGACAGTTGGCTAACAGAGAGAGAGAGAAAGAGAAGATAGTTATATATATAAATAGAAACACTAACAGAGAGCGAGGAGGGGGAGAAAGAGAGAAAAAAGAAGAGAAAACCAACATCAAGGAGACAGGATAAAACAAAGAACACACACAACCAAGAATAAACGAGAAAGAGAGACAGACAGACAGACATGGACAGAGAGATAGTGAGAGAGGCTGAAAACAAAAATACACACACCAACAATCACACTCCTAAATTAATTACGAAAAAAACGAAAGAAAAAAAAATAAGAAAAAAAGAAAAAAAACATTGATCAGCAAGGCCCCGGATGTTCGCCTACTGATGTCATAAGCGTCATCACTTCACCGTTCTTACAACACGAATAAGGGCCTTCATTAGCAGGCTCGATAATTACCACCAAAGGGGGACTTAATGATTGATTAACTACACTCTACTCTGAGTTGACGTTGGTGTATAAATAGATATTTGTCACCGCTCTTTCTCACTTCGAAACGAAAGATATCTCGTCGAAGTGAGATGAAGTGAAATCAATAGAAAAATCGATATTCTATTTATCTTTTTATAGATATTACAGATAAGATATATTATCTATCTTCAGAGCTCTTATCTATCTGAAATCAATAGCTTATTTATCTTTTAATAGATATATTATAATGATACACTGTCTATCTGCTTAGGTCTTATATGAAATCAATAAGTTTATCATATAATGATATATCATAGATAAGATATATTATCTATCTGCTTAGGTCTTATCTATCTGAAATCAATAGCCTATTTGTCATTAATCATTATAGATAAGATATATTATCTATCTGCTGAGTTCTTATCTATCTGAAGTCAAAGCCCTATTTATCATTTAATAGATATATCATAGATAAGATATATTATCTATCTGCTGAGCTCTTATCTATCTGTGTGTCTCGGAGGACTTTTCCCTCGGTGCTTGTTTACCTGCCGAGGGGACAAGCTGTGCCGACAAGCGTGCCTGTTAAGTGAGGGGGCATAAACCCATCATACTTAGAACGAAATATCACCTCATAACTAGCTGTACCCCGTCCCCCCCATCCCCCTCTATCCTCTTTTACCTTCCTTCTTTCCCCTCTTTCCCCCTCCGTTTCTCTCATCTCTTTTACTACCCCTTTGTCAATTCTTTTACTCTTTTTATCTCCCCTTTTTACCCTCCCTTTCTTAACTCTTTTACTCTGCCTCTCTCCCTTCTTTTACCTTCCGTCTTTCCCCCTCTTACTCTTCTTCCTTCTCTCCCCTCTGTTACCCTTCTCCTCTACTCTTTTACCATCCTTCCCTCTTTAACCCTCCCTTTTTCAACTCTTTTACTCTCCTTCTCTCCCCTTTTTTTACTCACCCTCTCGCCTTTTCACACTTCTTTTACCTCCTTTCCCTCCCCTCTTTTATTCTCTCTTTCTGTCTTCATTTACTCCTCGTCCTTCCTCCTCCTCCTTCTTTTACTTCCCCTTTCCATCTCTCCACGTCCTCCTCCTCGTCGTAGTCTTCGTCGCCTCCCCCCCTTCCTCTTTTTTTCTATTTCTTCCTCGTCCTCCTCCTCTTCATAATTATCATTATCCTTATTTTCTCCCTCCTCTTCTTCCTTCCCTTCTTCATCTTCATAATCATCCCCTGCTGTTGCTGCTGCTGCTCCTCCTCCTCCTTCTCCTCTCCTCCTTCTCTCTTCCTCCTTCTCCTCTTCCTCCTTCTCCTCCCCTCCTCCTCCTCCCCTCCTCCTCTTCCCCATCCACCTCCTCCCTCTCCTCCTCCTACCCCTCCTCCTCCTACCCCTCCTCCTCTTCCCCTCCTCCTCCTACCTCTATTCTCCTTCCCCTCCCCCTCCTCCTGCTCCTCCTCCTTCTCCTCCCTCTATCCCTCCCCCTCCCCCTCCTCCCCACCACCTCCTCCTCCTACTCTCCCTCTCTCTCCCTCGTAGATAAAAGAACGATGAAAGATGGTGAAAATGAAGAAGGGGGGTAAGGGGGAAGTATGGTGAAGGGGGGGGTAAAAGAGAGGGTAGGGAGGTGCTAAGGAAGGGGAGGGGAGGGAGGAGGAGGAGAAGGAGAAGAAGAAGAAGAAGAAGAAGAAAGAAGAAGAAGAAGAAGAAGAAGAAAGAAGAGGGGAGGGAGGAGGGGGGGATTTGGATGGGAGGGAGGTGAGGAGGGGGGAGGGAGGGGCGATGGGACTAACTCATTAGGTACATGGGAGTGTGAAAGAGTAATTGTGTAAAGAAGTGTAGTGAAATATGGATGAATCAGAGAATAAAAGATTAAAAGAAAGGAGAGAGAAAATGAAAGGACCAAAAAAGAAAGAAAGAGAGAGAACGAGAGGGATAGAGAAGAAAGAGAGGGGAAAGAGAAACGAGACAGAGGAAAGGGAATGTAAGAAAAAAAAAGAGAAAGATAAAGAAGAAGAGGGAAAGGAGAGACCCAAAAAGAAAGAGGAATGAAAAAAAAGAAGGAAAAAAAAGAGAATTTTTTTTTTTTTTTTTTTTTAAGGAAACCAAGAAATCAAATATCGAAACCAAAACCACCAAAAAGAAAAATCAAAACAGGAAAAAAAAAAAAAGACAAGCAAAACAAATTAGAAAGAGAAAGAGAGAGAGAGGGGAAAGAGCCAGAGAGGGGACGGGGGGGGGGGGGGAGGGGGGGAATAAACCCGCGCCGCGCTGGCCAATTGACAGGAACCGAAGGACGCGCATAATTCAACGACAGGAACCGCCGTCGGGAGTCCCTGGCTTTCATATTGCAGGAGGGGCTAATCTCGGCGGCATTCGGGTCATTTATTCTGCAGTTGGCAACACGGGGAGGCTTGAAGAGGAGGGGGAGGGGAGGGGAGGGAGGGAGGAGGGTGGGGAGGAATAGGGAGGGGAGGATTAGGGGGCTTGAGGAGGCGGGGAGGGGGGGAGGGGGGGAGGGGGGGGAGGGAAGGGGGAGGATTAGGGGAGGGAGGGGGTCTGAGGGAGTGGGGAAGGTGAGGGAATGGGGGAGGGTTAGGGGGCTTGGAGAGGAGGGGGAGGGGAGGGGGAGGGAGGAAGCGGGGGAGGGAGGGGGAGCTTAAGAATGGGAAGGGGAGGGAATGGGGGGTTGGGTTTATGGGGTCTGAGGGAGGAGGGAATGGGGGTTGGGGTTTATGGGTCTGAGGAGGGAGGAGGGGTGGAGAGGGGGTTGGGGGTTAGGGGTCTGAGGGAAAGGAGAGGGAATGGGGGTTAGGGGGTCTGAGGGAGGAGAGGGGAGTTCAAAGGGTGGGAGGGTGGAGGGAGGGTCGGTGAAAGGAGGGGGTGAATGGGTTAGGGTGTCTGAGGGGGGAGGGAAGGGTAAGGGGAGGTGGAGGGGTTAGAAGATCAAAGAGAGGGTGGAGGGAGGGAGGAAAGTTTAGGGGAGGTGGAGAGATGGAGAATAGAGGGTAGGAGGAAGGGAGTGGGTGAAGGGGGATGGAGGGAGTGGAGGACAGGTTGGGAGGGTGTTTAAAGGGTTTTGTAAGGGGGGAGAGATGGGGGATGGGGCCTGGAGGGAGATGAATGAATTGGCAAGTGAAATAAGGGAGACAAGAGGAGACGGGAGAGAATAAGCCAATCAATTTTTAAATCGATTTAATAATTAATCTACTTATATACCATTTGTTACAGTGTTTATTTCTTGGTGCGACAGGCTGTCTATTTCATTTTCCTCCTGAATTACCCCCCCCCCCCCCCCTCGTGCGCAAGGAATTCCCGGGGTCACCATCCACTGGCGGTGCGGGAATCGAACGCGGGTCAGCAACAGCGCCAGACGATACCGCTACCACTGCACCGATGAGGAAGTTGATACAAATGATGATAAAAGATAATGAAGATGGTATCAATTATGATGATAAAGATAATGAAGATGGTATTAGTAATGATGATAAAGATAATGAAGATGGTATTAATAATGATGATAAAGATAATGAAGATGGTATTAAATAATGATGATAAAGATAATGAAGATCGATGAATAACATGTAATCATTATGATGATAAAGATAATGAAGATGGCATTAATTATGATGATTGTGAATGGTAAGAATAATAAAGATTCATTTTAATGATGAAGATGATAATGTTCATAATGATAATGACAATCATCATCTAATTTTGATTTAATCTTAATTTATTTCAATTTTAATTATTCCCTTTTTCTTAGATGTATACCATGTGGAGGCCAAAGTTCCCAAGGAGGAGGGGGAGGGGAGGAGGAGGGGATGGGGTGCTGGGGGATCGGAGGAGGTTGGTAGGGTGTTGGAAGAAAGGAGGGGAGGGAGGTGGTGGAATGGGGGTGTTGAAAGAGAGGGAAAGGGGGGGAATGGGGGTGTTGGAGGAGGAGATGAGAGGTGTTGGAGGAGTGAGGGGTAAGAAAATAGGAGATACTGAGATGTGGGAGAGGGGGATGTGGGGAAATGAAAAGGGGATGAGAGGGGGTGAAACGGAATGAGGAGTTAGGATGGGGAAGAGGACAAGGGGAGTAAAAGAGACAAAGGAGAAGGAGAGAAGGAAGAGATGAAATGAAGTCTGGGAAGAGAGAATAGGAGAAGGAGAAAGAAAGAAAGAAGGAAAAGAGCGGGAGTAAAGGAGGATGTGGAGGAGTAGGAGAAAAGAGGGGAGAAGGTGGAGAAGGAGGAGAAAGAAAAGAAGGAGGAAGAGGAGAGGAGAAGAAAAAGAAGAAGGAGGAGGAAGAAGAAGAAGAAGAGAAGGAGGGAAAGGTGTTAAGGGATGCTCAGTGAAGGGGAGAAGGGCAAGGAGGGGGGAAAGGTATTTTAGCTTCTCATTAACACCTGGTGATTTCTAAGAGGGCGAGCGAGGGCGAAGGTGGGCGAGGGAGGGGGGGGTAAGGGAGGGGATTTAAAAAAGAAAAAAAAAAAGCACGTGGTGTATTAGTTGGAGGTGGGAGGAGGGGGAGGAGGTAGGAACGGAGAAGGAAGATATGTAAGGGAAGAGAGAAGAGAGGAAGAGAGAAAAATGAGGACAAGAAGGACGCGTACAAGAAAGGAAAAGGAAAAAAAAAACAGGTGGTGTATTAGTTGGAAGTGGAGGAGGGGGGAGGAGGTAGAAAAGAGAACGAAGATATGTAAGGGAAGAGAGAAGAAGGGAAGAGAGAAAAGGGAGGACAAGAAGGATGTGTAAAAAAAAAGAAAAGGGAAAAAGAGAAACAAGAAGAAACGATGGGAAACGAATGAAAGAGGAAGAGGACGAGGAGGAAGAAGGGTAAAGCCGAAGAGGTAAGAGGAGGGGGAGGAGGTGGGGGTAGGAGCTAAATAGACGGGGGGGGGGGGTAGCTCTGTCATTAACACCTGGTTACCTTCAGTGGGAGAATAGGTAAGCAGAGGGAGACTGGAGAGGCGGAGAGAAGGAGATAAAGAGGGAGAAAGAGGGGACGGAGAAGGAGAAGAAGAATGGGGAGAGGGAATATCTAATTAACACTTAGTGGCTACGGTGGTAACAAGGAAGGGGGAGGAGGAGGGAAGGGGGAGGGAGGAGGGGGTCGAGAGGGGAGGGGGTGACGGGGAGACAAGGATAGAGAGAGATATAGAGGGGTGAGAAAGAAGGTGGAGATAGGGAAGGGAAAGGGAGATAGGGGCGTGTGAGTACGAGGATAGGGTGAGGCAAGGATGAGGGGGCGGGTAGGGAGAGGGGAGGGGAGAGGGGGTGGAATCCAGAGGGTGAGATGGGAGAGGGTAGGGAAGGGAGAGAGGGTGGATAGGTAGATGGAGAGGCTCCTCCTCCCCTCCACCTCTCCACCTCCACCCCTCCTCCATCACCTCCTCCACCTTCACCTCTCCCCTCCACCTCCACTCCACCTCCATCTCCACCTCAACCCTCTCCTCCATCACCTCCACCACCACGACCTCTACCACCACCACCACTTTCACCTCCACCCCCTCCTCCATCACCTCCTCCACCTCCACGCCCTCCACCTCCTCCTCCTATCACCCCCTTACCCCAACCCGGATGTGCTTCAGGACGTAAGATTGATAAGAAAGATAAGGAATGAGACAGAGGACAGAGTAATAGAGAAATTTATTATTATTATGATTATACCAAGAGCAGTAACAACGATAACATTATTAAAACAACGATAATAATGATAATGGTATCGGTGTTGATACTAATGATGATAAAGATAATGAAATGAAGATTTTTGGTGATAATAATCATGGGTGGTAAATAAAGATAATGATGAAAATTATAATGAAGATAATGATAATAGTGATAATAACAGTCGTCATCATTAACATCATTATTATCAAAATGATAATAAACGTAAAGGTAATGATAATGATGATGGTGATGATAATAATAACAATAATGAAATTAATAGTAATTATGTTCATGATAATGATAATGATAGTAATAATAGTAATCTTGATAATAGTAGTCATAATCATAATCATGATAAATATGATAATAGTAATAATAATTATAATGGTAAAAAAGATAAAAAAAAGAATAAAGAAATAATAATTAGAAAAATTAAATAATAACAAGTGATAATGATAATGATAGTAAAAATGATATTGGCAATAAATATTATCATAATAGTAGAGACAACAACAACATCATCTTCAACAACAACAATAATGATAATGATAATGATGATAACAGTGATAAAATCTGATGATAGTTATCATGATAATAATAGTAATAATGATAATAGTAATAACAGGTATGATAATAATAGTAATGGTAATGATAGCAATAACAAAAATATTTATAATAAAGATAATGACAATAATGATAATGATAACAATGATGAAGATGAGAATGATGATGATAGTGATAATGATGATAATAGCAATACTAGTAATAATGATAGTAAAAATAATAATATAAAGATAATGACAAGATTAGCAATGAAAGATATAACAATTAACAATAGTGATAACAATAATAATGGTAATAGTTATAAATGATATTGTAATCATAGTAATAATGACAAGTATGAAAATACAGTGTTAACAATAATGATAATGATAATAACGAAAATAATATTAAAAAATTATAGCAATGATAACAACAACAACAATAAAATGATAATGATAATAATGATAAAAATCAATGACAGTAAAAATGATAATAATAACAAAAGATAATAATAATGATAGCAATAATAATGATAATGATAATAAGACTCAGACAAAGAGAACGAAAAGAGAATATAAACAAATTAGAGAAGGTGAGAGAGATCGACAGCGTGACAGGGGTCTCGGCTCGTCAAGGGAGGTCATGTCAGGTCGTGTTGTGTCAAGATCAATGATTATCACCTCTTCTTTCTCCTCTTTCTCCTTCTCCTTCTTCTTCATTGTGTTCGTATTCGTATTCTTCTTTTTCTTTTTTTTCTTCTTTTCCTCCTTCTCTTCCTCCGCCTTTTTCTTCTTCTTCTCTTCCTTCTCCTTTTTCTTCTTCCTCCTCCTCCTGCTATCACCCCCAAACCTCTACCCATCTCTATCCTTCTCCTCCTCTCCTCCTCCTCCTCCTCCTCTCCTCCTCCTACTCCTCCTCCTCCACCACCTCCTCCACCTCCTCCTCTCCTCCTACTCCACACCACCTCCACCTCCGCTCCTCCAACTCCAACTCCACCTCCTCCCTCCACCTCCACCCCTCCTCCACTTCCTCCTCCTCCTCCTCCTCCTCCTCCTTCTCCTCCTTCCCCAACCCCATACCCCACCATCATCCCCTTTAAACTCCCCCCCCCATATCCCTCCCATACCCCATCCCCCCCCCCCTCCCAAGCCATCCATCTGTTTTGGAGCCGTGTCTGTATATATATCACAGAATGAGTGTCCTACATCAAGCAGACAGACAGACAGACAGACAGATAGACAGACAGACAGATAGATGGAGAGATGGATGGGTCTGGTCACTTTGGTGGAGGGTAGGGGAGGGAGGTGGGGTTGAGGAGAAGGAGGAGGAGGAGGAGGGGATATCTGGAGGTAGGGTATGAAGGAGGGAGAGGGATGGAGGAAGAGGGAAAGGAGAGGAGCGGGGGAGAGGGGGAAAGGAGGATAACCGAAGGGTATAAAGGGAGGAGAGAAAGAGAATAGGGAGAGAGAAGGGGGAAGAAGGGTAGAGAAAGGGGAAGAGAGGGAGAAGGGGAGGATGGGGAGAAAGTGGGGAGAGGAAGAGAAGGGAGAAATAGGAGAAAGCGAGAAAAAGGAGGGGAGACGGGGAAAGAATGAGCAAAGTGAAATAGATTAGAGAAGGCTGAAGAGGAAGAGAAAAATGGTACAAAGGAAGGATGAAAGAGATGAGAGGAGGAAGGAAAGGGGAAAAGGGAGAAGAAGAGTATATGAGGATAACCAATCTTAAAGGTATATAGATGAACAGATGATAAACGGAGAATGAACAGAGAATGAACGGAGAAATAAACCAGAAGAGGCAAGGGGTCGAGGAGGGGTTGGAGGGGGGGGGGGAGTCGAGGAGGGGGGGGTGGGTGGGGGGTGGGAGGAGGGGGGAGGGAGATGGGGAAGGGGGGGGGGGGGAGTGCCAAAGGCTCAGATGTAGTGCCAGAACACCTCGCTGTTGATGGGCCTTCAATCAGTTAGTGTAATTAATCTCCCTGTCTGTCGGCTCCCAGTTGGTACCTCTGTCAGTACCAGGTGTTGTGTGCGATCTTAATTCTTTTTCCTTTCTTTCTTTCTTTGTTTTCTTTCCTTTCTGCTCGTCCTTTCTTTCTCTCTTTCTTTGTTTTCTTTCTTTCTGTTCGTGCCTTTTTTCTTTTTTTCTTTCTTTTTGTTTTTCTTTCTCTTCTCTCTTTCTTCTCTCTCTCTTTCTTTTCTGTTCGACCTTTCTTTCTCTCTTTCTTTCTTTTTGTTTTCCTTTCTTTTTCTTTCTCTCTATTCGCCTTTCTCTCCTTTCTTTCTTTTCTGTTCACCTTTCTTCTCTCTTTCTTTCTTTTTTGTTCGGCGAGTCCTTTTCTTTCTCTCATTTCTTTCTTTTTGTTCCTTTCTCCTCTCTCTTTTCTTTTCTGTTCTATCTCTTTTCTCTCTCTTTCTTTCTTTTTTTCTCTCTTCTTTTCTATTCGCCCGGCCTTTCTTCTCTCTTTTCTTTCTTTCTGTATTCGCTCTTACCTTTCCTCTTCCTTTCTTTTTTTTGTTTTCTTTTCTTCTCTCTCTCTTTATTTCTATTCGCCCTTTCTTTCTTTCTTTCTTGTTTGTTTTTCTTTCTTCTCTTTCTTTCTTTTTTTGTTCGCCCCTTTCGTTCTCTCCCTCCTTCCTTTTCGTTTTTCTTTCTTTTCCTGTTCGTGGTCCTTTCTTTCTCTCTTTCTTTTTTTCTTGTTGGGATCATTTCAATCTCGTTATTTTTTCTCATTTTCTTCTTGTTTAATGATAATTTTTATTTTCCTTTATCCTTTTGTGCAGTCTTTCTTTCTTTTCATTGTCACTTAATCTCGAGTTATCATTTTATCCTGTCAGTTTTTCCCCTCTTCCCTACTTGTTTCTTTCTTTTTATTAGCATTTTTATTTAGTTACTGTTTTCTTTTACTTTCCCTCTCTTCTCTCTCTTCTCTCTCTCTCTCTCTCTCTCTCTTCTCTCTCTCTCCTCTCTCTCCTCTCTCTTCTCTTCTCTCTCTCTCTCTCTCTCTCTCTCTCTCTCTCAGCTCTCTCTCTCTTCTCTCTCTCTCTCTCTCTTCTCTCTCTCTCTCTCTCTCTCTCTCTCTCTCTCTCTCTCTCTCTCTCTCTCTCTCTCTCTCTCTCTTTGTGTGTGTGTGTTTCGTCTGGTGAAAATTTTTAAAAAATAATTTGTGAGGCGTGTCAGCAAAGTGCGTGACAGTTGTAGCGTCATTCCTGGCGATGGGATCTGTAAAAAAAAAAAAAGAAAAGAAAAAAAAAAAAAAAAACGGATAATAATGTAGAAAAATAATATTGATAATAACAACAACAAACAACAACGTAAATACAATACACACTTGTAAAACACATGCATAAACATAATTACAATAAACTTCTTCCATATTCCACCCTACCCCTACACCACCCTCCCCCCCCCCCCTTCCCTCGCGCTAACCCACATGCCCTCTCCATCTCCTCATTCCTTATGTAAACCCCCAATATACACCCCATCCCGATACAAAGAACCACCCCGCTTCCCACCCCAACATGTCTCTCTCCCCTACACTTCTACTCATTACCTACCCCCCCCGCCCCCTTCTCCCCACAATATTGCTCTAACATGTCCTCTCTCCTCTCACCCCTCCCTCCCCCCCCCTTCCCCACACACACTACCCCAATATGTCTCTCTCCGCTTCACTCCCTCCCCTCCTCCCCCCCTTTCTCCCTCCCCAACTAAGGTACAAACATCCCCTCCTCACCCACATACACCCCCACCCCATTACCCATCCCTTCCTCTCTCTTTCTCTCCTTTCCTTTCTCTTCTTCTCTTCCTCCTCCTCTTCCTTTTCTTCTCCTTCTTCTCTATCTCCTCCCTCCTCCTTTCTTCTTCTCTCTTTCTCCTTCTCCTTCCTTCCTCCTCTTTCCTTTTTTCTCTTTCTTTCCCTTCTTCTCCCTCTTTCCTCCTCTTCTCCTCCTCTCCTCCTTTCTCCCTCCTCCTCCTCCTCCTCCCTCCTCCTCCTTCTTCTTCTTCTTCTTTCTTCTTCTTCTTCTTCTTCTTCTTCTTCTTCTTCTTCTTCTTCTTCTTCTTCTTCTTCTTCTTCTTCTCCGCCTCTCCTCTTCCTCCCCTCCTCCTTCTTCTCTCCTGCTCTCTCTTCTTTTTCTTCTCCTCCTCCTCCTCCTCTTTCCTCCTCTCTTCTCCTATTCCTTCTCTCCTCCTGCTCCTTCTTCTTCTTCTTCTCTTTCTTTCTCCTCCTCCTTCTCCTCCTCCTCTCCCTCCTCAATATCCTCGCTCAAACATTCACAATAAACTTTCTCAGCGTTAATAAGTTCGACCAAGTTTCGTGATAATACATTAAGCTGTACAGGGAAATACATTCGCATCTTAATCAATCATTGACAAGTTGAACTTTGATTTTTGAAAATAATGTGGACTTAATGGCGGTTCGATGTTAACGATCACGGAGGAGGGGGAGGGGGATTGGAGAAAGAGTCACGTCCATTTTTTTTTTTTTTTTTTTTTTGAATTATGGGAAGTTCGAAAAAAAAATAAAATAAAAAAAAAAATATAAAAAATTAACGAAAAAAGGAGGAGGAAGAGAAAGCTAGAGAAAAGTTTTCGAGTTATGGGAAACAAATTAAAAAATGAAAGATAAAAAATATAAAAGTATGTAAAAAATAATAACGAAAAAGGGAGGAAAAGAAAGCTAGGGAAAAGTGAGAAATAAAGTTGGAATTTATTTTTTATTTTAAAGTATATAGATGAAAACTTAATAAGAAGGGGAAAATCACGTTAGAGAAAAACGACAAATAAAGTCAGCGATGTGATAAAGGCATTTTTTTTTTTTATTTCGGAAATTAGTGGATCTTATAAAAGTGACAAAGAAATCAAAAGTATATAAGACAAAATATTAAAATATCTGAGACCATAGCGAGAGTATAATATAGATATATATATATATATATATATATATATATATATATATATATATATATATATATATATATATATATATATATATATATATATATATACCATATATAACTTCAAAGGAAATGATAGGATGAGATCGAAAGAAAATTAAGAAATAAAATCTTAAAAAAAAGGTTTAAAAAATGTAGAAAAAAAAGAAACGTTAGCTAAGTGCATAAAAACACATAAAAAAATGAATAAAAAATAAAACCGATGCAATAAGAAAGGATTAAGAGGACGATTTTTCAAAATGAATTGACGAAAACCCAAAGACAAGAAAAATACCAAAATTAGGCAAATGTAACAAAAAATACCCCAAATAAACTTTCTCGTCATCAAAACAAAACAAAAAAATAAGAAAATAAATCAAATCTAAAAGAAAAAACGAAAACATGTTCACGAGAAGATCTCGAGGCTTCGGGACGATGAGGGTGCGAATAAGATAAGAAGAAACGGGAAGGTGCGAATAAGAGTCCACTTCACACCGCTTTTTTCGCATTCCTCAGTCCGTCCAAACTGCATGCAGCGAAGGTTGAAATGTTGCGAAAGAAACGTATCCTTGAAAAATAAAGGCAGGTGCATGAGTAATAATGGTGGTGATGATAATTAATGGTAATAGCAACAACACTATTAATGATAACAACAACAATAATGATAATAATGAAAATTATTATTATCCTGATTATAATAGTAATATTAATAATAATGATAATAGTGATGATAATAGTGACAGTAATAATAATGAAAATGGTAATAATGATGATAATAATGTGATTATATTATTAATACTATCATCATTATTATATCATCATCATATTATCATTACTATCATCATTATCATTATTATTGTTATTATCATCATTATCATCATAATCATTATCATTAGTATTATCATTATCATTATCATCATCATTATCATCATTACTTTGATCATTAGTATTATCATTATCATCATCATTATCATCATTATCACCACAAATGACCGTAACAACAGCAACAAATGCCAGCAACGCACCAACACCAATCGCCACCAACGCCACCACAGCCGCCACCAACCGAGCGCCACAACGCCACCACAAACGCCACCCATAAGCCACCACAGCGCCACCAACCCGCCACCACAGCGCCCAACCGCCACCCAACGCCACCCACCACCACAGCGCCACCAACCGCCCACCACGCGCACCAACGCCACCAACAGCGCCACACCGCCACCACAGCGCCACCAACCGCCACCACAGCGCCACAACGCCCACCACAGCGCCACCAAACCGCCACCACAGCCCAACCAACCGCCACCACAGCGCCACCACCGCCACCACAGCCCACCAACCGCCACCACAGCGCACAGCGCCACCAACCGCCACCAGCGCCACCAACCGCCACACAGCGCCACCAGCGCCCACCACAGGCCACCAACCGCCACCAGCGCCACCAACCGCCACCACAGCCCACCAAAACCGCCACCACAGCGCCACCAAACCGCCACCACAGCGCGCCACCCGCGCCACCAACCGCCCACCACAGCGCCACCACCGCCCACCACAGCGCCACCAACCGCCACCACACAGCGCCACCAACCGCCACCACAGCGCCACCAACCGCCAACCGCCACCACACCACAGCGCCACCAACCGCCACCACAGCACCAACCGCCACCACAGCGCGCCACCACAGCGCCACCAACCGCCACCACAGCGCCACCAACCGCAGCCACCAACCGCCACCACAGCGCCACCAACCGCCACCACAGCGCCACCAACCGCCACCACAGCGCCACCACAGCGGCCACCACAGCGCCACCAACCGCCACCACAGCGCCACCAACCGCCACCACAGCGCCACCAACAGCACCCGTGACGCAATTCCTTCTCCGCCACAATCATCAAAATCTTGCTTCGCCTTGACATCGGCTCGTCCTTCGGGGGAATTAGAGGCACGCGTGGCACTAAACGCACAGCTGACTGGCACCCGCTCTTGGAAAACGGGCCGCGAGATGCTCCATTACACCCCTGAGGGAGTGGCGCCCCCCCTCCCTCTTCCCCTCCTCCCTCCCTCCCTCTTCCCTCCCCCTCCCTCCCTCCCTCTCTCCCTCTCGTTGTTGGGGATAGATTGGGAACTTTTCTTTGGGGTTCCCTTCGTCTAGCCTCCCTCCCTCCCTCCCTCCCTCCCTCCCTCCCGCCCTGTGGCTCTCGTTTCCCCCTTTTGGCACTCTGTTTTTGTCGGTCTTTCCCACTGTGGCCCTTTTCCTTACGCCTCCTCTCCCTTTGGTACCCCCCATTTTGTCTCTCTTCCCCCTTTGGTTCTTCCCCTTTGGCCCTCTTCCCTACGTCTCCCTTTCCCCTTTGTCCCTCTCCCCTACGTCCCCCCTTTCCCTTTTCCGCTTTCTCTATGTCCCCCTCTCCCCCCTCCCCCTTCTCTACGTCTCCCTTTCCCCCTTGGACCCCACTGTGTCCCCTTCTCTACATCCCCCCTTCTTCTTTACCCTTTTTTTCTCTCCTTTCCCCCTATGGCACCCCCCTTTGGCCCTCTCCCCTTCGTCCCCCCCCCCCTTGTGGTTCGACGTGTCACCTTGGAGGGAGGGAAGCACACGGATGCTGGAAGGAGTCCGTTACTATCGATCTCTTGTCTCTGTCTGTGTCTGTTCTGTGTCTCTCTGTCTGTCTCGGTGTCTCTGTCTGTCTCTTTGTCTCTCTGTCTCTCGGTCTCCGTCTCTCTTTCTCTGTCTGTTTGCATATCTACCTCTCTCTCTGTCTCTCGGTGTCTGTCTCTCTTTCTCTGTCTGTATCTCTCTCTCTCTGTCTCTTTTTTCATTCTCTGTCTATTTGCTTATCTATCTCTCCCTCTGTATCTATATGTCTGCCTATCTAACCCCCCCCCTCTCTCCTCTCTCATCTCTTTCTCACTAATATTTTACTATTCTTATAGCAAATTATTAACGATCGGAAGCAATTATTTTTGAGAGAAAATGCATTTTTTTCCCTTTTCAAAATGAAAAAAGTAAAAAAGGGGATATAGTGTTACTAAACATCTAGCTTTGATTTGATTACCAATTTCAATATATCCCATATTTCTCACCCTATTCCAAATCAAATTTATTTCAGCCGAAAAGAAATAATTGTTATTGACAAAGGATGGCGCATTAAAAGTTTAATTGTATCAATATTCCTGATAATCATGATTTACATCGATACAAGAGATACAATAGATATAAAAAGTCCCCTGCTTCATAGAATGTTATGATTATGAATTATGATATATATATATATATATATATATATATATATATATATATATATATATATATATATATATATATATATATATATATATAAATATATATATATATATATATATATATATATATATATATATATATTATATATATAATATATATTTATATATATATATATATATATATATATATATATATATATATATATATATATATATATATATATATATATATATATATATATATAACCAGTGATCTGCTACAACTTTGGCAACTATCATCATTACCTCATAAAATAATAAGAATTATACGTAAGATTTCCTTTTTTTCGCAGTGATAACGATGCTGACAGGTGGGAGTGTGGGAATGTAATGCATGTCCTCATTTTCTCCTCATTACCACATACATCATTTACTTCATTGGCATCATAGTGTTGTTATGACTGTTAAAAATCATCCATTATTATTATTATTATTATCATTTTATTATTATATATTATTATTATTATTATATTATTTTATTATATTTATTATTATTATTATTATTATTATTATTATTATTATTATTATTATTATTATTATTATTATTATTATCCTCATCATCATCATCATTCATCAGCATTATTATTATTTTATTATTATTTATTATTATTAATATCATTATTATTATCATATTATATTATTATTATTATTATTATTTATTATATCATTATATTATTATTGTTTTATTATTATTATTATTATTATTATTATCTATTATTGTTATTATTATTATTATTATTATCATTATTTATTATTATTATTATTATTATTATATTATTACTATTATTATTATTATCATTATTATCATTGTTATTATTATATAGTATTATTATTATTATCATTATCATTATTATCATTTTATATTATTACCATCATCATAATTATTACCATGATTATTATCATCATCATTAATATCATTGTTATCATCATTATCATTATTATCATTAGTATTGTTATAATCATTAGTATTATTATCGTTGTTGCTGTTACAATCATTATCGTTATTATTACCATTATCATTATCATTACCATTATTATTACTTTTATGATCATTATCATTATCATTATTACTATTTCTTTATTTTTCTATCGTTATCATTATTGTTATTGAAGTAAATACAGGTAAGTTGTGTATCCTTCAAGTGGTCATATATCTCTTTTCTGTCACTCACTCATTCCTCAACCCTTCTCCCCCCTCCGCGTTATAGTTTCCCCAACCCTTCTCAACCCCTTCCCCTACCCTCACCCCCCCTTCCCATCCACTCTCATAGTTCCCCGTCTCCCCTCACAGCTCTCACATCCCTTCACAGCTCCCCACCCCCTTCATAGCTCACCTTAATCCTTCCCTCCCCCTCACAGCTGTCCCATCCCTTTCACATTTTTTCCCCAATCCCTCCTTATCCCCACCCTCTCATAGCTTCCCCAACCTCCTCACACCTCCCTCCTCATACCCTCACCTAATACTTTCTTTTCCCCAACCCCTCTCTCCCCATATCCCTTTACACAGCTTCCCCAACCCGCCTCCCCCCTCACACACATATTCCCTTGTACCTCCCTTCCCCAACTCCAACCCCTTCACTCCCCTTCCCCAACCCCCATCCCACTTCCCTTTACCCCCTTCACACCTCTCTTCCCTAATCCTCCCCCCCCACATCCCCCAACCTCCCACCACAGCTCCCCAAACCCCTTCCCTAACCCCCTAACCCCTCCTCCCTCCCCCTTCCCTAATCCCCTAACCCCTCCTCACCCCTCTTCTCCTCCCCTTCCCTAATCCCCCTAACCCTCCTCACCCCCTCTCCTCCCCACCTCTCCCTTTCCCTAACCCCCCCAACCCCTCCTCACCCCCCTCTCCTCCTGCCCTCCCCTCCCTTCCCCATCCCATACCCCCAACACCCCATCACCCTCGACCACCCTAAAAAAAAAAAAAAAAAAAAAAAAAAAAAAAAAGTATACATACATCACACGGCGACACTCTGCTCAGTATTTTGTGTCTGCGTAAAACGACTCAAAAGTGGACGCTCGTATGAGGACGCTACCGGTGATCAGTGGCATAGCACGCTCTGGGCCCGAGACTCTCTTCAAATAATAACCGAACTGGCAACACGCGGGTCTCACCTCTGCAGCCGTGTGTCAATTAGCTTGCAGTGTCAGTGCAGTCTGGCGGGGGGGGGCGGGGGGAGGAGGAGAGAAGGGGAGGGGAGGGAGGGAGGGTAGAAGGGAGAAAGCGGAGGAAGGCAGTTGAGGGAGGGAGGGAGGGTAGGGGAAAAAGCGGAGAAGGGGAGGAGGGGAGAGAAGGGGGGGGCAGATGAAGGAGGAGGGAGGGAGAAGGGAGAAGGTAGGGTGGGCAGGTGAGGGAGGGAGAGAAGGGAGGACGGGAGAAAGGGAGGGAAGGGAGCCGGGGGTAGAAAGGAGGGTGACAGGTGAGGGGAGGAGGGGAGAAGGAGGAGGGAGGGTGGCAGGGTAGAGAGGAGGGAGGGCGAGGAGGGAGATGGGTGGCAGGTGAGGGATGGAGAGAGGGGAGAGGGGAGAGAAAGGGAGGGTGGGCAGGTTGAGGGAGGGGAAGGGGAGAAAGGAGGGGGGCAGGTGAGGGAGGGAAGAGGGGAAAGGGGAGGTGGCAGGGAGGGAGGGAGAAAGGAGAGGAGGGGTAAAGCTCGGGGCAGGGTGAGGTGCCAGGGAAGGGAGGGGGGCAGGTGACGGGGAGCAAGAAAGGGAGAGACTGGAGACGGGACATGGGTGAGGGAGGAGCGAGGGGAGAAACGGGACCGAGGGGCAGGTGACAGAGAGGGAGGTGAGCAGGGAGTCTCGGTGACACGCCTGCAGGAGGGAGGTGATGGCGCGAGGCGTGGGTCAGCGTGAGGGATGGGAGCGCTCATTAAATAGGCGAGCGGCGTAGGCCTCCTCACCTCCTCGCCCACTCCCCCCCCTAGGGGCATCAAGTTAGCTAGGCAGCGTGCGAGGGAGGGAGGGAACGACGAAGGTAGTACAGCCGGAAGGGAGAGAGGACCATCCCTCCTCCCTCTCTCTCTCTCCTCTCTCTCTCTTCTCTCTCTCTTCTCTCTCTCTCTCTCTCCTCTTCTCTCTCTCTCTCTCTCTCTCTCTCTCTCCCTCTTCTCCCTCTCCCCTTCCCTTCCCATCTCCCTCTCTCCCCTCTCCCTCTCCCTCTCCTCCTTCCCTCTCCCCCCCCCCCCTCTCTCTCTCTCTCTCTCTCTCTTCTCTCTCTCTCTCTCTCTCTCTCTCTCTCTCTCTCTCTCTTCTTCTCTCCTCTCCTCTCTCTCTCTCTCCCTCCCTCTCCCCCTCTCCCCCTCCCCCCTCCCCCTTATTCTCCCTTCTCTCCCCTCTCTCCCTCTCTCCCTCTCTCCCCTCTCCCCTCTCTCCTCCCTCTTATTTCTCTTCTTTCATTTACTTGCTGGGTCTAATTATTTAATTATTCATTTATATATATATTTATATGATACAGCCCCATCCCCTCCCCTCTCCACCCATTCCTCCTTCGCCCGGTCCCCCTCCTCTTGCCTCCTTCCCTCCATTCCCCCCATTCCCCTCTCTCCCTTCTCTCCCCCTCCCTTCCCCTCCTCTTCCTTCTCCCCCTTCGACTTATGATACTACGCAACCTGCAGCTCTCCCTCGCATCAGGAACCCTCCCTACCTTCGCTGACGGTCTCTCCTGCACTGGTTCCCTCCTCCTCCTCTCCCTTACCCCTTCCCCTCCTACGTCCTCCTTCCCTCCTCCTCCCCTCCCCCTCCCCCCCCCCCCCCCCCCCCTCCGATCAACTAACCTGATCACCGCCTGCATCCATGTCTTTCAAATCCCTCATCGGCAATTTAATCCCCCTCGGATAAATAAATTGGGGGCCGTGCATTTTCTGCTCTTCTTCGGGCGCTCTACAGCTGCGTAGAGATACTGGTTTAATTGTTTTTCTCCCACGAGCAGGAAAATGCGTGAGGGAGGGAGAGAGACATGACTATAGGATCCGGGGTTTGAAACTGGTTTTATTCCAGCTTACATACTGCGACGAGTACTCGGAGACCGATCGGGGATGATGAAGTGCGGGGAAGAAGGGGAAGGAAGTCGGCTGGATTTCGTGTCATCTTGGAAGAGAGCATTTATGTTTTCTGCACATGCTCGAGAAGGAGGGGAATGTTGACGGTTTAAGAGAAGAGAGGGAGGGGAGAAGAAAAGACTTTATTCCATCTAAAGGGCGGTGACAAGATTTATGGTGATGGTTGTGTGTCGCAGTTTTAAAAGACGGGTGATATTTTTTTTTTTCAATTTTTCATTATTGAAGAGTGTTTTCCTGGTAAACGGTAGATAAGAGAGGAATCCTATGGAAGAGCAGACAAATTAAAGTATATGGACGTCATATAATTTTACTGGATCTATTGAAGAGATTTAGAGATAAAAAGATGAAATTGAAATGGAGATATATTTAAGAAAAATTATATGGAGAGTAATAAGTGGCAAGGTATAATCCTAGCAGTGATAAGATTCGATACGTCAGAAAACCATTTTTTCTTTCACCGACACCCAGAGATATACTAGGACACAATAAAAAAAAAAAATAAAAAAAAACAAAACGCCAGATAAATAGAAAAGATAATAATAATAGCGTAGGAGGGTGAGGTGAATATATATTGACTATATGCTGACATAACGTTATTTACGCTAGTATTATAAATATAACGTTTATCTGCCACTGATCTGATAAAACTTTTATCCCCTGAGCGCTTTCTATGTACCCTCCGCCTTACATTATAATGCTCTGACGAATTACTCTTTCTTACCGAGAACTTACTCACCTACTTTAGTATTAGGACTCACGATAGACTAAAGTCAGATTATCATCAGTTCACTATCGTCAATCTAGCTACTTCTCAGATAGATCTACTCGTCTCCTACTACCTTCTCACTCTTACTATCTCTTCTCTCTATCTCTCACTCTTCTCTCTCTACTCTTTCATCTATCTCTCTCTTACTCCTCACTATTTCTATCCACTCTCTCTCTCCTCTCCTTATCTCTCACTCTCTATCTCTCTATCTCTGCTAACAATCAGGACTCGCTTTGTTTTCCCTTCTTTCTCGGCTCCTGTGTCCCGGCGCAATCTGTTTCTTCATCAATGTTGTTTTGCTTGTTTGGCTGCTGTTGTCTTTTGGATCTCTCTCTGTCTCCTACTGCTCGTCTCTTCTCATCTGTCCTGTCTATTACTGTCTCGTCCAATCTCTCTCTCTCTGACTACTTCTCTTCTCTTTCTCTTGATCTCTTCTATCTTCTCTGTCTCTGTCCTATCTTGTCTCAGTCTCTGTCTCTTCTCTTCTCTGCTCTCTCTTCTCTGTCTGTCTGTCTGTCTCTGTCTGTCCCTGTCTGTCGTCTCATCTCTCTCTCTCTCCTTCTCACTCTGCTCTCACTCTCTCTCTCTCTCTCAATCCTCTCTCTCTCTCTTCATCCGCTTATCTTCTCTCGTACTCTCTTCTCTCTCTATCCCCTCTCGTGTCGTGTTTGTTTCTTTTATCTTGGTCCGCCTTCTTTTCTTTTTTCTGATTTTCTTTCTTCTTATCTTCTCTCTCTTTTCTGTGATAACTTCCTTCTCTTTCTTTTACTGTCTTTCTCCCGTTTCCCTCCTTTTTCTCTCACATCTCCCGCACCTCTGTTTCTTCTTCCCTCCCTCGAGAGTCCCTTCCTTCCCATATTCTCACCTCCCTCCTCCTTCCCCTCTCTCGCTCCCCCCTCGACTTCCAATCTCTCTCATCGACCTCGTCACCTCTACCTCCGCACCCTCCTCACCTCCCTCCATCCCAACTGTACCCCTACTCTCACCGATTCTATCGATCTGACACAATATGTCCTCACATTTTACTCCCTCTTTCTCTCTCTCCTGCCTCCCTCTCCTCGCCTTCCCTCTCCCCCGAGCTGGCCCCCCCAACAGCCCCCTCCGACCCATCTGGAATTCTCCCATATCCTCCCTTTTACTCCACCCCGGTCCTCCTCTCCTCTCTCCTCTTTCACTTATATCTCTGTTTTTTTCACTTAGGGAGTTTGATTTGTTACTTACTATATTTATTTATATCTTCTGTGTCTGTCTTCTGTCTTTCTGCTCTGCCTCCTCACTCTCTCATGCTCTGTCTCTTCACTCTAGAGTCTTTCTCTTCTCTCTACCCTTTCCTCTCTTCTTCCATCCATTCTCTTTCTCCCCTCCTTCCTGTCTTTTCACTCTTTCCCTCCTCCCCTCCCTCCTCCACTTCCCCCTCCTTTCCTCCTCCCTTCTCCCACCTATTTCTCCCCCCTCCTCCATTCATCTACCTCTACCCCCCCCTTCTTGACACCCTAACAATGCTCTTTCTTTTCTATCTCATCTAAATTGGCAAAGTGAGGGAGTAATGTTGAGGAGGAATAATGATGTGAGGGAAAACGAGAAGTAGATGGGAAGGATAAGGAGTGAAGAGGGAGGACTGTGTAAGGATGGACGAGAGAGAGAAAAGGGAAAAGAAATTATACGACGTCTGTGTGTTCTGCGTGTGACGTTTTTGATGAGATGATTTTTTGGATTAGAAGAGTGGATAGGAGTTGAGATGATGGAAAGGTGATGAGGGAGTGATGTTTTGTTGGAATGAAGAGGCTTGTTGAGTGAGGTGGATTTATGGTGAGAGGGTGAGGAGGATGTAAGGAGGAGGAAAAAGGAAGGGCCATGTGAAGGGGTGTGTATTTTTTAGGTTGTGTTTATTATATTGATTATATGTTTTATTTGTTATAATTGATATTAAAGAATAATATCATGTATTATTGTTATATATTTTTTTTATTATTATAATCATTATATTATTTTATTATAAATCATATGTTTTTAATTATTTATACTTTATTGTTTTTTATTCTATTTATTACATGATGATATAATAGTATAAAATAATATGATGATTATTAATTTATCTATCATCACATCTACATATCATTTTTATAGATTATATTTTATTTAATACATATTCAGGTGGAGGAGGCGCATTCTCCATCTTCCTTTACGAAATAAGCCACCCAACAAGGAAAATTTGGAGAAAGTATTTGACGTTTTAATTGCCTTCGCCTTCTCTCGCACGCTCTCGAACGAAGAGAGAGGAGAGGAGGGGGAGGAGAGAGGAGAGAGTAAGTAAGAAGTAGTGAAAGAGGAGATAGAGAGAGGAGTGGGGAGGAAGGGAAGAAGAGAAGAAGGAAAAAGTGAAGAAGAAGAGAAGGGAGGGTAGAAGGAGAGAGGGAGCAATAACTTAAAGAGATAAAGAAGTGAGACAGGAGGATATAAGAGAGGGATAAGAAGGAGGAGAGGAAAAGAAAGAGAGAAAGAAGGTATTGTAGAAAAAGAGAAAAGAAGAGAAAAAGATAAACTAGAAGGACTACACAAATATACAGGCATACCAGTCTCTGCGCCGAGATTTTTTACCTTGAACTTATTCGCCCTTTGTTGGTTTTTAAGTCTTCTCATTATTATATATTATATTAATTATTATATTATTATTATTATTATTATATTAATTTATATATTATTATTTATATTATTATTATATTATTATTTTATTATTATCTATTATTATATATAATGATATTATCAATTTGTCATTATGTATTATTTCTTTTATTTTATTATGTTATCTCATTTATATTCTAATTATATATCATATTTTCAGACTTGGATATATTTTTATAGGGAAGAAGATGTGAAGTTTAAGAAATTAAGACCAGGCTTATACACCACTTCTTCTGATTTTTTCTAATATTTTTTTTCTTCTATGCTAACTCACCACCCGACTACCCCGACCTTCGCTTGCCACATTGCACCCCCTCATCAAGCTAAACGCCCCTAACACGCCGCTTCAATTGGCACGGCGCATCCTCTGCATCACATGCCGGTTGTCACAATACATCTCGTAGAATTTAATTGAAATATGTGTGATATCGACTGTGAGCCCTCCATTAATACCAACTTTGTTGCTTATTTTTTTTTTTGTTTTTCTTTAACGTGTATGCTTGGTATTTGGATAAAAGTTATGAAACATCTTTATATTATCACTTAACATTACATGAACCACGTATGCATAAAACATCACTGACAACACGCTACATCAACACGCGACCCGCTGTAAACATCAGTTCAAACAAGCGCCCGCACCTCCACACTCTCACACGTTCACAGGCTCACGAACGCCACCGCACACACTCTTCGCATCGCAGATATATTGAATATTGAATATCATATTAACTCCCATCATCATTCTCTGACATCGTACCACCTTTCCAATGAAATAATATTTAAAAAGGATTTCATTAGAAATAATTTTCTAAATTTCTCTTGATCCTTTTCATAAATCGATCCCGACGTCGTTCCCGTTAGTTTCGTCCTCATAACTTAAAAAATAATTTGAAGAATCAGAGAAAAGAAAATGGAAAATGCATCCATTATTCTATTCGTTAATATATTTTTCATTCTGTATCTACGTGATACTATGTACATAGATACCAGTAAAAAAAGACATAAACAAACAACAACGAATACACTACAATTCATACAGACAGATAACCAAACAAAGTAAAAGAAATATATAAAATAAACAGACACAAAACAAAACAGACATATAAAATGCAGCAATACAAATTTTCTAAACAAAAGAATAAAGAACGAAAAAAACAAAAGAGACAAGTAACACCTCAGACAGACCGCACTAAAGATAATACAAAACGAACTGAGATGAAGCCAAAAAAAATAAAGCCACCGCACCGGAAAACCATAGAGATATAAACCATTACAAACAACAGACCCGATACATCCGCCGAAGAGAGTATGAGACACTTAGCACAGAGAGACGGACAGACAGACCAGACATGAGAACGAGAAGAGCGTATGAGACCGACGTCAGAATAAATCCAGTAGTTCCTCCGCGCAGCAGTGACCTTCTCATTCGGAGCAGAGTTAGGTCCTCCACCTTACTCTCATAACACCATGTCGGGATATTCCACTCTCATGTCTTCCATCCTCCTCCTCTCTTCTTCTCTTTCTCCACGCTCTTTCCTTTCCTCTCTCACTCTCATTACCTTCTCGGCTGTTGCTCCTACGGGGGGGCCAGTTCGCTCCTCAGCGGGTCCTTTTTCCTGCATTCTTCTCGTCTCCTTCCCCTCCTCTCTCTCCTCCCTCCTCCCTCTCCCTCTCTCCCGCCCGTCCCTCTCTCCCTCGCTCTCCCGCCTCCCCCCCCTCACCCCCCTCCCCCCCCCCCCCCCCATCCTCCCCCCACTTCCCCCGCTATCACACTACCACAAAATCCAAAACAACATCGTCCATTCAATAAAAAAAGAAGAGAGTCACCAGAACAACCGAGGGACGCCACACAAGCCCCAGACTGCACCGGAACGGCCAGCGTAATACTAAATTCCGCGTCCGCGGTCGGTCATGATGCCTTGGGGTCGACATAGTTGAGTCGCACCGTACAACAAAACATGCGTAAACACAAAATAACACAGATGGTCGATTAGATTGAAGTTAGTAACGTGAACAAAAACACGTCCGTCAGCGCCGTAATAAATGTCACGGCAATCATGTTGAAAGTCAATTAGTGTGACAGACCGAAAGAAAAGAAAAGACAAGAGAAAAACTAAAAACAGAAACAACTAAAAAAAAAACTAAAAACGAAACACATCAAAAAAGAGATAAACAAAACATGACAACTGTTTTAATCAAAGACGGTATGAAAGAACGGCCAACAAGGGAAAAGAAAAATGAGGAGGAACAAGGGAACTGGGCAAGCAATACCACCAACACAATTAAAAAAAATCTACACTGAACCTAGCTCAAACGAATGATAACGGTATGGGCAAGGCAAGGGAGGCGAGATGAGACGAGAATGGAGGGGGATCGAGAAAGTAGAGAGGGAGGAAGGGAACAGGAGAGAGAAAGAGAGAGAGAAGAGAGGAGACACGAGAAAAGTAGGTGAAGAGAGAAGATACACCGAGGAAATAAAGCCTAAAAATCTCGGCGACAGCGAGGAGAGAGAGATGGAGAGAGAGACGAAATGAAACAGAGAGAGAGAAAAGAAATCCGAGATGTCACTGTACCAGTACAGCATACCGCATGGCCAGTGCTTGGAACGAGAGACGACGGGAAGGACAACGAGAAGAGAGAGGAGAGAGAGAAGAGAGAAGAGAAAAGAGAGACAGACAGACAGACAGACAGAGACAGAGAGACAGGCTTCTCTCTCATCGGTCGATTGGTCGTTGCTTGGCAGTCCGGAAACCCCCGGTGATGATGACCAAATATGGGTCTATCACGTGATTCTGCTTTTAGAGAAGGAAAATAAAGCTTAACAAAAGAAAGAAATCGGATTGAGTGGTTAAGCAAACGTATTCATATACATTTGTGTTGATCTTATTTATATATGTTTGTTTGTTTGAGAGAGAGAGAGAGAGAGAGAGAGAGAGAGAGAGAGAGAGAGAGAGAGGAGAGAGAGAGAGAGAAGGGGAGATAAGAAAGTGAGAGAAGGAGAGAGAGAGACAGAGAGAGAGAGAGAGAGAGAAGAGAGAGAGAGAGAGAGAGAGCGAAGGGGAGATAAAGAAAGTGAGAGAAGGGACGAGAAGGAGAGACAGAGAGAGAGAGAGAGAGAGAGGGGGGGGAGAGAGAGAGAGAGACAGAGAGATGAAGAAACAGAGACAGACAGACAGAGAGTGTACATACTTTCATAAACAATCCCACACGTCATCACTCTCACCCATTAGCTTTCTCTCTTTACCCATTTATTGCCAATTAACCAAAACAATAAAAGATCTTTTTATTAACTAACTTTCCACCCTTCCCTGATATCTGTATTAAAAAGTATCACATAAAAGACTATTTAAGAAAGATTACTAGATGTTATTCTTGTTATTATCATTGACTGTATCACTACTGCTATAATCATTATCATTATTACCATTATCATTATTACCATTATTATCATTATTATTATTATTATGTTTATTATTATTATTATTATTATTATTATTATTATTATTATTATTATTATTATTATTATTATTATTATTATCATTATTATTATTATTATTATTATTATTATTATTATTATTATTATTTCATTATCATTATTATTATTATTATTATTATTATTATTATTATTATTATTATTTATTATTATTATTATTATTATTTATTATTATTATTATTATTTATCCTTATTATTACTATTATTATTATCATTGTTACTATTATCGTTATTATTATCATTATTATTTTATTTATTATTATATTATTATTATTATATATTATTATGTTGTTGTTGTTGTTGTTATTATTATATTATTATTATTATATATTATTATTATTATTATTATTATTATTATTATTATTATTATTATTATTATTATTATTATTATTATTATTATTATTATTATTATTATCAGAATTTCCATTTTTATCATCATCATCATCATCATCATCATCATCATCATCATCATCATCATCATCATCATGGCTTCGTATCTCGTCCTTCGCTTCGCTTTCTCGACAACAGAGCATCTATAAG
>NW_020871968.1:343804-346304 GCF_003789085.1 Penaeus vannamei
AGAGAGAGAGAGAGAACGGAAGAGGGGAGAGGGAAGAAGGAGGAAAATAAAAGAGAAGACCGACGAAAGAAGAGAGAGAGAGAGTGGAAAAGGGAAGAGGAGGAAAAGAAAGAGAAAGAAGAGAAGAAAGAAAGAAAAAGGAAAAAGAAAAAAAGAAAGAATAGGGATGGAAAGACGACCCGAGGAGAGAGAGAGAGAGAGAACGGAAGAGGGAAGAGGAGGAAAACGAAAGAGAGAAAGGGGAAGAGAAAAGGGAAAGAATAGGGATTGAAAGATGACCCCGAGGAGAGAAGAAGAGAGAGAGAGAAAAACGGAAAAGGGAAGAGGAGGAAAAGAAAGAGAAAAGAAGAAAGAAAGAAAGGGGAGGAAAAGGAGGAAAGAATAGGGATAGAAAGACGGCCCCGAGGAAAGAAGAAGAAGAGAGAGAGAACGGAAAAGGGAAGAGGGAAGAAGAGGAAAAGAAAAGAGAAGAAAGAAAAAAATAGAAAAAGAAAAAGGAAAGGGGATGGAAAGATGACCCCGAGGAGAGAAGAAAGAGAAGAAGAGAGAAGAGGGAAGAGGAGGAAAAAGAAAGGAGAAAGAGGAAAGAATAGGGATGGAGAGAAGATAACGGACCACCGAAAGACGAGAGAGAGAGAACGGAAGAGGGAAGAGGAGGAAAAAGAAAGAAAAAAGAAGAAAGAAAGAAAGTGGAAAAGAAAAATGAAAGAACAGAGAGGAAAAGAAGATAACGGAGAGAGAGAGAGAATGGAATATGAAAGTAGAGGAAAAATGAAAGAAGAGAGACGGAAAGAAAATGATAGAAGAGCAAGTAAAGAATATAAAAAATATAGGCAGAGAGGAGAAAACAAGTGGGAGCTAAAGAAAAGAATAGGAAAAGGAAATGGAAGAAGAGAGAAGAAAAGAGTAGAGAGAGAAAGAGAAGGGAAAAGAGAGGAAAAGGAAATGGAAGAAGAGAGAATGAAAGATGAGAGAGAGAAAGGGAAGGGAAAAGAGAGGAAAAGGAAATGGAAGAAGAGAGAATGAAAGAGGAGAAAGAGAGAGAGAGAGAAGGGAAACAAAAGGAGGAGGAAAAGGAAATGGAAGAAGAGAGAAAAGAGGAGAAAGAGAGAGAGAGAAAGAGAAGGGGAAAGAGAGGAGGAGGAAAAGGACTGAAAAGGGAAATGAATATGGGAAGAAGAGAGAAGGAAAGAAAACGAGAGAAAAGAACAGGATAGAAAAGCGAAAAGGAATAAGAAAGAAACAAAGGGAATTGTTATTATCATTATCATCATCACCATTATCATTATCGTTATCATTGCCATTAGGATTATAATTATCATTGTGAATATTATCATCATTGCTATCATTACCAATCTTATTGTTATCAACTGTTATCATTATTATCGTCATCATAACTATCATTGTCATTAGTATTATCAAATAACAAGTAGCAGAAGTAGTGGTAGTAGTAGTAATGGTACTGGTAGTCGCAGTAATAGTCTTGGTAGTAGGCATAGTAGCAGTAATAGCACCAGTATTATTTTACTATTATTTCACTATTAGAACGAATGAAAACGCTTTATGACACAGCGAAAGAGGAGATAGCAGACAGACAAGTAATGATTTCACAATATATCATAGCTATTTTAACCGAACACGACATTCCCATCATATCAAATGATATTATTCACCATTCTTAACATAACATTGGATCTGTGAAATGATATAAAGAATTATTATACGTAAAAGAAGAGGGGAAAAAAAGTTAGAATTGAGTTATTTCATCGAGATATCATTTAAAGTCATTTCGGGTTGCATTAACCTTTTGGTGACGAGATCGGCTGCAATATTCACAAGAAATCTTCAATAATTTTGTGGAATATTCAGGAATATCTTCATGGCGCCCTTTAAATGATTCATAAGTCGAGTCATTGAACGGCAGCAGCCACAAAACCCAGCATATCATTGCATATAATTCTCTTGATAATGCAGGAATGTATATATGTATGTATACATATACATGCATATATATCTATATATATACATATAAATATAAATGTGTGTGTGTGTACATATGTATATATATATATATATATATATATATATATATATATATATATATATAATATATATATATACACACACACTCACACACACACACACACACACACACACACACACACACACACACACACACACACACACATATATATATATATATATATATATATATATATATATATATATATATATATATATATATATATATATATATATATATATATATATATATATATATATATATATATATATTTATATGTATATATGTATGTATGTATGTATGTATGTATATGTATACATACACATCACTTTCCTCATCGTATCCTTGAGAACAGAAATACAAGCTATTGCCTAATACTCTTTCATTGACGAGTTACGTTTCACATCTTCTGAATCTTTTTATCAATCCTATTGTATCAACTTATGCAATGGCGTTCTAAATTTGCCTCCTTTTCTT
>NW_020871968.1:355833-363333 GCF_003789085.1 Penaeus vannamei
ACGCTAAGCATAAAAAATTAAAAAAAAAAAAAAAAAAATGAAACAGCAAGAATTAAAAAGAATTAGAAAAGAAAGAAGAAAACGGAAAAATGAAACGCCAAAATGAAAAAAATAAAAAAATAAAAAAGGTTTTGAGATAAGAAGGGACAAAAAAGATCTTTGCTAACTATAAAAAAAAATAGAATAAATAAATGGATAGATAGATATTATAGATATATACACTACTAATCAAAAACAGATAGAAGAAAGGGAGGAAAAAATATTAAAAAATGAGGAGTTGGGTAAATGAATGATGGAGGAAGTGGAGGCAAGGAATAAAGAGAAGAAAAAGAGAAGTAAAAGAGAAGCAGAGAGAATAGGAGTAAAATGGAAAAAGAAAGGACAAGGAGGGAAGTAAAGGGAAGAAAGAGAAAAGAGATGGTTATAAAAGAGGGAAGGTTTACGAAGATAAAGGGGGAAGAAAGTAAAAGAGAGGAAGAATGGCAGAGAGTAAAGAAGGGAAGAGGGACAGAGAGTGAAGAGAGGGAGAGAAACAGAAAGGGAGAATGAGCGGGAGGGAGGGCAGGAGAAAAAAAAAGGGAAGAGAGGTTATTAGGGAGCCAAAAGAAGAAGAACGACAGAAAAGAAAAGGAAAGAAAAAGAGAAAGACAAGAGTTAAAGAAGGGAAGATAAGAAGTAGAAAGAAAACAAATGCATAAAAGAAAAGAGAAAATCTTAAGGAATAAAGAGGAAAAAAAAACAAAGAAAATGAAGACACAAACGGAAGAGGAGAAAGAGGAGGAACGAAGAGAAAATTATGAAAAGAGAAAGCAAAAAAACTGAGGAAGAAGAGCAAAAAAAAGATGATAGAGGGAAGAGAGGAAACGGAAAAGGGAAAAACAGAGAAGACGAAAAGGAGAAAAATCTAGAGGAAAAAGGAGAGAGAAGGGAGAAAAAACGAGAAAGGAAAGGGGAGCTCGGGACATGGTCAGAACACCGCGTGAATGAACAAGCAGAGCCCCTAAAAAGACCCCGTATACGGTTTGGTACAGCAAGACAATATTCCTTGAGAGTTTTTAATGGCGCCAACTAAACTGCTCCGTGTGTCATCTAAACTCCCTTTTCTCTCTCCCTTCTCTCTCCCTATACTCTCTTCCCTTCTCTCTCCCTTCTCTTCCCCCTCCTCTCTCTCTTCTCTCGCCCTCTTTCTACTTCCCTTTCTCTTTCCTTTTCCTTTCACCCACTTTCTCCCATCCTCTTCCTTCCATTCTCTCCAATCCAGTCACCTCTCCCCTCGCCTTCCCCCCCCCTTACTCCCTTCCTCATCTCCTTACCTCTTCCCTTTCTCCTCCCTTCTCTTACCCCTTTTCTCCCCCCTTTTCCTCCTTCCTTTCCTCCTCCCCTTCCTTCTCTCCTTCGCGTCTCTCCTTCCTTTCTCCTTCTTCTTCCTTTTTTACCTTCCTCTACATCCTTCCTCTCCGCCCCCTCCCTATCCCGGTACCTCCTCCCCTTCTCCTTTCTCCTTCCTCTTCCTAATTCCTTCTCTCCTACTTCTTCCTCCTTCCTACCCCCCCCCCTTTTTCTCTTCTCCTCCCTCACCTTCCCCTTTCTCTCGCCCCTCCTCTGCTGATGGAAAAAGGAAGAAAAAAGAGGACAAAAATGAATAATGAAGGAAGATCTAAAAAGAAAAAAAAACAAACGTAGAAAGTTTAAAAGAAAAATGGCAAGGAAGAAAAAGTTTAGACAAAGAAAGAAAAAAAATGCATAATAATAAAAAAGAAAAGGGGAGAATGGAAGACATTATTTAAAAGATAAAAAAAGAAATTAAAAAAAATCTAATCAGAAAAATGGAACAAAAGAGAACTAGTAGAAATATACGACCAAAATAATTGAAATACGTAAAAGAAATAAGAAAATTAAAAAGAAAATCAATCAATCAATCAAAATCTTTCACCTGTTTATCGCAAAAACATTTCTGGAAAGAAAAATGCGTTAATCGACGACTTTACTCAAAAAATGAAGTGGGAAGAGAGACATTAAAAAAAAGAAAAAAAAAATATTTGCTTTTATGAGGGAAATATACTTGTTGAGAGATTCCGCGCTGTGTTGATTTCGAGAGCGTGCAGACAGTGCAGAGGATAATTAAGAAGAATGATAAATGATAACGATACGTAAAATAGTAATGATAAATGACAATACAACAATAACAGATAATGTTATAGACCTAATGATGATTAATGATAGTTAATGATAATGAATATTGAATAATGATAATGGATAACAAAAATATTTAAATGATAATGAAGGCGAATAATAACAAAAACAATTAAAAAACAATAAGGATACGGAACATGAAGATGATAATGGAAATCATAATCATAATCAAAGTCATATGATAATATAATATTAAGAGGAAGAATGAATAAACAATTTATATGAATAGCGAAAATAACACAATGATAATAATAAACAATTAAGCCAATAACGATAATGCATAATATAGCAAAATAATTGATGGATAATAATAATGATAACAATAAATGATGATAATTAAAACAGTGATAAAATTGATAAGGTAAATGATAAAGATCTCGAACTTAATGATGATAAATAAACAAATAGTTTGTTTAATAATAAAATTAATTAGATAACAATAATTAACAATAATGATAATGATTAACAATACATAATATGATAAACAATTATAATAACAATAATGATACAATTAAATAACAATAATGATTAGCAATAATAAACGAATAAAATGATAACCAAATCTAATTAACAATAATAGATACACAATAATGCACAAATAATGATAAACAATAATAAATAACAAGCAAAAACGATTAAACACGATTAAGAATAATTTAAAAATCAAAGTGAATGGACGATTGCCAGCAGCACTAAAAAAGTGATGTTATACACCTTCTCCAATCTTCGGTTTGCTTTCACAATTTTTATTCGAATAATTGCTTATCCTGTTTTTTTTTTTTTTTTAATGCTGTGTGTTTTTATATATCTGTTTGCTGTTACAATTGCTAACGTAATTATTACTCTTCTTGTTTAGTTTGGGGGAAATTGGACCACCCGACAAACCTTCTCTTGGAGGAAGACCGGACCGCTAAGGCAAGATAACGGGATTAATTTAAGAAAAAAATTGTCAACTTTTAATTCTTGGATTCGACAAGGAAATAGAAGGAGGTGTTCATGTTTATATTAGGTTCGTCCTGCCTTCCTATGGTTATAATTTCATATATTTGCTTATTTGTTCGCGTTTTGTTAATTTTTTACTTTTGGTTCTCTGTCTGTATTTGTTTTATGCTTTGTTTATAGGATTATATCCTCTCCACATTATTATTATCCTGTGTGTCTACTCACTTTCTCTTTCTTCTATCTTTCTCTGTTGTCTTCGTTTCTCTACTTCTTAATATACGTACCATGATCACAACGTTTCTTTCCACCCATTTTTTTCTACTGTTTTGGCTTTCCCCTTTTCTTACTTTTTTCCACTGAACACTTTTCTATCTCCTCTTGGCTAATATTCAATTCTGAATTCTTATCTTCGTCTTCTCTCGTTCTTACCTTCTCCGCCCTCACAAACTCTCGCGGCTTCCGTGCCTTCTTCTTCTCACTCTCTTCTTCCTCCTTCTTTCTCTTCTTCCTTCTTCTTCTCTTCTTCTTCTTCTTCTTGAGACACTACAAAAAAGAAATTGATCTGTGCCGTTTCCTCTCTCTCTCTCCCTTTCTTTTTGAGATCCCTGGCAACCAAAAAAATTATCGCTCGTTTCTTTCTTCTTCTTCTTTGAGACACGGTTGTGCTCAACAAAATTATTAATATTCTTCTGTCTTCTCTTCTTTTGGGGGGGCACCAACAAACCCACAAACCCAAGCCCAAAAGATTATTCGCGAATTCCTCTTCTTTTCTCTTCTGGAGACACACGGCAACAAAATTCATCCCGCAAGTAACTCTTCTTTTCATCTTTGAGACATAACAACAGAAATCACAACCTCTATCGCCGCTTCTTTCTTCTTCCTTCTAATATTTGAGACACACAACAACAAAAAATTACGCAACGATCCAAAATACAAAAATCTAAGAACGAACCAACCTCTCTTATAAGTTACCAATACAACAATCCCATCTTATTAACAAGTTCAAAATAGAGCTTAACTAGGAAAAGAGGACAGGAAGCTTCAATCATCTCCTCGTACTTCACTCTCCTCCTCCTTTATCAAGCGGTCCGTTAATGATTATTTCTCCCAAAAACAAAATATATACCAATATTAAATATAGCTATTTGTAAACACTTCATGAATCGTGCCGTTACATAACGCCGCACAAGCACAGGAGGAAATTCGACACAGGTATTACGTACATACGCTCATTGGCTAAACATAGATGTGTGCTTGTGGGAGTGAAAACAGGTGCCGGGGGGGGAGGTGCGTGTGTGTGTGTGTGATGATGTGTGTGATGTGTGTGTGTGTTGCTGATGACCGTAGCGGTGTGTGCCACATGTGTGTGATGTTAGTGTTACTCGCTCTCGTGATATGTGTTGCGTAGTGTGTCACCAATGTGTGTGTGTGGTGTGTGTGATCGTGCTTGATGTGTGTGTGTGTGTGCACTCGTGGCTCCTGCCACAAGTAACATGTGGATGGTGTGGGAAAGTGTGTGCTGTGTCGCAGAACCTGCCCATGTTGTGTGTGTGTGTGTGTGGTGATGTGTGTGAAGGCTGTATTCTATGGAACCATACAATACATACAATAAGCATATATTATATATATTATATATATATATATACCACTCATAATATATCACTATAATATATACATATTATTAATATATATATACTATAATAGTACTATATATATATACTATATAATACTATATATACTATACTGTGATGTGTGTGTGTGTGTACAAAGGAATGAAAAGTGACTGAATGTGTGTGTGTGTGGAATGTGGAATAGTGTGTGTGTGTGTGTGTGTGGTTGTGTGTGTATGTGTGTTGTTATCGTGCAAAAGAAAATCAATGAATGGTGTGGTGTGTCGTGTGTGAAATGGTGTGTGATGTAGTGTGTGTGTGTGTGGTGTTGTGTGTGTTGGAGCTATGAAGTGGTGATGTGTGTGGGTGACTGAAATAGAATGAATAGTGGTATAATCGGTAGATACATAAATGACATAGAACATACAATATAGAAGGTGTTAGAATAAAAGCTAAAAGAATAGTAATGTATATATAATATATAGTATACTCCTCCACACAACGGAGATAAACTTCAAATTCTGAAAGCAACACACCACACAACAACACACCCGACACAAGCAGCACACACAACACAAACACACACAAACACATAGATATAATCTATATATAACTACTATAATTATATATAAACTAATATTGAGTATATATATATACAATGATACTATATTAATAATACTAACGTTAATATATATAATATCATAATATGGTGGTACTCTCATATAAAACATTTATATACAGCTAATTTATATATATATTATGGAAATTGGTAAGTAATAGGTTTTATATAATAATATATATAATATATAATAAATATGACCTCACCTAATGTTATTATATAACATGTTATGTATAATATATATATATGTGTATATATATTAATATATAAAATTAATAATTATTAATATAAATATATGATATTATATATCATATCATGAATACCTAGTATAGTACAATTATATATATATTAATATAAATGTATTTATCAATATTGATATAAATATAATATATATATATAATTATATATATATATATGCATATATATTATATATAATATAATATATAATATTATTATATATTATAATGAATAATGATTATATATATATTGTATACATATATAGTATAAATAATATATATAAAATATATATAATATTATATTATAGGAGATGATGAGAGATGGAAGGTAAGAGAGAGAGAAAAGAAAGGAGAGACTAAAGAGAAAATGTAGATTAGACGATACAAATATGGGATTATAGGTAAGAGAGTGACAGACGAACGAGAGCAGAGAGAGAGAAAGAGAGAAGAGAGAGAAAGAAGAACGTTAAGTGAAGAACGTAGGAGGAGGAAGGAAAGAGAGAGAGAGATGAGAAAGATTGAGTAGAGAGAGATGAAGTGAAGAAAGAAATGAAGAAGGAGTGAGATTAGGAGGAGGCGTATCGAGAGATGAGAGAGAGAGAAATGAGAGTGAGAGAAAAGTTTTATATATATATATTATAATATATATATATAGTATTAGTAAGATAGGTAGTATTATATATACTATATATATATAGTGATATATATATATATAAATTATATATAGCTATATATTATATATATAAATATATAATATATATATATATATATATTATATTATATAGTATATATATTTATATATATGGTATTATATATATTATATATATTTATATAAATTATAGTATAGTAGTAGATAGTTATATTATATATATATACATTATATTATATATTATGTATATATATATATTATTATATTATATTTATTATATATATTATATTATGTATATATATATAAATATATATTAATATTTATATATAAATATATATATATATATATATTATATATATAACAATTATATTTATATATAAATATATAATATATATATATATATATATATATTATACTTATAATATATATATAATATAATATATATATATATATATATATAATATATATAATAATATATATATGTATATATATAATATATATATATATATATATATATATATAAATATATATATATATATATATATATATATATATAATATATATATATATATATATATATATTGCATTATACACTTATATTCATATATATAAAAATACGTGTGTGTGTGCATAACAAGCCAACGAGACAAAGGAAAAAAGTCCCCCCCCCCCTTTCTCACCCTTTCCCTCCCGATACATCCTTTTTCCCCCCGAGGCTTCTTGACCTTTGACCTCGCTCGCCTGGCCGGAGGGCTTTCAGCGTCTGGAGAAGAAAGGAAATCTCACACAGGAGAGCGCAGTGAATTGGAATGAGGGAGAGGAGGGAAAAAAGAATCATAAGATAGAATATTATGTAGAGATACGCAAAAAGAGGTGATAGGAGAGAAGGAAGAAGAAATTGAATGAAAAGACGAGGAGAGAATGAGAGAATGAAATATATTGCATAGAAGATATCATTCTAAATACTGTTCATTGATATTAGTAATAATAACAACGGCAATGATGATGGTGATTGAATGATGATGAATGACAAAAATAGTGATAATGGTAATGATGGTAATGATAATGATAGTAATAATGATAGTAATAATGATGATGATTATTAATAACATAATATAAAGATGATGATTAATATGAATAATGATAAATGATAATAATAATTAATGAATGATGGTCTCATGATAATGATAATCAGGTACAATCCTAAATATTATTGATAATCATAACCATACCAACGGTAGTGATGGTGAT
>NW_020871968.1:368333-378333 GCF_003789085.1 Penaeus vannamei
GACTTGCAGTGACACCATGGGTGAAACAATTCGCGAATTTTTCAGTGTGGCTTTTTATGGCTTATAATAATAATAATAATGAAGATCCTAATTCAATTGATTTTTTTACCAATGAACCTGCACCATCACTTTTTACCTACCCCATAGCAACACAATTAAGGACATGTCCGGCTAATTCATGTTATAACTAACATATTTTTACACTTTTGCCTAGTCCTGAAATTGACTGACTCATCAACCCTTCCGCTACTTCCAATCTTGGACGAGATTCGGGTTAAGCAATCAGGAAGAGGATGCCCGCCCGGTCGATCTTTTAATATTACGGGTTATTTCTTTTTTAATTCTGATTGAAATATGAATAACGCATGGTATTACTCACTCTCAACATTTCAGATTTTGCCATTTATGATAGTCATGGAAAGATCACTAATCATCTCATATGTTGCAGCATCGCCGCCCTTTCAAGCAACTGACTCCCGGAGCCTGCCTGCGGAATATACAATGGTTATCGTACGTTTTTCACAATTTTTTCAACCACTGCTGCAGTAACTCCGACCGCCCACGTATACGCACATCCTTACCTTATTTCCGTGAGAACTGGCTGCGATACTGCTATTGCATCGTGTGCTGCTCCGAGGGTGCGCGTGCCACATCGACAGCAGTTTATGGATTATTTCTGTGAATGACTTACATCGATTTATTTTGACATACGCTGCATGACTACCAATGATGACTCTTCTTTCATGAATATTTGATAATGATACGTATCACATGTTATTATTATCATAATTATTTTTCTGTCCCTGCTTTTTTTCGTTGATGGTACAAGGACATCCAAATCAAGACATTTAAGTAAAATATATTCTGCTATTATCAACCCACGTCATGTACCAATGACACGATGATTTTCCGTACATAGCAACAATGACGATATATATTTTGCAATTATCAATCCTTTTCTTACATCCATGATTTCCAAAACATCTATGGCGATCCTCCGGCTTAAATACTTCATTCGATACCACCTTTTATTTCATGTACGGTAGAGACGGGTGCAAAAGGACGCATGGCTGACCTGCAAGAGCATGCAACCACTTAGCCCACTGGGGCTCGATATTGCCGCCTACCGCACATGCTTGTATGCTGATCACGGACCCCCATTTTCTCTGCTACTTATTGCTCCCTGTCTATTTATTTGCCCAATAAAGTATTTATTGGACTGTAAAATGCTATGCACAAAACTGTTGACGTTAGGAACAACTTCAAGTTCTTGAAAAGTTTTCATCTGTACATTTTCAAGTCGTGAACGATTTGGATATCATGGTCGAGCAGCATGAACAGATATTTATAGCTGAAATGTATTTTTTTATTTATTGAAAAATTTCTACCGAGTCAGCATCGAAGGTCATTAGCGACATATTCAAGATTTAGCAAAAGGGCGAGGCTTGAGGCAAAGCTCCAAGTCTGGAAAACTCATGCAGCACTATGATAAAGTATTGTGTTGCAGAATTTAAGAATGAGAATGATTAGGGCAAAAACGATTAGGACAAGACATATTGGTAGCCAAAGGTAAAGAGGAAATAGCAAACGGAGTGAGAAGGCCGTTCAGGACTGACACAGATCGGCTGTCATCCTTTCAGCACGGCTCTTACACTTTACAGAAGAACAGAAGAAGGGGATGAAGAGAAGGAAAGGGAAAGGAGGTAAAAAACATGCAAAATTAGCTGACGTGAAGGCTGCGGTCCAAGGTAGGGGTGATCCCCGACACTGGGCCTCAGTCTCCGTCTCCAACCCCCCAACTTACGACAACAAAGAACAAGGGATGGGGGGGGGGTGAAATATTAATGTAATTGTATATAAAACGGCAAAGGTTACAGACCTGATTGATACACTTAATCATACCCTGTCTCTAGCTAGGGGCCTCGTTATATCATAACTCCTAGCAAGGCCGACCACCTCGCGACTGGAACCAAAGTCTAAATAACATAGATCTGGGATGACCTCACTTGCAATATATACTCATTATTTTGATAATAAAGACAGACTAGGTGTTCTCTGCCTTTGGATATGCATTTCCCTTTTCTTTTTGTCTCATATAGCTTTGCGCATTGTAGCTTTGCTTGACTTGTATTCAATTATTGTTAAAGTATTAATTGGATTGTAACGGTTATGGATGTTGTAGAGCAGGGGTCTTTTGAACACAGTGTGCCATTTTATGATTAATGCCTTCTTATTCATAACCTTGCTTGCCAATTTTTTTTCCAGCACATGTATAACATAAATGTAATATTTTTGTAGCATTTAGTTTTCTTTGTAAAAAAAAATGTGTTTTATAATTTAAGATTTATACTCACCATAGTAATATCTAGATACCGTTGAAAGCCTGCTGAGATGGGGGCTGAGGGTATGCTACATGTGTGAAAACATCTGGCTCACATTGGTATATAGATGCAAATGCTGATAGCAATGCCAAGGCTACTTTCTTCATGCAACTGAATTTATCAGACAGTGGTGTCAGGGAACTTATTAGAAAAGCTTCATGATAATTCGCAGTAGTTTTCAATATTTCTCGATTTGAAAATTTAGATGACCGTATAAACACACACTCTCACTCACTCACTCACTCACTTACTCTCTCTCTCTCTCTCTCGCTCTCTCTCTCTCTCTCTCTCTCTCTCTCTCTCTCTCTCTCTCTCTCTCTCTCTCTCTCTCTCTCTCTCTCTCTCTCTCTCTCTCTCTCTCTCTCTCTCTCTCTCTCTCTCTCTCTCTCATATTGCTGTTTACATTTTTTCTTTGTTCCTCTGAATCACATGTCATGCCATAGACAAGCGACCTGCGTGCCAAGTCTGGCACTCGTGCCAAAGGTTGCCGACCTCTGCCTTACAACATCGTAGATCTAAACCAATGCGCACATGTTATTCACAGCTTATATATAGCTATATAAATATCACGTCAGATGTATTTGGTTTTAATTTTTCGATAATTTTATAACATTAACTTTTCATTAGAGAATCAATCGGAATGCAGAAATCACGTTCCTTTGAATAAAAAGGGCGTATACCCCAGAACCCCCTAAAAGGTTTTGCTACCTTCAGCGCCTTGCTGCGCTCAGATGATTTAGGACCTAGACTGTCATTTCATCAGAGTTACGCCCCTGTGCTAGTGACCGAGCAGAGCTATTTGAATGGCAATAGCCTGGTTGAGCACATGGAGGGGTTTGGCTGGAAAGCCCGAACGCCAACATTTCTGACATTGACGTGGAAGGGTCGATATGATAGGACAGGACATTCCACCTAGGGGTGGGTGGGTCATGTCTATGGAAGCTAATCTTGGAAATATTGGTGTAGGATACAGTAGGTGGTTGGATGTTCTGAAAAGGGCAGTTTGGTTGGGACATATGTGTCCATACCACTAATGCTATACGGTCTGTTCTTGCTTATAAGGTGGATGTTTCAGGCCAAGCAAAGATGTCATACTAGTCATATAGTAGGTGTCACCATTTGTGTGCGTGTTGAGGGGGTGGGGGTTCTTTACTTGATAGACAGATTGGCAATGGAACTGTGTAGTGGTCCTCATCTGGACTTTGGTCACAGAGGGCGAGTTTCAGCATATCTTTTCTTTGTTACATTCTTAAAAAATCCTTACATACTTGCCGACATGAAAGGTCTGGCGGCTTTTGAAGGACAATAACAGATTAAAGTGTTATGGTTTGGCTTCGTCGGACAGTCGAATTCCAGAGAAGTTTTATGAGTGTTACTGTTAGATTGTGGAATGATCTGCTAAGTGATTTGGTTGTGTGGGTCTCTGGAGAATTTTAAGACCAGTGTTGATAGCTATCTAAATGTATATTTGGATAGCTATTAATTTAATTTACAATTTCAACAATTTCATTTACCTCTGCTCTCTTCTGCCAGGGTATGTTTCGGTTTGCCCCATCGCCTTTGTGGTGTCCTGATGCTGTGGAGAGGCGTTATTCAATAGGTATTAGACTGTATTTGGGATTTGGAGTTGGTTTATAAAGGATGCTTCTTGTGATCTACAGAGTAAATATCAATAGAAACACAATTTTCTATGTGTATATAAAATTTATTTAGTTCCCCCAATAATTTTACAATCATGCAGTTGTGACACAGGTTAGGCTTTTTATGAATCAATTTTTGGAAAAAAAATAAATTACAACCTGGATAATGTACACACCAACAGTAATTACTTATGGCATATTTGTTGTATGTCATGACAGTGGTTGAGGAATCAAAAGATGTGGAGTATGCTTACACCATTATTTATATTAAACAAAATAACACCCCATGGCAAAAACCACAAGTTATGGTTGAAGCTTGGCTACCTTTAGACTATATTAGTCAATGAACAATATTACAAAGACACTGCATTATATGAACAAGGAATTTGAATATACTCTACTCACCAATATTCTCTACAAATGTACAGTAAAGTAATTCTTTACTGTTGTACATGAAACTATTGTTTGAATCTGCCACCTACCCACATAAGCAGTAACCATAAGTGGGAACAATCTCTTTGCCTACAAACTGCATACTACCCTTTGTAGCATTTTCTGAAGTAATTTTATTTTGCAACACTCTCTAGACAGGTTGCTGGAAAAAAAGGAAAAAAATGTCAGAAGCACAGTGGCAATACAAGTGTTCAGCAGTCTAAGGCTCACCTACTCTTCTCTACATAGTATAGCTTAATAAGCTCTCTTTAATCATTATTATTCTAGATAACAAAAACCTGCTATCTATTGATCATAAACAGACTTTTGATAGCAGTCTCTAAAGAGTATCTACCAGATAGAAATTTTAATGAGCACATAAAAAAAGGTAGATAACATTTTCAAAAAGCCTTTACTCATTCACCTAAATTTTTAGCAGTCTATCTTATACCAAGCCCAGAAAATCTACAGCTACCAATAAGTTTGTGGTTTTCTGAGCTTCAAATAACGGCATATAGCAACAACTCCTTATATGATGAAGAGTCTGAGACAATGAAGCACATTAACTGTGCTAAATTTCATCTGAAATGAACATGAAGTACTAATATAAATGCTTTGGAGAACTTCAATAGTGAAATGCTCTTATTCAAAACTGGAAGAAGAGATGAACACAACTGGTCCTAATCCTTGTAAAATGTATTAGTACCACAAATTCATTTCGAATGTTAAGAATATTGATAGGACAGCAGAGCTTCTTTCCAAATCCAAGTTGACATTTTATTCTAATAGAGAAATGAAAACAAACAGAAAAAGTAACATTAAAACTAATGAATGGAAAACATATTACAGCAAGACTCTTCTTTATGGGTGATGGCCAGAGCTAGGAAAGTTATCTTTCTTTAAACTAAACTTAATTTTTAGCATCACAAGGTTATTCTAATCAACAAATGAATGTACTCTAATGAGCAGTTTTGATGATATCTAAACCTAAAATGCTAGATAACAAATATGAAACCTGCAATAATCTTTTCTACACTTTTCAATTCAGTGTCTGCCTCTCCTTCTTTCCTCACATTCAGTAATTTATTCATCATCCCATTAAGATTTATTCATTCATTCTCTCTTTCTTGTTCTTTTCTTCTTTCCTTGCCATTCCATCTTTTTGTTTTCCTTATCCATCATTTCACACACTCACTCACTCACTCACATAATCACTTACTCACTCACTCACACAATCACTCACTCACTCACTCACACAATCACTCACTCACTCATCACTCTCTCTCTCTCTCTCTCTCTCTCTCTCTCTCTCTCTCTCTCTCTCTCTCTCTCTCTCTCTCTCTCTCTCTCTCTCTCTCTCTCTCTCTCTCTCTCTCTTTCTCTCTCTCTTCATTCTCATTCATTTCTCCCTTTCCTCTTTCTGGCACTCTGGCTTGAATTATTCACATGACTGGTTTCCATGTCCAATGTTGGATTGTGTTACTTTACTGGGTCAGACAAATAGGATTCTACTTTAAACTTGCTCCACTACACCTGAGCCTCTTCTATTGTTGTCTCTGTAGCTGTTCATACAACAAAGTAGATAAAACAAAGAAATTTTAAGATTTTCATCAGATAGCAGCATTGGCTAATCACCTGTTATTCTGATTTAAATTTTCATTGATGCTGATTATCTTCATTTGTTGATGAGCATTAAGATATGATATCAAGGAACAATTTTTGGTAAAATAAAAATGAGACTGACCATCACCTATAAACAAAGCTCTGTTAAATAAAAAGCAGGACTTAATATTCCAATTTCCCCCCTTTCATTTTTCTAGATTATTCAGAGTACAAAGTTATAACTAAAGTGTATATGTGTAGTAATCCTTTTCAGAATCCCATTAATTTTTCCCCTACTAATATCTGTGGTTATGCAGTGCACTATTAACATACACCCCATTTACAAATGAATTAATGAATTCAAATCTTCATTTGCTTATTATTTTCCTGAATATACTTCAGCTCAATAATAGTGAAGTAACAGTGATGCTTATCCACGTGCACCTTTATAGGAGTAGCCTTCTGACCTCTGATCAAAGACTTTGCATGGAAACAAAATTATTGTTCATGTAATTCTCTTGCTAATGATAATAATAACAGTGAAAGGAATTGAGAACAAAGGCTCACTTATATCACCTATATCACATTGAAAATATATACAAAGATCATGTGTGTAAAAAGCTCGTGCACATGATGGATTACAAAAATCCACAACATATGAAAAAAACAGACATGTGCATGTGTACAACATTACTTACATTTGCACATACAAAGAGTGGAAGTCATAAATAATGAGCTCTGAAATTATATTTGTCACAAAAACCAGGAGGATAACAAACAAAATGTGCATCATTAACACCCTCACAAACACCTATTTTATAAATCATAAACATGCAAAGTGATAGACCATTTAAAATATTTTAGATACAAATTACACTGTATTGGTTGAATTGATCAAGAGGCACTTTACATGAGGATGGAAACCGAGATTCTACAACAAAATCCTACTGCTGGAAAGGACAATTAGGATATGAAGAGATGAATATAAACAACTGACATGTTTTATATCCCCAGAAAATTTATGAAATCTTCTTTACGCTAATCTTAATCCCTCAGCTATATGATACATTCATTAAATCTATTTGGCAAGGTCCCATTGCATGGGTATAGACATGAGGGGTTAAGAGAGCTTACAAATAGCAATGCTGTCGAGCTTATATATATTTGAACCGTATTCACATGTGTCACACTTAAAGTACCTTTGTGCAAGATCATTGGTCTGTAAAAAGTACATACACAGACTTTAAAAATATTCAGAATATGATGAAACAAGTATACAGAACAACTGCAAAAAGTTATAATGTCTATGTACAGCTGAATAACATCTGAATGGAATTGTTTATTCCAACTCCAAACTAAACTATACTAACACTCCACAACAAAAGTACATATGATGTTCGTGTAAATATACCAATAGGAAAATGTGAAAACTAGACAAAATGACTAAAATGACAGCTGCAATTATATAACCATGTAACAATCAACAACCATGAAAAGTAGAAAAAGGAAAATCTGATGCTATATCAATATCATCAATATTTCAAACAGAACTACATAATGATATCTACAACTGAATGATCTTTACATTACCAATATATACATCTGTTAACTTCAGACCTTTGTAGATCCTGCAGCTTAAGGAGGAAATGGTCCATTGCACCTATTGTGTAATATTTACAGCTACAGCACTTGGTCAGTACTTGGATTTATAGTGTATAAATCTTTTTCTTTTAATCCACGAAAACAAATGTATAACAAGACACAATTACTTTGTCAAATGCACCAAAATAGTCTTACCACTATACAGGAATCCTAAAAACATTATGACAAAATGCTGCCATCAATAAAAATGATGCAGAATTTTACCAATTTTTTCTCTTAGAACAAGAAAAATATCAAATGTCAGGAAAAATTCAACTCCATTCTTGAAGCCTATCTTTTTTGAAAGGGCTGTCCATTTGACTTTGACATACAGTATAAATCAGTTTTAAATGAGGCATAACTACTATAAAAAAGTAGAAAGTATATTTAGGTCATCAGCCATCTGTAGGGCTTCTACTTCAAAGATTTGCTTTCATAATACAGTTCTTTTGTTTGTTATCTCTGAAGTTATTTTTACTTATTTTTACTTGTAATGTCTGTTTAGTTATCTGAAGTTCCTCTGCCTACCCGGGTTAAATTCAACTAAGGGATGACCACTTCTTATGTAAAATGTTTCCTCCTACTATTATACACAACTTCACAAATGATAACCCATGCAATTAAATATTACCTCAAACCCTTACCTACATTAACCAAATATATGCAATTTGTATTTGTTTTTCTTCACAGTCTAGCCATTACCCACTCATTAGAATTCAAATCTAAAAAATAAGAAAATAAAGTACATAATCTGTTATCTGATTTCATTAAAGGTCATAAAAATACCAGGATTCAAATATCAAGAAAAATAGATGAATAAAGAAAGAAGGAAAATAAATAGTATTGTCTGTTGCATGAGGTTTGGCACAATAAAGTTGCTTTTTAGAGGCTTGATATCTTACCATTACAATAAGACACCTGAATATAAATTAGTTTATCAACAACTTCACTGCAATACTTATTGAACACATTCTAACATGATTTTTCTCCTCTAGAATAGGGAAGGTTACGCATTTCTACTTGTTACAGATACAGAGAACAGGACAGGATAAAAAAAAAATTAGGCAATTTCATGAAAGATAAAAGAAAATAAAAGAAAATATCGATAGAGTGACTGTGGTTCCTGTTCTTCATAAATTCTCAATTAGTGATCAGTTAAATCAATGACAATGATGGCTGGAACACAATACTGACTAGTTATACAAACACTATCACAGAAATAGCACTATACAGTAGTTGGATCCTGGAATTGCACAGAGAGAATAAGTTTTCAGATCCTGTATAATTCATGAATATGTTTGAATTGTACTGTAAGTAAAAGGTACTTGAGTATTTCAAATGCAAAATGTTATTGCATGTTGTTACATATGATATGCAAAGTCTTAGCCTAATACAGTATATTTTCTTATGCCTTTAAGAGAAGTGGTTTGACTCACATTGGATAATGCATTCAGTACTTAAAAAAGGTCCACTCACAATTTGCAATGAAAATACATGTATCTACCAAGGAGAAGCCATCTGCCCAAGCTTAAAAATAGGCAGTCTTTAAGTTTGTAAAAGATATGTGAAACATTTTAGTTTCATAATTAATTAATAAATCATTTACATAATGAAAAAAAAAATCAGTATTATTTCAGACTGAACTAACATTTTTCAATAACTAGCAATTTCTCTGGACATGGGAGAGTGCCTCCAAAGCTTTAAACCTACTAAAGTTCTTTCAACCCCTAAATGACAGCACAATTCAGAGTTCTATATGTGCACTGGAGAGGGAATAAGTGATATTATGGTTTACCTTCACAGTTATTTCTCCTCAAATCATTCTCATTAAGGTATTTATAATGTAGAGCATTTCAATGCAATCAAATATGAATGTTGTAGTTTTCTTTCCCTATTTTGGTTGGTTAAGCAAGAAAATGTAATTACAATTTACACAGCTTTTGGTAACATTTACTTAATACCAAGTAAGATAATTGAATAGTTGAATAATTCTTAAGAATAACCTATGAATTCCAAAAGAAAATAAGATGTAAACTTCCTTACAATGGGAAAGAATCATTAGCTTCATTTTTAGAATATACTTGGAAACTTGAATATCTTATTCTCAACTCTACATTAAAAACAGGAATGAAAAATATGAAAAAAAATGTTGCTAAGTATATCTAGGGCTATTCTTACTCTATTATATGCATGTGCCTCAACTGCATCCTTTAATTTGCTCTGAAAGAATTGTGTCTTTACAGTTATGTAAAAAATTAATTACACCAGCAAGATACAATTATATTAGAAATGTTATAAGTATAT
>NW_020871968.1:400833-403333 GCF_003789085.1 Penaeus vannamei
TGATTAATTTAAGATATACAGATCATAATAAAACCCCCAGAGAACTGGTACCCAAATAAGAATGATTATACATAAACACAAGATACAAACATTGCATTACGTCAGCATAGATAAAGTGAAACACTAAAATATATTTCATTTTACAAGTTCAGAAATATAGGAACAATCACTGCAGACCATACTTGGTATTTCAGAATAACATAATTTCTTGGGATTTTGTTTCAAAATCCTACTTTATAACGTTCTTTTAAGAAAAGATTATGCTATATTCATACAATTACAATTTATACCTTGCAATTAAATTCATACACCATACATACATATCAACAACTCATAGCAAATAATCAAAGTGATCTGCAAAGAATGTGTAAAAGAAAATTACAGTAAATCGAGGTGTTTGATAAGCAGATATATGAAACACTCCAAGTAATTTTAACTGGAAAATTTCCCTTGAGTGTGATTAATATCAATCTCAAAATACACAAATAATAAAAAATAAAATAAAAACTGAAATGATGAAGAACAATTAATGGCATATAATGTAACAGTTGAAACTTAAAGTAATAATTTTCACAAATTCTACCATTTCCTAAATGGAAGCAATCATATTTGAAGTTTGATAATCAAAAAGGATAGCAGTGCACTGATAGTTAACAAATTTATGTTGAAATAAGATTAATATATCTTTCTTGATAATGCATGCACTCTGAACAATTATATAAAAATGAATGAATTCCTTTTAACGCTAATAAAGATCTGATAATAACTTTTGTTCTGATGAATTTAACTGTGCAACTAAAACTTAAGGAAAGAAAACTTGTGAAATAACTTACAGACCCACCAAAAGGAGAAAGTATAACACTGAAAATATTTAGTATCATATTTGCTTCATGACTTTGATTCCCAAAGACGCCTGATATAAGTCTATTTCTCTCTTAGCATGAATTCTGAATAATTTTCATCCTGTTCAGAAGTAGTAAAATTGACAGATAATTTTTTAACTGTTTGAATATATGTGAATGGGACCAAAGAGAAAAAGTGTTGAGGTAACATGACAAGAATGAACAGGGGTTGGTAATATTAATTTCTATCAGAACTTCTCTTTAGCAATATCAAAACACATTGAGCTCTCATATTTTTCAGAATTTACATATCAAAACATTTTAAGGTCACTTCCTTGTATTTTGGTTGGCTGTGTTACAGAAATATCAAACTTTTTTTCACTTGGCCTAACTCTGTGATGAGGGATCTACATCAAAATACACATTATGCACTATGCAGTCGCTCATTCCCATTAATACTCTGACCCTCTTTTATCGAAAAGAGCTAAAGTGACTGACTGTTCAGGTCTGAGTCTAAAAGAGGAGCAAAAAAAAGTATAACTCAAACTTTTTTCTATCAAGTTGAGAATGCATTTGAAAGTTGGTATTGCAACATATCTGAAGGACATCATTATATTTCAAACAGTCATTGCTAACCTGTAATTAACCATCATCAACCTATGAAGTGCATCTTTGCCTCAGAAAAAAAGTATACTCAGAGGGAGGATTCACCTTGGATTATGTAAAGAGAAAAAAGAAGGGGAACTCCTGAAATTGGAAACCTAAGAAATCAACATTAAAAAATAGTTTCAAATTGTTGAATTCTCATAAAAAAGGGTAGTCCAGATTGCAGAATAAAAACAACAACATTGAATAATTCTATTGACTGATCTGACTCTAAGAAGTCTTCCCATTTGCAGAATTGACATCTCATGGACATCTAACAACATGCTTTTGATGTTAACTGAACAGAACATGAAAGTTATCAGAAATGAACTTGCTATGTCCAGGGATTTCTTAAATATTCTGTGTATTTGGTAATAATACTGAATAGATACATCCTACATTGTTTGGTTTGGTCAAATGGCAACTTTGAAAAAAAAATTAACCCCTTGGATCCAGTTGCGTCACAGAAATCACGGTGCTGAAAAACTGGGCAATGGATTACATAATGGATTACATCCCCGGCATGTGGCGCATGGGCCAGGCGCGCACAAACACCCATGAGTGGTGCCTTCCCTTTGAAAAGTTATTTTTTGTAAACTTTTTTAGCTTTATTACCATTTTCCAATATCCATATTTGTCTTTTGATTTCCTTTACCCAGATGGTAACAGCTTATATTCCTTGCACAGACTCCATATCATCTCTCTATGTAGTAAATATCTCAGTGCAAGGAAAAAAAATATGGAACATTTGGTTATGTGTGTCATATATCTGATTTTTTCATGATTTTCAATGGGGCTGGTGCTCTTCCAGTCACTGCTTACACACATTACATTCCAAATTTTTTATTGATGGGAATAATGCTAAAGTCCCCATCTAAGTGCCTAATGAGTCAGACCACACTCCAAGAGGTTTGTGCACTCGTGGCAAGTCTTTTCTGTCACCATGGCTTTTGCTCTTGACGACAAGATCACATCACCAGGGCTGCAACCGATTTGCCCGACTGAAATTTGCC
>NW_020871968.1:408333-410833 GCF_003789085.1 Penaeus vannamei
CATACTTATCAAGAAAACAGATACATATTTGGGCAAGACTTCTTTTTCAAAATTTACATCTAAATACGTACTTTCTTAATATCTTCATGGCTGCCTTTTTGATATCTATATTCACATTTTCTTAATCTGTGGAGTCATACCTCAGGCTGCTAAAGATCTGGCAGGGCCACCTATAACCACATCTCACACAAGTTCCCAACACAAAACGCATGGATTAACCTTAGCTGGAAGTAGGGCAGAGAGAGAGAGAGAGAGAGAGAGAGAGGAGAGAGAGAGAGAGAGAGAGAGAGGAGAGAAGAAGAGAGAGAGAGAGAGAGAGAGAGAGGAGAGAAGAGAGAGAGAGAGAGAGAGAGAGAGAGAGAGAGAGACGAGAGAGAGAGAGAGAGAGAGAAGAGAGAGAGAGAGAGAAGAGAGAGAAGAGAGAGAGAGAGGAGAGAGAGAGAGAGAGGAGGCGATAAGAGGGGAGAGGAGAGAGAGGAGAGATGGAGAGAGAGAGAGTTGTGAGGAGAAGAACGGGGATACATATGGAGGGAAAGAGAGAAAGAGAGAGAGAGGAAGGAGAGGAAGAGAAGAGGAGGCAGAGAGAGAGAGAGATCAAGGGGAGAAAGGAAAGAGAGGGAAGGGGAGAGGGGGATTGAGGGAGAGAGGGAAGAGAAAGGAGAGAAGGAGGAAGAAAGAGAGGGGAGAGGAGGGGAAGAGAAAAGAGGAGAGGGGAAAGGGAGAGAGAGAGAGAAGAGAAGATGGAGAAGAGGAAGATGGAGAGAGGGAGAGAAGAGAGAGAAGGGAGAAAGAGGGAGAGAAAGAGAGAGAAGAGAGGGGAGAGGAGAAGAGGAGAGGGAAAAGAGAGAAAGAGAGAGGGGAGGGGAGGAGAAAGAGGAGAGACGAGAAAGGAGAGAGAGAGAGGAGAGGAGAGAGATGAGAGAGGAGAGAGAGGAGAGGAGAGAGAGAGGAGAGAGAGAGAGAGAGAGAGAGAGAGAGAGAGAGAGAGAGAGAGAGAGGAGAGAGAGAAAGGAGAAGAGAGAGAGAGAAGAAGAGAGAAAGAGAGAGAGAGAGAGAGAGAGAGAGAGAGAGAGGAGAGAGAGAGAAGAGAGATGGGGGGGAGAGGGAAAGAGAGAAAGAGAGAAAGAAGAGAGAGAAGAGAGAGAGAGAGAGAGAGAGGAGAGAGAGAGAGAGAGAGAGAGAGAGAGAGAGAGAGAGAGAGAGAGAGAGAGAAAAGAGAGAGAGAGAGGAGAGAGAGGAGAGAGAGAGAAAAGAAAGAAAGAAAGAAAGAAAGAAAAGAAAGAAAGAAAGAAAGAAAGAAAGAGAAAAAAGAAGAAGAAAGAAAGAAGAAAGAAAGAAAGAAAGAAAGAAAGAAAGAAAGAAAGAAAGAAAGAAAGAGAGAGAGAAAGAAAAGAGGAAAGAGAAAGAAAGAGAGAGAGAAAGAAAGAGAAAGAGAGAGAGAAGAAGAGAGAAGAAAGAGAGAGAGAGAGAGAGAGAGAGAAGAGAGAGAGAAGAGAGAGAGAGAGAGAGAAGAGAGAGAGAGAGAGAACAGAGAGAGAGAGAGAGAGAGAGAGAGAGAGAGAGAGAGAGAGAGAGAGAGAGAGAGAGAGAGAGAGAGAGAGAGAGAGAGAGAGAGAGAGAGAGAGAGAGAGAGAGAGAGAGAGAGAGAGAGAGATTCACATATGCTCCTTTCTCATAAATGAAAAACAAAAGGCAAAGCCACCAAACATAAAGAAAAAACAATGACCTAATAACAAAAAATGCAAATTTATATAAAAAGTAAATGAAACGCTAAATGCTTCAGTATATCTGTGAATTGATGAAGCTTTACGTGCTTGAGAGGCATACTGGGTGTATCCAAAATGGTGTTCACTGTCAAAAAAAATTTGTAGAAAAAAAAATTGCTACAATGGCCTTCTTAACAATCCCCACCTTCCATATCTTTAGCAGAAATCCCTTCTCCAAACAAATATGGCAGCTTCCCCATCACATATATGCTTCTTACAAGGAATAACTGAAAGGCAATGTATTGGAAGCCTTGACTCAAAATAAGTTACTTGTCTTTAGAAAATATTGCAGTATAGGGAAGTATAAATATAACAATGTGCAATGCTGCAAAAATTATGATAATGGGAAATTGAATATAGTTGAATCAGGCTGTGAATGGTTCAGTTCCTTTTACCATTGATGTAAGTGCTAGGAGCTTTTTCATAGAGAAAAAGATGTTACAGGGAAGCACTGGTCGGAAAAGGTTAATATACACAATTAGATAGAAAATTCTGAGGCTAGACTGGCATGAGCTTGATTTGTGACATTAGAATTTAGGTGAGAAATTATCAATAATTCCATTATTATTGTTTATTTTTCTCTAAGAAGATTAATTTCAAGATTTCCACACTTTCCTTCCTAGCAGCACCCAATGAACATTCTTGGAGGAGTAATTCTATTGCTAGAAGTATGACCTAACCCTATACAAGAACAATTTATATCATTGTTCAACTTCATGTGATTTCATAATATC
>NW_020871968.1:425833-428333 GCF_003789085.1 Penaeus vannamei
CCATGGAGTCAACTATCATTCATATTGAACTCACTTGTTTCTTCTTTACTTTTAATTTCTTAGTAATCCAATAACATTATAATAGTCAAAATATTTATAATAATTTCTAAAAATCATAAAAATAGCATAAAAAAACTGAATTAGGTAATCAGGTGCCATCACATGAGCCCTACTAATGGATTCCTTGGTGGCTGGGTACTCATGGAGCCATCTGTGAGCAACAAAATCACAAAAAGTACAGTGGATAGTACATATATTTGCAACTGATGGATTAAGGAATATCATAAATTTGTATTTTTGCTTAAAAATAACAAAAAACTAATTATAAGGATGTTTAAATGTGAATCTATATAAAATCATCTAAAAGCACATGATGAGCATTCATATCAGAGCCCTTATTTCATTTATATTGTAAACTAAAGTAGATATGTTAAACATAACAAGGAGAGCACTGATGTTACATATATTATAATTACACTTAATAATGTTCCAGTAATGGTAGACAATTCAACCACCTCATGTGTAAAAACTAAAAAGGTCTGACAAAATTTTGATATATCACACATACACCTCCAACATGAATATACATATATAAATACTACCAATAAATGAGACTGATTTTGATTAATCTAATTCAAATCTAAATATAAGTGATATAACAAAAATAAACTTTTTAAAGATGGGCAATTCATAGACTTCATTCCATAATATGATACTAGATTAAAGAAAAAATAATTATTATAACTCATGACTTAATTAGTATAAACAAAAGGAGAAACTACATAGAATCTTTAAAACTAAATTTAAATACTGAAGACAAAAAAGGAAAATTCAACCAAACTTTTAAAATCCTATCCCTTCTCAAAAAAAAAAAAAAAAAAAGGGGGGGAAGACTTTTGATACCTTGACAGGATGAGGGTCAACACCGTATGTGTCGAGAAGAGAGGCTTTTTTGAGGAAGCATGTCTCTGCCATGAGGGGGGTCTGGCCCTTGAGGGTTGGGTGGTACTCCATGATCTTCTCCTCCATCTTAGGGGTCTGCTTGAGTAGTATCTTAAAATCACTGATGTAGTTGCCATAGTGCTTCTGTGGGTCAAAGTCCCCGATCTCAGCTGTGGAATTTGGAAAAAGGGTGTCACTTCTTAGTAGCATACCAGGTCATATTCCTTAGTTCTTGAGGAATGTCAGCTACTGTAGTGTTTAGTTTATTCACATAAATTAGCCCTTTTTGTCAAATATCAAATCAGACAATCACCTCTTAAAAGATCCTTCATAAACACTTTTGTCTACAATATCATATATATTAGTGAACCATACATATGCTCCCTATATAACCCTCGCCATAGTTCAGTGTACTTTCAGAGTCAATATTCTTTACTTGTTCATAAAATAGTGTCTATTTACTAGACTGGAAAATATTCATATTTCTTTCCTGGCACCTGTTATACTATTTTCAGACAGTAACCCCTTAATGGTGGGTACCCCTTAACACAATTGTAATAAGAGCCCCAAGAATTATAACAAACTATGCATCAGGGTGCATGCAGTCAGCTGCTTGAGGGAAAAATCAGAAGCATGGGAAATAGAATATTACACTGCTCTCTATTCCCTTGGATGCAACAAAAATATTTTTTTTATGCAATGAGGCTAAAAGGAGTTTTTAAACCTATTTTTGAGGGGCTAATTCTTCACTGCCAATGCAACCAGGGCCAAGCAAGTGCACAAATAACTAGCAATCACAGCTTGAGGACATCATCCTGTCATGGGGAATGGTCTACCATGACATGATAGGTTGTTATCCCAGAGTGAATGGGGGAGCAACTCCTGATGACTTTGATATTTCCCCCTAGCATCATGGGGATAGATCCTTGCTACTGCTAAGACTGCCATGGCATGTATAGCTGAAGGGAAATTAACTGAAGAATGTGCTTCCAGTTAAATTACATTCCCAGATACATGTAGGCTGAGATCTGGTCCAAAATAAGGCCAGTGGACCAACAATAATGTCTCCTTGGCCTTTTCAATGGTGGCCCTTCTACCAAGGCATTGGGTTTACTGAAATGATGTTCAAAGACCAGAAAATAGCTGTTCTTAAACTATGTTGCAGGGCCCTTTCTATGAATTCCCTGACTATGGAACCAATGCTCAACAGTCTTTCCGTAAAACCAATGATACATGCCTATATTTTCCAATAGTTAATCCTAGCCTAGTTAACACATTTGGTTACAGTATTGCAATATAATATAAAGCACATATCTATTGTATGTGTGCTGCAGTGCTCAGCTGCCAATTATGCTTGCTTACCAAATATCTAATTCTCTACTGCTAGTGGATACCAATCCCAGCCATTCCCTACATATGGGATAATTCAGAAGCACAGTTTGACTGAAGTCTTAAGGGCCTTATTGCAGGATCCTTAACTTAATCATAATCATGATCAGTAAGAATTTTATCACTCTGAAAGTTGATATTTTTTATTGCTCAGAAACATCAGTATTGT
>NW_020871968.1:451208-471208 GCF_003789085.1 Penaeus vannamei
GTTAGTCTTGTATTAAGCCATCCTCTCCTGACCAATGAGCGGCGTCCATGCTGGTAATAGTGCCATCTGTTGGTGGTCAGCGGAACTAGAATTAACACCCTTTCGCGCCAAGGGAAATTGAATGGAAAAAGTGGTCTTCGTTAACTCTTATTAGCCGCGGGCGTAGAATTCTTCGGGTTTCTATCTGCTTTCCATTTTTTACTATATTTCCATTGCAGAGAGAGGAGAGAGAAGAGAGAGAGAGAGAAGAGAGGAGAGGAGAGGGAGGAGAGGGAGAGGAGAGGAGAGAGTGAGAGAGTTAAAGAGATATAATAAGCGTGAGATAAATAAATAAAAGAGGTAAATAGAAAGAGAAAGAGTAAAGAATGAGACAGAAAATATGGAGATAAAGAGAAAGAGACAGACATCCACGCAGAACAGACAAGAAAAAAAGACCGATTCTCCAATTAAGAAACCGAGAAACCCAGACCCTTGAGAGACTAACGTGGTAGACCAGATCGAAAGAGACAGAACTCACGTGAGAACCAAACCAAAACCCACGAAGACGAGAAAAAAGACCAGGAACCACATGAACCACGAGAACAAAACGACCAAGAACCACGAGAACTACGAGAGGAAAACGACCATGAACCATAAGAGAACCAAAGACCATGAACCATAAGAGAACCACGAGAACCAAACAACCAAGAATCACGAGAACGGAAGACTAGGAACCACAGGAACCAAAGAACCACGAGGAGAAAACGACCAAAAACCACGCGAACCATAAGACCAAGAACCACAAGAGAACCACGAGAACAAAACAACCAAGAACAACGAGAACAAAACGACCAAGAACCACAAGAACCAAAGACCCACGAAAAAAGAAAACGACGAAGAACCACGAGAACCACGCGAACGAAAGACCGAAGAGACAGAACCACGATGAACCACAGAGAACCAAACAACAAGAACCACGAGAACAAAACAACAGCAGAACACCAGAACAGAAATCTACCAAGAACCACGAGAACCCACAAGAACCACGAAAAAAGAAAACGACGAATAGAACCACCAGAACCCACACCCGTGTTTGCTCCATGTCAGCAAGCCTTGCCGAGAACAATCTTAATGATCGGTTTTGCCTCCTTGCGTGCAAATGATTGTGCAAGATTGTTTATGGGAGGAGGGAGGGAGGGTGGTGTGAGTGGGGGGAGTAGGGAGGGTTGGGAAGGGGAGTGGGAGGAGTGGATGGGTGGGGGGGAGGAGGTTGGGGAGGGATGGGAGGGGAGTGGGGAGGTGGGGGGTGGGGGGGAGGAGGGAGGAGAAGGAGGGTGGGGAAGGAAAGAGGAGGAGGAGGGGAGGGAAGGGAGAGAGGAAGAGATGGATGGAGGGAGGGGAAGAGGAGGAAGAAGTCATTTTCGAGTTTTATTTTTTCTTCTTTTTTTCTTTTTTTATTACTTCATTGAGTTTGCATTTTGACTGCGCAATTTCAGGTTCTCTGCTGGGGGGGGAGGGGGAAAGTCAAGGGAATTAGTTATTAAAGCTGGAGGGAGAAGAGAAGGAGGAAGAGAGAGAGAGAGAGAGAGGAGAGAGAGACGAGAGAGGAAGGAAGAGAGAAGAGAGAAGAGAGAGAAGAAGAGAGAAGAGAGAGCGAAGGAGGAGAGGGGGAGAGGAGAGAGAGAGAGAGGGAGAAGGAGGGAGGAAAAGAGAGAGAGAGAGAAGAGAGAAAGACAGAGACGAGAGAAGAGAGAGAAGAGAGGAAAGAAGAGAGAGAAAAGAGAGAGAGAGAGAGAGAGAGAGAGGAGAGAGATTCAAGAGAGAGAGAGAGATTCAAGAGAGAGAGAGAAGAGAGAAGAGACAGAGAAAGGAAGAGAAAGAGAGAGAGGAGGGAGAGAGAGAGGGAGGGGAAGAGGAGAGGAGTTTAAGTAATATTTATGGCCACTGTGTTTGGGGTTCAGGCATAAACATGGAAGAAAACGAGGAAGCTGGTTCGAATGACAAACAGAAAACGGAGCCAACTCGTAAAAAAAAGAAACAGGAAAGCTTCAAGAAAAAAAATGCTTGCAAAATCTAGTCCAAATATAAAAATGAGAAATGGAAAACACCGAAAACGAAGTAAAATAGAAAGGAATACTACCGGCTAGCTAAGGTTTTACGTCAAAGAAAACACATAAAAAACACAAAAACACCAAAATAAAAAAAACGAAGATGGAAACTAACATCAAACAAAAAAAAATAGGAAAACGAAACAATATATCGAGAAGTACGTTATAAGAAAACAGCAACAACATCGCGATAAAGCACTAGCCACAGCGACATTTCGAAAGAAAAACTAGATAAAGAATCACTCAGAAAAAGATAACAATAACAAATGAAAAACAGAAAATTAGAAACATAAACACAGAAAGCACGAGGACTTAGGAAATGAAACACAAATAGAAAACGTAAATAGTAAAGATTAATAAAGAAAAGCGTACACACAGAAAAACCTCAAAAACCTGTACAAATTGAAATTACTGAAAACTGAAATAAGCAACCAGAGAGGAAACTCAGATATAAAAAAGAACAGACATAAAACCGTTTACAGAAACGATCAAATCAAACAAGAAAAGCCGATACAACGCTATAACACAGCAAAACTATAAACATCACCATAAGCTACAACACAAAAGAGATAGAAAAAAAAACCAACAACAACCAACAACAAAACACAGAAATAACAAGAATAAGACAGCAAAACAACGTTACAATCAATTCAACAAACCAAAATAAAAACTAATCCACAGAAAACGGACAAACACATGTAATTATAGACGATAGAGAAAAAAACAACACAAGAAAACAGACGGAAAACGTGCTGCAATCAATCGGTGCGGACGCACGGCACTTAAAAACTGTTGTGCCCGTATATCAGGCCAGTATTAGAGCGAAGTTGCAGAATCAAAAATGAAATGTTCAGTTCTCTGATTGCCAAAAAAAAGGAAAAAAATTAAAACGAAAAAAGGTGATTTTTTTTGGTATTTTCTTTTACTTTTTTTCTTTTTTTTTATTTCGAGTTCATTCCACCCCCATTTTTTAGTCTGGATTTATAGCCAATACCGTTTTTGGATTTCGTTGTGTTTGTCAAATCGGACCAATCTGAGGTTCACTTTGAGGCAGATTTTTTTTATTAATCCTATTTTGAGGAAAAGCGACGTATATCTCATTTCGTTTTTTTTGTGTGTGTGCGTATATAACACGAAAACAAAAATTGGCATCTTTATTATTTATTTTCTTCTTCTTCTTCTTCTTCTTCTTCTCTTCTCTTCTTCACTTCTCTTTCCTTTCCTTCTCCTTCCTCCTCCTTCCTCCTTCTCCTTCTCCTTCTCCTTCTCCTTCTCCTCTCTTCTTCTTCTCCTCTCTTCTCCTTCTTCTTTCTCTCCTCCTTCCTCCTCCTCCTTCCTTCTCCCTCTTCTCTTCTTCTCCTTCTCCTTTTATTATTCGTGTATTATTTTAATGGTGATTTCTGGTCCCTAATCCCGTGAACGTTTGCATTGATTTAGACAAGAAGAATTAATCTGCGTTAATCTTCTGTTGCGTTGACTGTGTAGTGTTGTAGTTCTGGCTGTTGTGGTTGTTGTTGTTGTTGTAGTTGTAGTTATTATTATAGTTCTGCTTGCTGTTGTGGTTGTTATTGTTGTTGTAGTTGTAGTTATTGTTGTTATAGTTCTGCTTGCTGTTGTGTTGTTATTGTTGTTGTAGTTGTAGTTATTGTTATTATAGTTCTGCTGCTTGGTTGTGGGTTGTTATTGTTGTAGTAGTTTGTAGTTATTGTTATTATAGTTCTGCTTGCTGTTGTGGTTGTTGTAACTCTTATGACTTGTGGTTGTGGTTCTTTCACGTCTTATTGCAATTGCGGTTGTGATTGTTGCATTTGTTGTGGCTTTGGTTGTTCTTTCTCGGCCCACTCTCACTATCATTGTTATTGCACTCTCGTCATTATAGTTATCGTGGTTGTCATTATCATGATTACCATGTTGATTCTTATTGTTAATATTAGCGTTGTTATTAAGCTATTACTGCCGGTGTTATTGTTATTTTTTATGGTTGTTATTATGAATGTTTATGTTGAAACGGAACTACAAATAGTCACTTTATTTGCGTACACTATTTGGTGTAGTTTTTTTTTTGGCGTTCAAGGAGTGTGTTTGTATGTGTGTGCGTGTGTTTGTATGTGTGTGCGTGTGTGTGTGTTGCGTGCGTGTGGGTGCGTGTGTGTGTGTGTGTGTGTGTTGTTTGAGTGCGTGTGTATGTGGTATTTATGTATGTATGTATGTATTTATGCATGTGTGTGTGTATTATGCATGTGGTGTGTGATTTATGTATGTATGTATTTATGTATGTATGTATGTATTTATGCATGAGTGTATTCATGTATGTATGTATGTATGTATTTATGCATGTGTGTATTTATGTATGTATGTATTTATGCATGAGTGTGTGTATTTATGCATGAGTGTGTGTATTCATGTATGTATGTGTGTGTGCTTGCGCGTGCGTGTGCGTGCGAGAGGACGCCTGTGCGCCCGGCCAGCGGAGGCACAGGAATGCTTTCACAAATGGGTGTCGGTGCCTGTCGGTGTTCGGTGACAGCGCCAATAAAAATTCCTGCTTGCACTTTCTTTGTCAAACCGGCGAATGTTGGGCTTTTGTTCACGCACTATATATAGGGTTTTTTTTGGTTTTTGTTTACATGATAGGGGTTCTTGGTATTTTTTTTTTTTTTTTTTTTTTTTGTCTGTCTTATTTCTGTTTCTTCGATTTTTTCATACGCCATTTTTTTATTTTTTGACATGATGTGGTCTCCTTGTATATATTTATTTCCTTTTATTTCTGTCTCTTTTTTATTTTTTTCTGTATTATCTCAGTCTCTTTTTCTTTTCTTTTTTCTTTGATTTATTATTTTTTAAACACAATGTGGTCTGCTTTCTCTCTCATTCTCTCTTTTGGTATAATTTTTTCACACACTTGAGTCTCTCACTCCTTTCTTCTCATTTTTTTTGTCTTTTCGATTTTTTTCACACTTTTTTTTCTTTCTTTTTTTTTCTTTCGATATCTGATTTTTTAAAACACTTTATATGGTCTGTCAGTATATTTTTATATTTTTTTTTTCGATGCGTTTTTCCACACTTGGATCTATTAATATTCTTCTTTTTTCTACGTAAGAGTGCTTCTTAGCCAATTTTCTATTTTCTTTCTTTCTCTTTATTTATTTATTTTTTCTTAGTGCTTCTTTATTTCTTATTTTTCTTTCCTATTTTTCTTTCTTTCTTTATTTATTTATTTTTTTACATGTTTATATAATTCATAATGGGTGATATTTATGTCATTTGTTATGTAATGAAAATGGTTATGACAGCATTAATAATGATGACGATGATGATAATAACGATGATGGTGATGATGACGATGATGATGATAGTAGTAGTGATAAAAATAATGATGATTCTAATAATGATGACAATGATAATAGTAATAATAGTAATGATTGTGATAATAATTATTATAGTAATAATAACAATAATACTGTTGAGGAGTTTAATAAGTAACAAAAGTAAAATAAAACAAAAAACATAAATGAAAGATATATATATATAGATAGATATATAGATAGAGATAGATATATAGAGAGATAGATAGATATAGATGTATATGTATATAGATAGATATAGATATAGATATAGAGAGATAGATATATATATATTGATAGATATATATAGATGTATATGTATATAGATAGATAGATATAGAGATAGAGATAGATTGATATAGATATATAGATAGATAGATAGATAATTTAAACAATCTATTTCAAATCTTTCAAATCTTTACTTATAAGGAAAATACAACCGTATTATTTATAAGGAAAATACAACGTATTATTTTATAAGGAAATACAACCGTATATTTATAAGGAAAATACAACGGAAAATACAACTGTATATTTATAAGGAAAACCCGTGTTATTTATAAGGAAAATACAACCGTGTTATTATGGGAAAATACAACCGTATTATTTATAAGGAAAATACAACGTGTTACAACCGTATTATTTATAAGGAAAATACAACCGTATTATTTATAAGGAAAATACAACCGTGTTATTTATAAGGAAACCGTGTTATATAAGGAAAATACAACCGTATTATTATAAGGAAAATACAACCGTATTATTTTATAAGGAAAAACGTGTTATGTATAAGGAAAATACAACCGTATTATAAGGAAAATACAACCGTATTATTTTATAAGGAAAATACAACCGTATTATTTATAAGGAAAATACAACCGTGTTATTTATAAGGAAAATACAACCGTGTTATTTATAAGGAAAATACAACCGTATTATTTATAAGGAAAATACAACCGTATTATTTATAAGGAAAAATTTATTAAGGAAATACAACCGTGTTATTTATAAGGAAATACAACCGTTATGCAATATATATAAGGAAATACAACGTGTTATGTATAAGGAAAGTATTATTATAAGGAAAATACAACCGTATTATTTATAAGTGTTATTTATAAGGAAAATACAACCGTGTTTATTATAAGAAAATACAACCGTATTATAAGGAAATACACCGTATTATTTATAAGGAAAATAAACCGTGTTAATAAGGAAAATACATAGGAAAATACAACCGTATTATTTATAAGGAAAATACAACCGTATTATTTATAAGGAAAATACAACCGTGTTATGTATAAGGAAAATACAACCGTGTTATTTATAAGGAAAATACAACCGTATTATTTATAAGGAAAATACAACTGTATTATTTATAAGGAAAATACAACCGTGTTATTTATAAGGAAAATACAACCAACCGTATTTTATAAGGAAAATACAACCGTATTTATAAGGAAAATACAACCGTGTTAGGCAACGCGCTTCGCCTACAACCTCTGTCCTTCCTGTTCATTTCTGCGGTAAAGCGATTGGCAGGATCACACGCAACACGCTGCAACATTTTTGCAACACGCGCAAAAAAAAAAACCCTGTTTGCAAATTTACATGACGCCTTTTGTTGACGATATGCAATTATGGGGTGGGGGGGGGGGGGGAGGGGAAGGGGGGACGGGGGGGGGAAGGGGAGAATTCATTTGGGTGGAATTGATTATTTGACTTTCATGTTGTGTGTGTTGTGTGTGTGGTGTGTGTATTCATGTTTTGTGTGTGTGTGTGTGTGCGTGTGTGTGCGTGTGTGTGTGTGTGTGTGTGTGTTGCGTGTGTGTGTGCTGTGTGTGCGTGTGTGTGCGTGTGTGTGTGTGTGTGTGTGTTGTGTGTGTGTGTGTGTGTGTGTGTGTGTGTGTGCTGGTTAGCTCTGTGAATTTTATTTCCTTCTGGTATATTGTCTTTATTCTCTCTTCTCTAATTCATAGAACTAGAGGAAGAGGGATACACATACGCATATAGATAATAAATGAATGAATATATATATATATATATATATATATATATATGTATATAATATTTATTTATTTATTACACATGCATAGATGCCCAAGCCGTCCCTATACCCCCAACGCTCACCCCCCCCCTCCCCCCCCGCCCCAGCCCCCCCCCAGGGTATCTCCGGCGCTGATCTCGTGGCTGTTTACCGAAGCTGAGGCGGACACAGGGGGCGGGGGTGGGGGTGGGGGGGTAAGTGTCCGGGGATCCGATTCCGATGATGTATCTCTTGACGTCTGGTTTGATGTATGATGTATAAGAGGTACGTGTGTGTTTGGTTGGAGGTTCGGTGGGGTTTCAATTTTTTTTTTTTTTTTTTTTTTTAGGGGGGTAGGGAGGGAGGTAGAGAGGGAAGGGAGGAGGGAGGGGTTGGTATGTGTGATCATTAGATTACTTGTCTCTTTAGTTTTTCTTTTTTCTTCCTTTCTTTCTTCTCTTTCTCTCTCTCTCTGTTAGATTAGGTTTCAAGGGAGTAAATAAATAAGTATAAAAAATCCTATTTTTTTTTCCTTACCTGTTCATCGCCGTACACGTCTTCTCCTTTTTATTCCCTTCCTCTTCACGTCTCTCTCCTCCTTACGTTCCCTAGTTTCTCGTCCTTTGCCCTTCTCTTCGTCCTATTCGTCGTCTTCGTCATTCCCCTTCTCCTCCTCCTCTCACTCCCCTTCCCTCCCCTCACCCCACCTACCTTTCCTCCTTCTTTCACTTCACTTTCCTCCTTCCATCCTCACCCTCATCCTTCCCTACTTCACTACCTAATTCCTTCCCCTTCCCTCCCCTCCTCCCTCCTCCTTCCTCCTCCCCTCCTCCTCCTCCTCCCCCTCCTCCTCCTCCCCCTCTTCCCCTTCCCCCTCCTCCTCCTACCTTTTCCTCCTCCTCCTCTCCTCCCACCCTCTCCTCCTCCCCCCTCCACCCCTCCTCCCTCCTCTCCCCTTCCCCACTCCTCCTCCTCCCCTTCCTCACCTCCTTCCCCTTACCCTCCACCCTCCTCCTCCTCCTCCTCCCCCTTCCCCCCTCTCCTCCTCCTTCCACCCCCTCCCCTCCTCCCTCCTCCCTCACCTACCCTCACTCCCCCCCCTTCCTCCTCCTCCTCCTCCCCTCCCCCTTCCCCACTTCCTCTACCCCTCCTCCTCTTTTCCCCCTCCCCCTTCCCCAATCCTCCTCCTCCTTCCTCTTCCCCCTTCCCCACCTCCTCCTCCTCCTCCCCCTCCTCCTCCTCCCTCCCCCTCCCCTTCCTTCCCTCCTCCTCCTCCTCCTCCCCCCTCCTACCCCCTCCTCCTCCTCCCTCCCCCTCCCCTTCCTTCCTCCTCCTCCTCCTCCTCCTCCTCCTCCTCCTCCTCCCTCCTCCTCCTCCTCCTGCAAGTCCTCTCCGCGTCACGGGCAGATCTGCGGGAGGAGCGCCGTGCCTTTTTCGGATCCCATTTTACGCTGGGAGATAGGGGGTCGGTTGCCGGTGCGGGGTTTTCGTTCGATTATTGTGGGTTGGGTTAGATTGGAGGCAGGAGAGAGGGAGAGGGGAGGGAGGGGAAGTGGGAGGAGGAAGGGGGAGGGAGAGGGGAGGGGGAGGGGGAAAGGAGAGGGAGATGGGTGGGAGAAAAGGGAGAGGGAGGGAGGTGGGGGTAGGGAAAGGGAGAGGGATAGGAGAGGTAGAGGTAGAGGGAGTGGGAGTGGAGAGGGAGAGGGAGGAATGGAGTGTGAGTGAGAGAGAGAAAGAGGGGGGGGATATAGACGGAGATGGGGAGGACGGTAAGAGATGGTGAGGGAAAGAAAGAGAGAGAGAAAGGGAGGGAGTGAGACAGAGACAGAGAGAAAAAGAGAAAAAGAGATATAATGAAGTAAATAGATAGATGCTAGATAACAAAACCACCATCAAGTTTCAAGTAGATATTTCGACATCATAAAAGCAGTCTATCGTCTTTAGAGAGGTAATATGAACCCCTCAGTATCTCGTGACATTATCATGCTGACCTTTTACTCCATGCTGTACCGATGCTTGCAAGGCACACGAGCAGCCTGAACGTAACTTAAAGGGAAGCGAGAAAGAAAGAAAAGAAGAGGAAAACATTGAAAAAAAGGCGCGATAAATTGTGTTTTCGTGTCCAGGCCCAAAATTGGACGAAAGCGATTCATTGAGCACACGCGGACACCGTCTTGGCCCCGCCCACTTTCATTCATAAAGCCCCACCCCTTTTCATTCACACAAAGCTCACGGCTCTCGGGCTCTCTCTCCCCCCTCCTCTCCCCCCCTCTCTCCTCCTCGCCTCCACCCCGCCCCTTCGCAGCTCGGTGGGTGTGTCCGGGTTTCTGGTTGTCGTTTTTATTCTTATTTTTCGTGCTTTATTATCATTCTTGTTCTTAGCATTTTTGTCATTATTGTTATTGTCATTGATTGTTATCATTATTATGATGAGATATAATGATAATTGTTATTATTATTATCATTATCATCATCAGTATCACTGACATTGTCATTGACATTTTGTTATAATTTTTATTATGTCATTATTATTATATTATTATTACTATTATTATTATTGTATTATCATTATTATTTTGTGCCTTACATCATGTCCAGATTGCTTATATATTTATTTTCTCTATATTTTGGTTTGGATATTTCGTTATTTGTAAGTTTTGTTATTTGTTCGTTATCTTTGTCAATTACGGAGGCGTTTGATAAATAAAAAAAAAATATTTTTACTATTTGTTTTTACTTTTATTGTCTTGTTAACTTTTATATTTGCTTCTGTGTGTTTCAGATTTCAATTTGATATATATTTCTAAATTGACTTCTTAATCTTTTTTTTTGCTTTTATTTCTCTCTCTCTTCTCTCTCTCTCTCTCTCTCTCTCTTCTCTTTCTCTCTCTCTCTCTCTCTCTATATATATATATATATATATATATATATATATATATATATAATATATATATATATGTATATTTTCTGGGAATCATACTTCTTTATTTCTATATTTATTATCTAGCTTTCAGATTGTTGATGTTATCAAGTGAAGGAATTATGGATTTTTTTTTTTTTGTGGGGGGGGGGGGTTGAGAGAGAGAAAGCGAAAGCGAAAAAGATATAGAGGTAAAACAAAAAAGGATAAACAGCATGAAAGAGATAGAAGGAGAGAGAACACTGAATTGTGTAAATGGAGAAAGAGGAGAGAGAAATTGAAGATGGATTAACAAAAAATGAACAGTTTTGCATTCGTCCGTGTTCGTTGTACATCTGAATAAAGAAGGAGGGAGAGGGAGAGAGAGAGAGCAACAGAAGAGAGAGAGGAGAAGAGAAGAGAGAGAGAGAGAGAGAGAGAGAGAGGGGAGAGAGAGAGAGAGAGAGAGAGAGAGGGTGGGGGGGAGAGAGAGGAGAGAGAGAGAGAGAGAGAGAGAGAGAAGAGAGAGAGAGAGAGAGAGAGAGAGAGAGAGAGAGAGAGAGAGAGAGAGAGAGAGAGAGGATGGTGGGAGAGAGAGAGAGAGAGAGAGAGAGAGAGAGAGAGAGAGAGAGAGAGAGGAGAGAGAGAGAGAGAGAGAGAGAGAGGAGAAGAGAAGAGAGCTTATCCATCACCCACCCACCACATTTTTCTTCTTCTCCTTTTCCCCTCTTTTTTCTCCTTCTCCTTCTCCCCTCCTCACCCTTCTCTTCCTTATCCTCTCCTCGTCTTTCCCTCTTCCCTCTCCTCTCCTTCTCCTTCTCCTCTCCCCCCTCCTTCTCCTTCTCCTCTCCTCTCCTCTCCTACTCCCTCTCCCTCTTCTGCCTCTCCCTCCCTCTCCTCTCCTTCTCCCTATCTCCTTCTTCTTCTCTTCTCCCTCCTCTTCTCCTCTCCTTCTTCCCTCTCCTCTTATCTCCTTCTCCTCTTTTTTCTTCTCCTTCTCATCTTCTCTTCTCCGCTTTTGTCTCCTTCTCCTCCTCCGTCCCCTTTTCATCACCTCTTCCTCCTTTCTTATTTTCTCCTATCTTATTATCGTCATTCCCTCTCCTCTCGTCATCTCTCCCTTCTCCACATCCATTTCCCCTCCTCACACCTCCCTTTCCCTTCATCTCCCTGCTCCTTCTCATAAACTCTCTCTCCCTCTCTTCCTTCTTCCTCTCTCGCTGCTATCTTTTCACTTCTCCCTCTCTGCCTAAATCCCTCTCCCTCTCAATCGCTCTCTCTCTCCCCTCTCAACCTTCTCCTTCTCTTCCCTTCTTTCACCCCCTCTTCCTCTCTACCTTTTCATTTCCTCTCTATCTCCACTCTCTTCCTTTCTCTCTTCTTCCCCTCTCCTGTACCCTCTCCCTTTCCATCCTCTCCCTCTACATTTCTTTCCCCATTTCATGTACGTTCCCTCTCCATCCCTCCCTCCACTCCTCCTCTCCCCACCCCTACCTCCCCCTCTCTCCCTCTCCCTCCCTCTTCGCCACCAAGTGCCAAGCCTCACCTCTTATTCCCTCTCCTCCCCCTCCTCCTCCTTTTTCCCCTCTCCTTCTCATTTTTTCCTCCTCTCCTCATCCCTCCTCCTCCTTTCCCCCCCCCTCCCTCCCCTCTTTTTTCGCTCCCTCCCCTCCTCTCTCTTTTCCCCTTCCCCTCCCTCCTCCTCCTCCTTTTCCCCCCTCTCCTTTTTTCCCCTCTCCTCATTTTTCCTCCTCTCCTCCCCCTCCTCCTCTCCCCCTCTCCTCCCCTCCCCTCCCCTTTTCCCCCCTCACTTCCTTTTCCCCCCCCCTCCTCCCTCTCCTCCTCTCCTTTTCCACCTCTCCTCCCCACACCTTTTTCCCCCCCTCTCCTCCTTTTTCCCTCCCTCCCCCTCCTCCTCTTTTTTTTCCCCCCTCTCCTCCCTCTCTCTCTCGTCCTTTCCCCCCCTCTCCTCGCCTCCTTCCTTTTTCCCCCTCTCTCCTCCTTTTCCCTCACTCTCCTTTTTTCCCCCCTTCCTCCTTTTCCCCTCTCCTCGACCTCCTCCTTCCCCCCTCCTTTTTTTTTTCCCCTTCTCCTCCCCTCCTCCTCCTTTTTCCCCTCTCCCCTCCTTCTTCCCCCCCTCTCCTCCCCCTCCTCTCCTGTTTTCTCCCCTCGTCTCCTTTTTTCGCCTCTCCCTCCCTCCTCTACCTTTTCCCCCCCTCCTCCTTTTTCAGCTCGTTCCTCCTCCTTTTTTTTCACCTCGTCCTACCTTTTTTTCCCCCCCTCGTCCTCTCCCTCCTCCTTTTTTTTTCTCCGCCCGTCCTTTGTTTCACTCTCGCCTCCCTCTCCTCCCCTCCTCTCGCTTTCCTCCCCTCCCTCCCGTCTCCTTCCTTCTTTTCCACCCCCGTCCTTCCTTTTTCCCCTCCTCTCCTCCCTTTTTCCCCTCTCCTCCCTTCCTCCTCCCTTTTTTTTCCCCCCTCTCCTCCCTTCCTCTCCCTCCCTTTTTCCCTGCCCCTTCCTCCCCCTCCTCCCCCTCTCTCTCCTTCTTTTCCCCTCTCATATCATCCAGCCAGGTAAATAAGCCCTTTTAATTCCCCAAACTTTGCCCATCTGAATACCGGGACGCTCTCGAGGGGTTTTATGGCCGCGGGCGCCGCAGTCTCTCCGCGCCGTCAATGTTGCATATCATTATAACTTCATAATCATTATGCATGGAGCCGCCGCTGCTTTCGGCTTTCGCTTCCAGAACGGGGGGGGGGGGGGGGCGGCGTGGTCTGGTGTGTGTGTGTGTGTGTCTGTGTCTGTGTCCTGTGTCTTGTCTCTGTCTTTGTTTTTCTCTCTGTCTGTCTCTGTCTCTTTTCTGTTCTCTTTGTCTCTCTCTTTCTTTCTTCTTCTCTCTCTCTCTCTCCTCTCTCTCTCTCCCTCTCTCTCTCTCTCTCTCTCTCTCTCTCTCTCTCTCTCTCTTCTCTCTCTCTCTCTCTCTCTCTCTCCCTCTCCCTCTCCTCTCCCTCTCCTCTCCTCTCCCTCATCCTCTCTCACTCCATCTCCCTCTCCATTTCCCACTCCCTCTGCCTCTCCCTCTCCATCTCTCTTATGTGTTTGTGTCTGGTGTGTTTGTTCTATCGTTCGTGTCTGTGTTATTGTCTGTATGTGTGTTTGTGTCTTTGCTTGTTCCTGTGTCTGTATTCGTATCTGCTTCATCTTTTTTATTCTTTTGTCTTCTCGTTTTGGTATATATTTTGTCTGGTTTTCTGTCTGTCTTTTTCGGTTTGTCTGTGTGTCTGTCTGGATGTACGTGTGTCTGACTGTTCTCATCATCATCATTACTATTATATTATTATTCAATTCCATGATTATCATCTTTATCCACGTTAATTTTAACTTAGTCTACACTTTGGAAAAAAAAACGTTGCTTTTCAATCGAGACGAACAAATGAAAATTAAGATCATTCAAGTTCCCAATATCTTTCGCTCAGTTTCCTTCTTCCAACACATTACATGTTAAACTACGTGTGTCTCTATCTTTAGCGTCTTAGATATAACGTTTTTTCTTTCTTCTTCTTCTTCTTCTTCTTCTTCTTCTTTATTATCTTGAGAATATTTATTATTATTTTCCTCTTTTTTTTTCTTTCTCGATCGGTGCTGGAAAAAGAACATATTTATATAGGAAAGGAGGTCTTATCTGTTGCTTCTATTCCCCTTCTCCTCTTCTTCTTTCTTTCTTCTCTTCTTTATTACTGAGAATACTATGGAAATATATAGTTTTTTCCTCTTTTTTTTCTTTCTCGATCGGTGCTGGAAAAACTAACATATTTATATCAGGAAAGGAGGTCTTATCTGTTGCTTCCTATTTTCTCTCTTCTTCTTCTTCTTACTTCTTCTTCTCTATTACCGAGAATACAATGGAAATATATGTTTTTTTTCTTTCTCGATCAGTGCTGGGAAAAACTAACATATTTATATAGGAAAGGAGGTCTTATCTGTTGCTTCCTATTCCCCCTTTCCTCTCTTCTTCTTCTTCTTCTTCTTCTTCTTTATTACTGAGATATTATGGAAATATATAGTTTCTTTTTCCTTTTTCTTTTCGATCGGTGCTGGAAAACTAACATCAGGAAATTGAGGATTATCTGTTGTTCCTATTCCCTCTTTCTCTTGAAGTAACCTCCCTACCCCCCCTCTTTTCTCTAAGTCGTCCTTCTCTCCTCAACTTCCTTTCCCCTCCTTCATCTCCCAGCTCCTCCTACTCCTACTTAGAAGTTCCCCCTCCTCTCCGCTTCCTTATTTCCCCTCTCTTTCATCCTTTTATCTTTTTCCTCTTCTCCCTCCTCCACTTTTTATTGTCATTTTCCTCCTGCTCTTTTACCTCTTCCCCCTTCTCTGTCCCTCCTCCTTCCTTCTCCTCTTTTTCTCCTCCCTCTCCCTCTCCCTTTCCCCCTCTTCCCTTCTTTCCCTTTTCTTCTCTTCCCCCCTCCCCTTCCCTTCTCCCCCTTTCCCCTCTTCCCAACACTTCTGCCCTATCCCTTCTCCTCCCTCTCCCTTTTTCTTCCCCCTCCCCTCCTCTTCTCTCCCCTCTCTTTTCCCCCTCCTCTCCCCTCCACTTCTCTCCCCCTCCCCCTCCCCCTCTTTCCCTTCCCCTTTCACGTCCTCCCCCTCCCCTCCCCCCTCCCCTTCACGTCCCCCCCCAACCTCCCGAACGCATATTACGCAGCGACAACGAAAGCCAACTTTAATCAGATTTTTTTTCTTCTTATTTCCTTTTCCTTTTTCTTCTCTTTCTTTCTTTCTTTCTCTCTCTCTCGAAATGTTCGTCCATAAACCCTCAATGGCTCTCGGGGCGGCGGGTAGATAAAAGAACGAAAAGAAGATTAGATATGGAAGAAGAAGAAAAAAAAAAGGAAGTAAAAAATGGATGAAATGAACATCGGTTCTGACTGAAGACCCAGGGAGAAAAGGAGAAAAGGAGAGAGGATGAAGGAGAGGGAAGGAGGGAAGGAGAGAGAGGAGGGAAGGAGAGAGAGGAAGAGAGAAGGAAGAGGGGAGAGGGAGAGGGAGAGAGAAGGAGAAGGGGAGAGAGGGAGAGGGAAAAGGGGAGAGAGGGGAGGGGAAGGAGAGAGAGGGGGACGAGAGAGAGGGGGAGAGAGGAGGGAAAAGGGAGAGAGGGAGAGGAAAAAGGGGAAGAAGAGGGAGAGAAAAGGGAGAGAGGGAGAGGAAAAAGGGGAGAGAGAGAGAAGGAGAAAGGGAGAGAGGGATAGAAGGAGAGGGAAGGAGGGAAGGAGAGAGAGGGAGGGAAGGAGAGAGAGGAAGAGGGAGAAGGAGAGACAGGGAGAGGGAGAGGGAGAGAGAAGAGAAGAGGGAGAAGGAGAAAGGAGAGGAGAGGGAGAGGGAAAAGGGAAAAAGGGGAGAGAGAGAGAGAAGGAGAGGAAGAGAGAAGGGAAGGGGAGAGAGGGAGAGAGAAAGGCAGAGAGAGAGAGAGTAGCGGAGAGAGGAGAGGAGAAGGGGAGAGAGGGAGAGGAAAAAGGAGAGAGTGGGAAAAAGGGGAGAGAGGGAAAGGAGAAAAGGGAGAGAGGATAGAAGGAGAGGGAAGGAGGAGAGAGAGAGAGGAGGGAGGAGAGAGAGAAGACAGAGAAGGACAGAGAGGGAGAAGGAGAAGGAGAAGGGGAGAGAGGAGGAGAGGGAGAGGAGAAAAGAAAAGCAAGAGAGAGAGATAGAGAGAGGAGAATGAGAGGGAGAAGGGAGAGAAGAAGAAGAGAGAGGAGTGGGAGCAAGAGAGAGACGACAGACATATTTCCCATTTTTATTGCATGGCGAGTATGTTCCGAATAGTGTTATGACACCAGAGTAGATAACCACATCATACAACAATACAAAATCCGTAGAAACAATATCAAATACATTAGTAGGAAAGTTACGAAAAATAGAATATGAAATAAACCAAGATGGTCACATTATTAGGAATATCTGTACAGGGTTTGGCATTGGGTTTTAAATGTCTGACGTCACTGGCAATTTAAAAGGCGCTTCTCTCGTTTCCTTTTGAAGGTAATCAGGTTGATGTTTCTGATGTTTTGTGTTCGGTTGTTCGTGATGTTGGGTTATTGGATTTCTGTTTGTTTTGACCCTGTTTCCGTGCATGACCTTGCTTTGACCCTGTTCTGCATGACCTTGCTTTGACCCTGTTTCCGTGTATGACTTGCTTGACCTTGTTTCCCCGTGTATGACCTTGCTTTGACCCTGTTTCCGTGTATGACCTTGCTTTTGACCCCTGTTTCCGTGTATGACTTTGATATGCAGAGCTTTTTCTGTCTGGTTCGAACGGGTCTTTTTGCCCATTTTCGCAGAGGTATTAGCCAAAAGGTACATTATGAATTTATGAATGGGTATGAACTGTGCCATTTGTTTTTTTTTTTTTTTTTTTTTTTTTTTTTTTTGTTTTTTTTTTTTTTTTTTTTTTTTTTACTTTTTTTTAACCAAATATGATTTGTTTATGTGGGGTGTCACGTGGTCATATTTATTTATATTGCCCATTGCCACTCTTGAGGCAAAGTTTGTAGTTTTTGTGCGTTTTGTATTTTGAGTTTTGTTAGTTGTAGTTGAGCCCCGTAGGTTGTAGTGCTGAGTTGGGTTTTCAACAACAATTCTCATGTTGTTCTCATGAATTATGCATTTAAGTGTTAAATACATCGTAATTTATAAGTAGCAGATAATGTGTAATTCTCATGTTGTTCTTATGAATTATGCATTTAAGTGTTAAATACATCGTAATTTATAAGTAGCAGATAATGTATAATTCTGAAGACGATCATGTTTATAAGTAGTAAGTCACTTATATATAATGAGAAATAATTATTTGTAATTGTTGCACGATTCATATTTATAAGTATATCAACATAGAAGTAAGAAATAAGTAAAATATTTGTTGTAATGAAAAGTAATTGGTGATTTTTTTTTAAAGATGAATAAGTAGAAGTAGATGAAATAAGGATGATTTAGGTATACTGTAATTGGAATGGGAAGTTAAAGAGAAAACGAATTAATGAAATGATCCGGTTCCCCTTCCTCCCTTTCTCCCTCTTTCTCCTCCTCTTCCTCTTCTTTCTTTCCTCTCCTCCTTCTTTCTTTCCCTTCTCTCTCTCCCTCTTCTCCTCCTCTCCTCCTTCTTCTTCCCCCTTTCTCTCTCTTTCTTCTTCCTCTTCTCCTTCGTTCTTTCCTTTTCTCCCTTTCTCCCTCTTTCTCACTCCTTCTCCTTCTGTCTTTTTCTCTTCTCCTTGCTTCTTTTCTCTCTTCTCCCTCCCCTCCCTTCTCTTTCTTTCTCCTTCATCCCATCCTTCCCCTCCCTCTCTCACTCCTCCTCTCCCTATTCTCCCTTTATTCTCCCTCTCTTCCATTCCAACCCTTCTCTTCCCTACTCTTTCCTCACCTCTTCTCAATCTCTTTTCTCCTTTCCTTTTTCCCCTCCATTCCCCTCTCCCTTCTCTCCTCCCTTCCCCCTTCCCTCTTTCACCTCCTCCTTTTCCCCTTTCCTTTTCTTCACTCCCTATCCCGCATTTCCCCCTTCCTCCAAACTTCTCCTTCTCTCTCTCGCTCTCACCCCATTTCCCCTCACACCATTACCCCTCCCCTCCCTCCCCCACTCCCATTTCCACTTCCTTCTCTCTCCCCTTCCCTCATTTCCCTCCATCCTTCCCCATCTCCCTTCCCTCTCCCTCCTTCCCCTGTCTCCCTCCCCCCTTCCCTCTCCTCCTTCCCCTGTTCCCCCCCCTTCTCTCTCCCTCCTTCCTATCTCCCTCCCTCCTTCCCTCTCCCTTTCTCCCTTCCCCCTCCCTCTCCCATTCCCTCCTCCCCCTGTCCCCCCCCCTTCTCTCTCCCTCCTTCCCCTATCTCCCTCCTCCTTCCCTCTCCCTCTCCCTTCCCCCTTCCCTCTCCCTCCCCCCCCTTAAAAAAAATTCTCGTTCAATAACTCACGTCAAAGGCGATTTTTTTTTACGATGTCGTCTGTACAAGTGAAATGGATTTAAATTTAGATTTAGAATTAGTCTGAATTGAAAGAGGGAGAGAAAAAAAAAGAAAAGAAAATTCAGAGAAGAGGGGTCGGTTAAATTCGGTTGATTTTTATTTTCTTTCCACGTCCCCTCACCTTCCCTTCCCTCTCCTTTCCCCTCACACCTCTCCTACTCCAACTTCCCTCCTATCTCTCCTCCCCTCCACCTTTCTTCCCCATCCTCCCCCTCCCCCCCCCTCCTTCACCGCCTCTCCTACCTCCCCTCCTCCTTCCCTCCTCATCCCCCCCTCCCTTCACGCCTCTCTTCCCCAACCTCCTCTCCGCCTCCCTATCCCCCTCCTTCCTCATTCCTCCACCCCTCCCTCACGCCTCTCCTCCCCCAACCCCTCTCCTCCTTCCCCATCCTCATCTCCCCTGCCCTCCTCCTCCTCCTCCTTCCCTCCCCTCAAACCTCTCTTCCCCCAACCTCCCTATCCCCCTCCTCCTCCTCCACCTCCCTATCCAATCCTCCCCTCCCAAGCGAAACGAGCGACATCCCCTTCGCGAAGAATCAGCGTTCCGGGTAGCGCTGTCTTGCCCCCGCCCCCATCCCCCCATCCCGCCGGACAACGAATGGCCGTATTTTGCCAATTGTTGAGTTAATTACCGGCCGTTAATCACTCGCGGTCATTGCCTCGCTAATTGGTCGTCGGGCGGGGACCATCGCGGGTTTTGAGGAGGACGCGTTGGGGACGAGGAGGCAAGGTTTTTTTTTTTTTTTTTTTTTATTTATTTTTTTTTTTTTTGATTGTTGAGGATTGTTTTTTTTTTTTTTTTTTTTTTTTTTTTTTTTGCGTTTGAACGTTGAGGAGGATTTGTTTTTAGTTGATGTTTTTTTTTTTTTGCTATTGTTTTCTTTTGACTGGTGAGGGAGATTTTTTTTTCCAATTGATAATGTTTTTTGTGTGTTTTTTTGTTGTGGGTTTGTTTGAGTATTGAAGCAAGATAAAAAAAAAAATGATGATGATTTTTTTTTTTTTTTTTGGGGGGGAGCGCTTTTATTGTTTGCGTCTGCTTGGATTGTGAAGATTTTTTTATTATTGCTGATTAATTTTTTATTGTTTGTCTGGTGAAGCAAGATTTATTTTTGATTGTTGTTATATTGTTCTTTGACGGCTTTTTTGTTATTAGGTTTTTGCTTGACTGATGAAGCATTTTTGCGTGTTTTGCTGTCTGTCTGTCTGGTGAAACAAGATTTATTGTTATTGATGGTATATATGAATTTATTTTTTATATTATATTTTATTTTTTTTTGAAAAGAAGAAAAGGAAGTAAGAGAAGAAAGAAAACGGGAAATAAAGAGCTAAACAGAAATAACATACAACTGGAGATAATGATATATAAAAAAAATAATGATCGTGATATTGATTCAGAGACAGATCACCTTTCCTCAAGTCACTCGGAAATATATTTTTGTTTTAGTTTTGTGCGTGAGAAGACAAAAAAAAAGAAAGAAAAAAGATACGATAATAGAAGAATTAGTTAATGCCAATTTAAGGTAAAAACATGATTGATAAATTTATGTTTATGTTTTCCTTTATTGAGCTTTATGTTTAACTTCAGCGCTAGAACGAGAGAATGGAGTTTTGTGCATGAAGAAGACAAAAAA
>NW_020871968.1:486208-490710 GCF_003789085.1 Penaeus vannamei
GTTAACATTATTTTGATTTTCTTCTCTCGCTTCTCCTTTCCCTCCTCTTCCTCCTCCTCCTTTTTCCCTTCCTCTGCTTCTTTTTCGTCTATTCTATCGTCTTTCGCTGTTTTTCTCTTTTTTCTTCTTTTTCTTATATTATCATTGTTTTATTATTATTTTATTGTTTATCACCATCACCACCATAATCATCATCATCATCATCATTATTCTTCTAATTCTCCTCTTTTCATGCCCCTTTCCTCCTCCTCTTCCTCCTCTTTTTCTTCGTTTATTCCATGTTTTTCGTCTTTTTTCTCTTTCTTCTCTTCTTTTCGCTCCTAGTCTCAAGGTTATTTTCTTTCTCTTTCTTATGCATGAAGAAAAAACGTCAACAAGCAAATCCTATCTTCCTCTATTCTTTCATTTCTTTCTTTCTTTTTTTCTGTTCATTCATTCGTCCGTTTTGATCCTATTCGCTTATTCAGTATTTCTTTCAACATTTCTCCCCTTCCTTCCTTTCCCTCTCCCTCTCTCTCCTCCTCTTCCTCTCCCTCTCTCCCTTTTTTCTCTCCTTCCCTCTCCTTTCCCTCTCTCCCTCTCTTTCCTATCCTCTCCTATCCCTCCCCTTTCCCTCCCTTTCCCCCTCTCCCTTTCCTCTACTTCCTCTCCTCTCCCCTTCCTTCCTCTCCTTTCTCCCTTCCATCTCTCTCCTCCCTCTCCCTTCCATCTCTCTCCTCCTCTCCTTTCCCTCTCCCTCCCTCTCCTTTCCCCTCTCCCCTCTTTCTTTGCCTCCCTCTCTCCTCCTCTCTCCTATCCCTTCCTTTCGCCTCTTCTCCCTCTCTCCCCTTCTCCCTATACACAAACCGGATGCAGAGAGCCATGCACCCGTGACGTCATACATTATGCGCGGTCATGAGTCTCGTTCCGGCGACCTCCTTCGACAGCGTGCATGACACAAGCGGCTCATGACAGTGCACAGCCTCCCGAGCGCATGACAGTTGACAGTACACGGCGCGCATGACAGTACATGGCGCGCATGACAACAACTTGACGAATTCGTTGACATGTATTTTTTGTGTGTGTGTTGGGGGGTGGGGTGGGTAGGGGGGTAGGGGGGGGGTGTTGTGTGTGTTTTTTTGTTTTGTTGGGGGGGGATGGGGGGAGGGGGGGCTGTCGTTGGCCTCGCCTCGCCTTTATGTGAGCTGGTAATAAGGGTGTTTTTTTTGTTTGTTTTTTTTTTTGTGTTGGTGGGTGTGTGTGTGTGTGTGTGTGGTATATTTATTCTCCCTATATGTGTGTTTGGCATGTAAGATATATGTATGGATGTACAATATCCATATATGCACACATACACATACACACCACACTCTCTTCTCCCCACAACCGCCCTCCTTCCTTCCCTCTTCCTTCTTCCTCTTCGTCTCCTTCTCTTTCTCCTTCCACCCTTCCTTCCCTTCTCGTCCTCTTCCTCCTTCTCCACCTCCACCACTTCCTCCCCTCCTCCTTCTTCTTCCTCCTCCTCCCTCTTCCTTCCCCCCACTTCCTCCTCCCTCCCCCTCCCTCCTTGTCTCCTTCCTTCCTCCACCACTTCTTCCTCCACCTCCTCTCCTCTTCCCTCCTCCCCCTCCTTCCTTTCCCCACTTCCTCCTCCTCCACCTCTTTCCTTCCCCCACTTCCTCTCCTCCTCCTTCTTCCCCACTTCCTCTTCCTCCACCTTCTTCCCCACCGATAAATCAACCCCGGAGTTGACTATCTATCACATCTATCGCAGCTGGAAGCGGGACGTCTCATTACGTTCAGCGAGACACGTTCATGCCGGTGTGGCTCGCTTGGGGGGGCGGGGGGGGGGGGGGGGGGTGATTATTGTTATTTTTTCTTCTCGTTTTTTTTTTTTTTTTTTTACTTTTTCTTCTCGTTTTTTCCCTTTTTTTCCTTCTTTCTCCTTTTATGGCATGGGCAGTACGGGGATTCTGGGTTTTGTTTGTTTGTCATTTTTGTCGTTTTGTATTTGATTGTCTTTATGGATCTTGTTTTGTTTTGTTTGTTTGTTTCTCTCTTTTTTTCCTCTCTAGATAGATGTAAGTAGATAGATAAATAAAAAAGAGAGAGAGAGATACATGGATAGATAGAAAGGAAAAATATAGATACATATCTCCTCTCTCTCTCTCTTCCTCTTTGTTACCCTATCTTCTCCTTTATCCTCCTCCTCCCCTTTCTCTCACGTTCTTTCTCTCTCATGAATTATTGCCGCGTTCTTGTCGCCCCGTAATTCAGTCGGGGTCATGTTTCACGATCAGCGTCTTGTGCTTTATGAAGGAAAGGAACCCAGAATAAATGGCCGCGTTTTTTTTTTTTCTGTTTACTGCTGCGTTTCAATTTTTTGTGACGCATTTTTTGGGCTAAATTAATGTGCTAAGTTATCTATTGGTGTTTTGGTAGAATGTTGTGTGTCTGAGCTGTTTGTTTTTGAGATGTTTTGGGTGGATGTTTGGTGTCTGGCTTTGATGTAGAACGATATAAATAGAGGGGGAAAATGTGTATAAATGAGAGAGGGAGAGAAAATATCGTGTTGATAAAGGTAAACCGAGTTTTAAGTTCTTACCGACTCTTACCTGGTAAATATCCCCAACTTGATTAAGGTATTCAATTACCTTCGGTTGAATTGAGGTAAATAAGTAAATACGAGATTTTTCAGCGTTTTTATGACGCAATTTTGGACGAAAGTTCTGTCACGTGACTAAAGCGCGCGGAGGAATATCAAGCCAAGTAGTGCCCGAGCTGATTTTCCATCGTAAACAACAATAAAACACAAGAATTTCATGCGCATTTACGATGATGATGATTTTTATTCGACGATCCCTGTTATTGCCGTGGTCTCCAGCGAATAAATCGAAAGTAAGGAAGATTTATCGGGGAAAATGAGACGTGATTTCAAAACTGGCACTTAACCGACGCGGATGATAACGGTCGTTGGTGAATCCAGGCCTTCGCGGGTTTTATTTATTACGCTTCGCTCGGTCGCTCGTGTCTTCGGCGATTATTCCTTTGATGGATATTGCTTAGTAAAGGAGGGAGGGGGAGAGGGGAGAAGGAGATAGATAGGAACAGGGAGGAGGAGCGAGGGGGAGGGAAAGGTGAGGAGGGAGGGGAGGGAGGTGAGGGAGGAGGGAGGAAGGGAGACGGAAAGAGGAAGAGAACGAAACAAAATAAAAAGGGAAAGTGAAAGAAGAAACAGAAACAGGAATATAGAGACAGAGACAAAGACAGAAAAAAAGATTCTTGGAAAGAGATATAAAAGGGAAAAATAAAAGACAAGAAAAATTATACCCTCAAAGAAACAGCCATAATGAGGAATCTACGAGAGGGAATATTAAGATAATAATAATAATAGATAAATAGATAGATAGATAAATAGATAAATGATTATAAAAAAGCCTTAATAAAAGCAAAAAGAAAGACAATGGGACTTTATCTTTGCTGCTGATACAAAGAGGCGCGAAGGACTAGGGAGAAGTTGATAAAAGAAGTGGATAAAAGAGACTCGATAAAAAAAGAGGCTTGAATTAGAAGCAGTGAATGAGAGAGATTCGAGGGAGATTCGGCGTGGATTAGGATTCGCGCAATCGCTGAGTTGGTGGCGGGTGGCTGGGGTGGGTCGGATTGAGGTTAGTTTGCGGTGGGTTGGAGGTGGGTTAGGGTAGGTTTGGAATTGGGTTGGGATTGTAGGTTGGGTTGGGGTTGGGTAGGTTAGTTAGGTTAAGTAGGGTAGGTTGGGTGGTTGGTTGTTTGGGTTAGGTTTGGGTAGGGTAGGGTAGGTTGGGTTGGGTTGGGTTGGGTTAGGTTTGGTTGGGTTGTATTGGTAGGTTGGTTAGGTTAGGGTAGTTTTGGTTAGGTTAGATTGGGTTAGGTTGGGTAGGTATAGGTGGGTTGGGTTAGGTTGGGTTTTGGGGTTGGGGGGTTAGGTTAAGTTAGGGTAGTTTTAGGTTAAGGGTTAGGTGTATTGGTTAGGTTTAGTTTAAATTAGGGGTAGTTTAGGTTAGGTTGGTGGATTGAGGAAGGTGGCGTTATCTGTGTTGGATTTAATTAGGTTCATTAGAAGATGTGGATGGGGATGTTTGCCTTGGTAGACAGGCAGGTAGGTACCCCCCTCCCCTCCCCACACACTAATATGGGAGTATTTATATCTGTTCTTATATATCATTTTGTTTATTTGTTTACCTAGCTAATTAACTCTACACACACACATATGCATAAATAATTGAAATACTCGAATCAAAAAGCGATTACATACACTTTTCACACATTATAAATAGATAAAGAAAAAAAGAAGAATAAAACATAATAAATGAATGACGAAATATGATACAAAAAATAGATATAAAAAAAGACAAATCACAGATCTTTTCGATAAGCCTTTTCTCTCTCTCTCTCTCTCTTTTCTCAGCGCGTCTCTCTCTCATCTCGGTCTTCTCTCTCTCTCTCTCTCTTTTTCTCTCTCTCTCTCTCTCTCTCTCTCTCTT
>NW_020871968.1:497046-504546 GCF_003789085.1 Penaeus vannamei
CCTCCTCCTCCTTCTAATCCTCTTCCTTCTTCTGATTGGCCTCCTCCTCCTAATCCTCTTCCTCCTTCTCCTCCTCTTCCTTCTTCTAATCCTCCTCCTCCTGCTCCTTCTAATCCTCCTCCTCCTCCTAATCCTAATCCTCCTGCTTCTAATCCTCCTCCTAATCCTTCTAATGCTCCTCCTCCTCCTCTTCCTTCTAATCCTCTCCCTCTCCTTCTCTCTCTCTCAGTTCCTCAGTTTGATGTGATAGCCGTAACTTTTCAATTATGCTCCATTACTTTATAACTATGGGATATACATTGTCTGGTGTATATACATACAGGTATGTATATATATGCATATAATTTACTTCTTTATTAATGTGCCTTCTTTCCTCTTCAGTATTTACAACTCCCCAAGAAGGAGGACGTCAACATAAACTTCCGCAGCTACTGGAACACGGGAATCTTTTATACCTTCGACTTCATTGCCAACATCCCCACTAAGATCATTGGATTAAAGGATTCTACTGTAGATTTCATCAGCTCGTCCTTTGCGTCAGAGAAGCCAAAAGAAGTGGAAAGTAAACCAGAGGAAAGCCAAGCTGCGGCAAGCCCTCCTCCCCCTGCTGCTAGTGATGCTGGGCAGGCCGAGGCTGCTAGTACAGAAGATGCTAAGAGCTAGGATATTTTCCCCAACAAAAGAGGTTGATTTATTTTTTGTTTAGAACCATGAGGCAGAAAAGTTTTCAAAAAGTGTAATGAATCTGTTTATTATTACAATTTGTTTAATTTTCATTTTATTATCTTCTTTAACGGATGCATAGATGGAATTTTTCTTATGCTGCTCTTTCTCTCACTGACTTGTATATAGTGATCAATAAAAGTAAAGGCTACTACCAATTTTCATTAGCCCAGTTTTATACTGAAAGCAAAAATTTCAATAACTTTGCATTTTTGTAATTTCAGCTATGATTTGAACATAATTCATGGTGTTTCATACATATGTTATAGTACAGTGATTCCCAAAGCGAAAGTAATTACCCAAATAAAGTAATTTAATAAGTATTGTTAAGAAATAAATGAATGAATGTGAATTGCTAGATAAATAAAGAATGACTGTGAATAAGTAATAGATAATTATAATAAGCCAATACTTTCATGGTATACCTTTGCATAACTGCTTTCTCAACATTTGGCTTGCAATAAAACTATAGTCAACAACAAACAGAAAAATCATTAGATGTACATTATCCTCTACTGAACTATATATTCATTTTAATTAAAGGACAAATAAAAGTTTCACATTAATAATGCAGCAATAATGTCTGTTTTCTATTAATTACCAAAGCAACATTGCTTTAATTAAAATTTATGTAAGAAACCATAGTTTGATTAACTTAATTTTTCCAGTCAAATGAATAATATGTGAATCTTTCTTCCTTAAATAAAATTCATTCTCTTAAATGAAGTACATAAAAAGTAAATCATTCCAATATTTCCCCCCCCCTTTAACTTCACATAATCTGTGAAACTGTTGCTTGCTGTTGTTGAGGGGGAGCTTAGGAGACAGAGACCTAATTTATGGGATGGCCTCAGCCCTCACCTTAACCACTTTTGCATGGTCTTTTCTTCTCCCCCTTTCCTCTTCTGTATTTTCTTCATACCCTTCTTTTGTCCCATTCCTAAGATGTGATAGCCATGTTGAAAGGATGAAAGGCTGGTTTTGTGTGTCATAAACAGCCTCCAAGAGCCATGAGCATGGTATTCTCTTGTTTAATTGCCCTTACCCCTTATGGGGACCCTGAGGGGTAGATCGTCTATTACCCTGTTTTATTCAGGGTCACCATAGCCAATAATAAATATTCTTTACCCTTGATATAGGCATGAAGGCTTAGATTTTGTTTTTTTTATCCCTGCCCCTCCTTTGACCATTGCTCTGAGCATTGATACAAATACACCCCCTCAATGTTTACTGACAACTCTATCCATTCTGAACCACTCACCCGGGTCATTACTCAACCTTCAGAAGGCACCCCTTCCTCTCTCCCAACATTCTTCACTCCATCACCTACTGCACAGTCTTCTTCAATGTCAACCCCCTCTTCCCTTATTACTACTCTTCATTTTTATTGTCTTCCCCCTAAGAATTACTACACCCCAAACCACGCCATCTGCCTCCTGCCCTTCATCCTTCCGATCGTTCACACCTTGTGACAGTTACATCAAAATCCTTAGCTCAAGCACTATTTACCCTAATTAACATCTTTGGCAAACCCTTTCCTGCCGAAACCTCACTCCTCTCTTAATATTTGTACTGGATCTTTTTCTGTCTCCTCAACTGATTGTCCTATCTATGACAAGAACTAGTCAGACTGTGAAAATGACCTACTTACCTGTCTTGTTGGTTATGATGCAATGGCAGTACTGTAGCAACCCCCGCAATCTGCAGCGCGGCATACTTCCCCCAGGTTGGGTCACTTGGGTCCACAGCCGGTCCTCTCGCCCTCACCTTCAGTAGCTTCTCAAAGACGCATGGTTGACACTGGACACCTCACGGCTCGCCTATTGGACTGCAGGCTCCAATAGGCGAGCTACCAGGAGCGAGGGAAGCTCCCGGTAGCTGACACAGCTTAGCACTACTTATGCTCCAGCGCTCTGGCCGAGATCAGTTAACTATGCAAGGGGTTTCGCCCCTCTTCTTTTAATCTCCCAATTTCTTTCCATTTCTCTCTTTACGTCCTTATCTCTCTCTCCCCCTTCCATTTCTCCACTTTAATTCGTATCATATCGTAGCGAGATCAGCACACACCGATCCTCCATACTGAGCAAGACAACAGCAGCACCAGGTCTACTCAGGCTTTAGCCGTCGGGGGAGCCGCCCTGGCTTTCCCTGTTGGTCTCCAGCACCCAGCCATACCTGTGGGCACTCACACCCACACCAAACACTCCTTAAAGAGATGATTAACACCAGTCAAATGGCGATGCAAACCCACAGCCATAGTACAGTGCTACACTATTAATCCAAGAGGCCAACACATATCCCATGCCCATTGCCAAGATTAGCTTCAGTAGACATGACCTCCCCATGAAGTTTATTTTGGTGGAGCATCCTATATTGACCCCTTCCTCATCAGTGTCATAAACGTTGGCATTTTGGCCACCCAGCCAAACAGTGTCACTCCACAGTCTGCTGCCCTCTATGTGCCCAACCTTGTCTTGGCCGTTCAAATTGCTCTGCTCAGTCACATAAATGCCAATTGTGGCGACTCATAATGTATTTTATAGGAGCTGCCGTGCCAATAAGCTCGAATGTGAGGTAGTAGTTCTCAGATTCAAACTAGGCCTTACTCTATGTGCGGCCAGAAAAGAAGCATGGTGATGAGGTTTTTCTCTTTCTACTTATTCTAAAACAATTCTTCACTCTGCTCCTCTCTCTTCTTCTCAAGATGTCTTCTCTTCTCCCCAATATCTCTTCCCTCTACCTCGAACCATCCTACCTCTACTCCCCCAGTCAAGTCCCTTTTCCAGTCTAAATCCAGATACTCCAATATCTACTACTACCTACTCACTTTACTATCACACTAGGCGACAACCACATCCTCTCCTCTGCACTTCAAATATCTATGTCCTTTTCTCCTCACCAGAGATCCTTTGTTTTTCAATCCTCTTTACCCAACTCCTCTCCAGAAACTCTTGAAGACATTCAAAACTTTGTAAGGTGACCAGAGCGAACACTCTGCTCGCTCATCCACCCTCCAATCCCTCTGTTCCTACTCCCTCTACATTTAAAGTATTTGCCGATATCCATCCTCCTCCTCCACAAGTACCCCCCACCACACTTCCTCCTCCTACCCCAACCTCTCTACCACTCCCTTGTGTCACAACAATGTCCTTCTCTGGATCCCTTCTCTCCTGACACTCTTCCTGATACTTCATCACCTTCCCCAGTCCTCTTTTTTCATCCCCCAGATTTTTCTTATCTTACTTCTCCAACAGCCATCTCTATTTTCCTTAAACAATGTCCCTATTCCTTCCCAAGTCACAGATACACTCCATTTTATTCTATTGCCCTAGCCCCTGCTTTACTTCATTTGCCCCCCTCCTTACCCTTTTCACTACCATACCACCCTATAATGCTTTTTGATCTGTGACATCTAACACATATCCTAATCTTTAACTCGTTACCCTTTTTGCTATAATATTTTACCATAGTGCTATATGACCTTTAATTTAGCACATATATTTGCTTCAACCATTAACCACTTCATAAAGTTCTGAATGTAAAGACTATCTTTTAAAGCTGTTTTGGGGAACAGCATTAGTACATTCCTATATACTTTCCAAGAACTATCATGCAAAGAAAGCCATGTCATTGACAGAATTTTGTGAATCTTTGGTTCTTTCCCTTTCCCACAGAAAAAAGTGAACATTGAAAGAGCTGATCTTTCTGGGTGGAACAGATAAACTTTCTCTCTTTTCCAATTATAAGTTATATGAGCAATAGAGAGTTGGTGCTATATGTTCTTTAGTTTGACTGAAAGAAGTGCAATTGCAGCTTTAAAATCTAGAATATTGAATATTAAATGCAATGAATATTGTGATATATAGATAATTTTCACCAATGCTGCTTATACCTATCTTGCTATAGTCAGGATACATTTTTCCCTTTTTGTTTGTTGAATCATGAACTTCCTTTTCGTATTTAGATTAGTGATAATGCCACAATTTAAAGAAATGGTTGGTGAATTTTCTTATAACTATTTTGGTACAATATATATAATATATAGAATATATAATTGAATTTTAAAGGATACTACTATTTATTAGTCTAGACATAACTTGGAGAAAAGTCCCGTTTGTTATGAATGAAAGTTTTTTAGGTCCATAGTTTTGGGTAAATTCATCTTTAGTGTGTGTGTGTGTGTGTGTGTGTGTGTGTGTTGTGTGTGTGTGTGTGTGTGTGTGTGTGTGTGTGTGTGTGTTTGTGTGTGTGTGTGTGTGTGTGTGTGTGTGTGTGTGTGTGTGTGTGTGTGTGTGTGTGAGAAGAGGAGAGAGTGTATGTGTGTGGATACATGCATATATATTATATATTATATATATATATATATATATATATATATTATATACTATATATATTAGTATATGTGTGTATATATATAACTCTCCATCTTTCATATATGTGTATGTGTATGTGCGTGTGTATGTGCACATATATGTATATACAAACATGCATACATACATACATAGAGAGAGTGTGCTCTTTGAACTGAAAAGTGTGCTCCAAGAAATTCCGGGCGCAATGAAAACTGGCTAATAGATAGTATGGGAAATTGTTTAATATCTCAAAACTAATTAGCGGATTGTTAACTCATTCAAAGATTGATAAATTATATATACACATAACCTCGTATAAAAGAGTGCATTTCCATTGCATTTTTTTTCTGTTATTCCGAAGTTTCCTCACCTTCACACCTTCAAGGTTTCCATCACTCAGAATTTCTAAGGCATAACATTCACTGTGTATTTCGTAAGACAAAAACATCTACCTTCTAAAATTCAGTTTCATGGAATTTGAGTTGTTACAATGTTATCCCTTCTTAAAACATAATCCAGTCTTTCAAGCCATCGCTGCTTGTTTAGTAATCTTCATGAATACTAATTGGCTTGGACGTTCCCTCCCCTCTGTATTTCACACGAGAGAGAGAGAGAGAGAGAGAGAGAGAGAGAGAGAGAGAGAAGAGAGAGAAGAGAGAGAGAGAGAGAGAGAGAGAGAGAGAGAGAGAGAGAGAGAGAGAGAGAGAGAGAGAGAGAGATATGCAGACAGTAAAGAAATGTAAGGAAATATAATGTAAAATAAATATATCGGTATGTAATATATTTGTTAGGTATATGAAAAAAGTAATAGCCTAAAATATATGCGTTTAATTCAATAAGTTCTCTCTACATACTCATTTAAAACAACTCGATGACTGAGAATCATTAGGGACAGGGAATCGTGGCGTATTTGACGCATTATCATCCCAAATAAGCAAATTAAAGAGGAAATTCAGCGAAGAGATTGGTAATAAGAGTCGTCCAGGTTTACCGCCAGAATATAAGAAAAAAACAACGGATACATAAGATTTGACGTTTTCTAGTATAGCATTTATTGAAACATATGAATGAATATTGATGAGAGATATGCTTGACGACCTGTTGGAAATATCTGACATAACTTTCTCTTATGCAAACCTTGAAATCTTTTTACGGGAATCACTCTCTGTGACTTGAGTGTGCACTCAGCTTATCAGTGAATCAGGAAAGAAAACCTTACAAATTGCATTTGCAGACAGTGATATGTGATTCAAATTTATCTCCTCAAAATTATGTGTTTTACAAGTACTGTATACATTTTATGGAAATTTATTTATCTTTGGACGATAATAATTTTATTCCTTGTTATACGAATCAGCCGCACTGTTTCCAAATTTTCGAAAAAAAGGGAGAAATCGCACCTAATCCGGTTTGATTCCGATGTGAAAAAAAAAAAAAAATGTAAATTCATTTTTTTTAGAAGTTCAACATAGTCAACCGTCTTGAAAATAAATCAATGTGTATGTAACTTAAAAAAAAAAAAAAAAAAAAAATCGATAGTATATACCATTTGTCTCAAGCACAATATTCACCAGTTCTACCAAATGAGATCATTTCTGTCTGTGGGCACATGAGCAATACTGATTCCATACATGTAGTTTTGTCATCGATATTTCATTATTTTATTATTATTATTATTTTTTTTTACCGCCCTTCATATGTTTCCAAAAATCAATTAACTGTTCTAAAATCAAAGTTAAAACACCCAATTATATCTATTTGTATCCTGCTACCATCTGTCAGAGGGTTTTAAAGCTACAGGGAAAGGCCATGCGTCGTAGATTCCCTTTATTTATCAAAGCATACACAAAGGGTAGCGACGCGGCAGCAGGCACGAGACATACATGTAATCAGTAGCTCGGTGACGGTCCGACTGACCGCTCACCACTTCTCCAACCCTCCGCCGCCTGTTCCAGACTCACCGTCCAACTGCCGCTCGCTCCCGCCAAATCACAAATTACCAATTATTTAGGACATGTAGAATTATATAAATAAATCAACATTACAGGCTTCATATATAAAATCCAAGGAGTAAAATAATTTGGGCCTTACAAAAGCATATAGAAATAAAATGTTAATTTGTTTGCACTCTGTGGAAGACCCATCAAAACTGCACGGTCTACCATAGTTCCGAGTTCTGTGGTACAGACCATTGACTGGGTGTGGCTACCCTGCGAGTCCGCTTCAGAGTCTCCCGTCGGTCCAATGATTACCCTAGGGTGTTTCCTGTGGACAAGTTGAGGGAGGGGGAGTATGCCCGGGGATTTGCTGAATTGTTTCGCATCACTCGGCAACCTAACGGCCTCTGTACTGCTGTGGGATATTTTCAAGTGCGAAACATTTGTCACAGCTCGAGTGCATCAGTGACCACCCAAGAACAAAACAG
>NW_020871968.1:519546-524546 GCF_003789085.1 Penaeus vannamei
CCGTGCCACTTGAAGAGCGGCAAATATACTCAAAGTGCGCGATGACATATGAGAAGGCAAAAACTTACAACCTATCACGGCACAACACAACCAGCGGTAGAGTAGAGATGAGAAAGCGCCACGAGAGCAAAAAGTAATGATGAGACACGAACGATAAAGGCACACAGCGAACGAACAACGAACACAGACAGCTAGCAGCGACGAATGGGAGATAAGTTAGCCGTAACACACGTGCCAAAAGGAGGCAAGAGGTGAATAAGCGGAGTATGCAGACGACAATGATAATAAATATAATGGGACAAAGAAAAAGGAATAATAGGTGAAGGAACCTATAGAGCAAACAATAGAGAGTCGAGATTAAGTTGAGAAGCCACGAGCAGCACACCGCGAACAATACTGCCCAGTAGTAATCGAAGAGCAGAGGCGCGTCAGCCATCGTACAGCGACGAGAGCAGCGAACACAAGCGGGCAGACCAAGACAAGTAAGGAGAACGGCATATGAGAAAGATTATGAGCAGGATCACATCAGAGTGTGAGTTCCAGTGCGGTGGATTAACGATACGCGGCATTGATTAGCTGAGAGGAAGAGGGCCGCGTAACCAAGCGCGGGCGGAGTGCGGAAAAACATAGAGTAGGCGGACCGACGCCTTAGAACATTGGGACTTTTCGGAATGCCGTTATGTGTCAAGGAGAAGGGACGGTTAACATGACGTCTAATTCTTCTGAACGCCGAACGTAGCGAGAGAGCTGTCTGCTATTGTAATAGCGAGAGAATATTTATAGAGTCTGTTACTAATCAGACCAGTATGAGAAATGAAACGAGAAGGAAGATAATGAGATATTATAAATTAAGTAAAAATTGAGTACGGCATGCATCGTGTGCACTGTAGAATCGAGTAAGAGCGCCGTATGAACAGTAGATGACCGGGCTTGACACAAGAGAAATCTGATTGAATTAGAGAAAAATACCTCCCCACTCCACAAGAGAGTATTGGTTTAAGAGCTTGAGATAAGATATATCACATATGAAAGATCGCTAAAAGAATTGGAGAAGAATGGGTGAAAGAAAAGTTAATAGTAAGGGCACGTGATGAGATGAGATGGGACGGGTGGGAGAAGGGGGAGGTAGGTTTGTATCCCAAAAAAAGTTCGCGCAGAGGGAGGATATCGAGATGGTGGCAGGGCATGCCCAGTTCCCGCCAGTAAAAGGCCGAGGAAGCATAACGGGTGGCCCCTCACGCACCGGCGCCACACGGGGGTGGAGAGGTGCGGCGGTCGCGCTGAAATACATACGAGTCGACACGGCCTCGTCAGCTGTTGAGAGAGGGAGGGTGTGAGATGCGTGCTCGATGATTGAGTATAGGAGGGCAGAGCTGCGCAATCTGATAAATCCGCTATCTAAATGATGAGACGACAGGTAACGAGACGTGCTTACATGGTGATGAGCGCAGCGTAGAGACGCGGTAAGAGTGAGAGGAAAACATGCGTACGAGGAGCGCAGCTGTAAGTGGCTAAGTGGGATCAGCGAGACCGAAGCGAGCTAGTATAGCTGCAATCGAACGAGCTATAGGAGCAGGGCCAGGACAGAAACCTCAGTTAGCAGAAGAAAAAAAGATGTTGCGCCTCGAGAACGCAATGAACTAGAAAAGCGACGTGAGCCCACGAGTAGTAAAGAAAGAATCTCTCACACAATAACGCGTGCGGCACAAATACAACAAGGAATCCAAACTTCCTCCCAGCGAGACAGCAAACAAATCTGTACACGGAGAAGAACATAGCGTCTAGACAATAAACGAGACGAAGACGAGACCTCCAATGAGTTGCCCCTCTTTTTGCCTCCTTCCTTCCCTCTTAGCTCGCTCTCCCCTCCTTCCCTTTATCCTCTCCTTTTCCTCCCTTACGTCACGATCGTTTACGGCGCATCCAACGCCACAGCCGCGCTGCATAATAGCTCTCTGCTCGCTCTCCTCTCTCCTCTCATACGATCTTACGTCATCCTCGCATCTCTCTCTACTCATCGTCGTTCGTACGCGACTACTCACTCTCACTCTCTCTGCAGGCGATAATGTCTCTATACCAACTCTCTAAATCTCTATTTTTCTCAATCTTTCAATCTTCATTCTTCATTTACTATCATTCTATCATTCTACATATATCCTCATTCTCTTCCTCCCCCTTCACCTATATAATATATAAACCTCTCTGTACCTCTACATCCCTCTCCCCAGCCCTTCTAGTATATTATATATGTATATGTATATGTTACATATTATTATTATATATATACTATAAGATTATATATATATTATAATATTATATGTATATATTATAATAAAATATATTATATAAAATACCACACAACACACCACACACACACACACATACACATATATTATAATTATTATTTTCATAAATATATTATATATATCAATTTTTATAATATATATAAAGTAAATATATTATAATAGTATGATAAAATGAATAAATATAATATAATATATGACTATATTAAGTATAATAATAAACTAAAAGTATATATAATATATACATTATAAACACTATCTAACACTACCACTCACTTACACAACACAACACACACACACATATCAACAAACAACACTGACCAACAGAAACACACACACACACACACACACACACACACAACACACGCACACACACACACACACACATATAATATATGATGTTGTGTTGTAGTTTTATAATATGTTTTCTCACTAACACATACAACACACCAACACATGCACACACACGCACAACACGCCACGCATCGCAATGACACGCACACTCTCACACACATACACTCACATACGCACATACACATGTATATAAATAGATAGATAGACAGATAGACAAATAGACAGGCAGACAGAGACAGGCAGACACACAGACGTAAGTGCTGAGGGAAAAGATATCTCCGGCCCCACATTCACAACTACACCATTTTGTTTGCTGGTTTTCACGCATGAGAAACAGCAACAATCAAACTGGCCTGGTTCTTTTCCAGGCTGATATATAGACAGGATGAGAGAAAAAAAATAAGATAAAATAAAAAAAGACAAATAGAAAAAGGTGAAAGAAATAGAAGTGAAAAAATATATGGCTGTCAACTGGTTATTCAAAGAGTCGACACGTGTCAGGATATTGGCGGGAAACAGCTCGAGAAAACATGGCGGCGGCGGGAAAAGTGTCGGAGAAACACGGTGATGCTCTTTTGTTAATGTCTAATATTTATTTGTTTTATGTTTTTGTTTGGGATGGGTTTTCTTAAATCTTTGGTTCTTTTCTCTTCGTTCTCTTTCTGCTTCTCTCTCTCTGTTTCTTTCTCTCCCTCCTCCCCCTTCTCTCTCCATTCTTCACTTTCTTTTACTTATCTTTCTTGTGATGCAATTTTACTCCCTCTTCCCTCCTTCCCATTCCTTCCTTTTCTCCCTTCTCTCCCTTATCCCTCCTCCCTTTTGCCTCCTCTCTCCCCATTCCCTCTCTCCTCCTCTACATTTTCTCCCTCCTCTCTTTTGCTCCCTTTCTCCTAATTCCCCTCTTCCTCCTCCTCCCTCTTCCAACCTTTCTCCCTTGTTCCTCCTTTCCCCCTATTCCCTCTTTCCTCCTCCATCTATCAACAAATTGTCACAAACACCCTATTCTCATTCCTTCCCTTTCTTCCTTAGGGATATTATCATTACCCAGGGGTCTCTAAGCTCCCCCTATCTCCCTTCAAGATAATATTTCGACCCTGCTTGAAAACTTTTGGAAATCCATTTTTCTTCCTATGCAAGATCGCACTGAAGTCCTACCGAAAGTTATAGAAAGGCTGCTCACTTCATGTAGAAAAGTATACATAGAAGTTGAATTGTTTTTATCATAGAAATAATATATCCATATTGAAATTCTGGAATGTTTTTTCCTAGAAAAATATCCTTTTGCATTGCTGTTATTACCAACATATTCATCATTATCATTATTACTATTGTCATTTTTGTTGTTATTATTTTTATAGTTGTTGCTTTTATTATCAGTATTATCATAATCATTATCGTTATTATCATTATCATCAGTATGATAGTTATTTTTATTATAGTTATTATTATTATTATTATTATTATTATTATTATTATTATTATTATTATTATTATTATTATTATTATTATTATCATTATCATTATCATTATTATTATTATCATTATCATTATTATTGTTATCATTATCATCACTATCATTATTACTATCATTATTATCATTATCATTATTATTATCATTATTATCATTATCATTATTATTATCATTTCGTTACCTATTATCATATTATTATTATTATTTGTTATTACTGTTATCATTATTATCATTATCATTATGATTATTATCATTATCATTATCATTATCATTATTATCAACATTTTTATTGCTGCTATCATTATCATCATTATTATCATTAATGTTGTTATTGTTATTATCAATATTATTATTATTAGCACCATCATTACTATGACCATTGCTATTACTATCATTATTACCATTATCAATACTATTGTTATTATTGTTATCATCATTATAATGATTATTACTAATATTGTTATCATCATTATCATCTTTATTATTGTATTATTATTATTATCATTATTATTAATACTATTATTATTATTATCATTATTGTTACTATCAGTATTGTTATTATCATTATTACTATTATTATTATCATCATTATTATTATTATTATTATCATTATTTATTATCATCATTATCATTATTATTATCATTATCATTAGTATTATTATCCTTATTATTATCATTATTATTATTATTATTATTATTATTATTATTATTATTATTATTGTTATTATTATTATTGTTACTATTATTATTATTATCAATATTATTATTATTTTTTTTATCATAATTATATTATTATTATTATTATTATTATTATTATTATTTATTATTATTATATTATCATTATAATTATTTTTATTATGATTATTATTATC
>NW_020871970.1:0-5000 GCF_003789085.1 Penaeus vannamei
ATATATATAATAGGATAGGATAGAGTAGATGTGGATAAGATAATAATGATATACAGAACATAGTGGATTACACACACACACACACACACCACACACCACACACACACACACACACACACACCAACACACAACAACAACAAACGCCACACACACACTACACACACACACACATACAACACAACACACACACCCTACACACACACACACACACACAAACACATAAACGCACACACCTACACACACACAAGTTGACACATTCTCATCACAGTTCACATCACACGCAACACACAGTTGGACATATAATATATATGTATATCTATATATTAGAAGGGATATATATATACTAAGTAAAGTTATGAGAGAGGGAGAGAGGATGAGAGAGAGAGAGAGGCAGAGAGAGGAGAGAGAGAGAGAGGGAGAGAGAGAGAGAGAGAGAGAGAAGAGCAGCGAGAGAGAGAAAGATTGATTGGAGGACGAGTGAGAGAGGAGAGGGGAGGGAGAGAGGGAGGGAGAGAGAGAGGGAGAGAGAGAGGGAGGAGAGAGGGGGAGAGAGAGAGAGAGAGAGAGACGGAGAGAAGAAGAGAGAGAGAGAGAGAGAAAGAGAGAGAGAGAGGAGAGAAGAGGAGAGAGAGAGGAGAGGAGAGGAATCTGATTGAGACAAAGTGAGAGAGAGGAGAGAGGAGAGAGAGGGAGGGAGAGGATACTTGAAGAGAGGTGAGAGGTGAGGGAGGGAAAGAGAGGAGAAGAAAGGAGAGAGAGAGAGAGAGAAAAGAGAGAGAGAGAGAGAGGAGAAGAGAGAGAGAGAGAGAGAGAAGAGAGAGAGAGAGGAGAGAGAGAGAAGAGTGAGAAGAGGGGGAGAAAAGAAGAGAAGAGAGAGCGAGAGAGAGAGAGAGTGAGAGAGAGGAGAGAGAGAGAGAGAGAGAGAGAGGAGAATGAGGGAGACACAGAGAGAGAGAGGAGAGAGAGAGAGAGAGAGAGAGAGGAGAGAAGTAGAAAGAATAAGAGAAGAGAGGACAGAGAGAGAGGAGAGAGAGAGAGCAGAGAAAGTTAGAGAGAGAAGAGAGAGAAGCAAGCAGAGAAGAGAGAGAGAGAGAGAGAGAGCGATAGAGAGAGGTTGAGGTGAGAGAAAAGAGAAGAAAAGAGAGAGAGAAAGAGAGAGAGAAGAGAGAGAGAGAGAGAGGAGTATGAGAGGAGAGAGAGAGAGAGAAAGAGAGAGGAAAGAGAGAGAGAATGCAGAGAGAGAGAGAAAGAAAGAAAGGAAAGAAGAGAAAGAAGACAGAATAGAAACGAATGGATGGAGAAGGAGGAGAAAGAGGAAAAGAGAAAAAGAAGAATAATAGAATAAGAATAGAAATAAAAAAAGAAAGAAAGAAAAAAAGAGGTAAGACCAGCGGAGAGAAGAGAGGGGAGTATACACGAGTATGCTGGGTACGGGACCAATCTAGAGAGTATAGAGATAGCCGACGCAAAAGCACTCACACACCACACAAGAGGGTAAGATTTTGGAGAATAAATCACTCACCATGGGGGCGTGATAACTGCGATCTTCCCGCCCGTGACGCAGCGGGTGGGCGTGAATGGGGTAGGCGGAGGTGATGTGTGGGGGGTGGGGAGGAGGAGACTTACAAGGAGAGCCCTCACCGTCGGCACCACAATCGTTCGAGGCTGACGGCGGGCGTAGGGGGCGCGGATACACCAGTAGCGGTGGATCTGCCTGCAACACGGAGAGACACGGGGGACTCAGAGAAAGGGCACAGACACAGGGGGACTCAGAGCACAGGGCAGAGAACATATGGCACAGACACGGGGGGACTCAAGAACAGGGCACAGAAACGGGGGACTCAGAGAGCAGTGGGAACTCAGAGAACAGGGCACGGTACACGGGGGACTCAGAACGGCACGAACACGGGGGACTCAGAGAACAGGACAGCAGAACACGGGGGATCAGAGAAAAGGGCACAGAAACACGGGGGACTCAGAGACAGGGCCAGAAAACGGGGGGACTCAGAGAACAGGGAAGGACCGCGGGGTCAGAGAAACAGGGGCACAGAAAAAAGGGGGCCAGAGAACAAGGGCACAGAACATATGGCCCAGAACACGTGGGGAACTCAAGAAACAGGGCAGAACACGGGGGACTAGAGAACAGGGCACAGAATACGGGGAGACTCAGAGAAAGGGCACGGAACACGGGGACTCAGAGACAGGACACGGAACAAGGGGACTTCAGAGAACAGGGCAAGACACGGGACTCAGAGAACAGGCACGAACAGGGCACAGACACGGGGGACTCAGCGAACCAGGCAGCAGAACATATGGAAACGGTACAAACGGGGGACTCAGAGAAAGGGCACAGACAGGGACGTAACAGGGGACTCAGAAGAACAGGCAAAGAAAGGGGAACTCAAGAACGGGCATACACGACAGGCCGATGTACACGGGGAACTCAGAGAAGCAGGGGATCGGAACACGGGGGTGAACAGAGACTCGATGCAGTTTTAGAAACGGGCAGCGGAAGAAACACAGAAACAGCAGAAGTTACACTGGATCAGGACCACGATGCAGAGACACACACGACACCACACACACACACACACCCACCACACATACATAACACACAGACACACACCATCACACACACACAAACAAAAAAAAAAAAAAAAAAAAAAAAAACAAAGGCATACACACGAGAGAACACAACACAGAAAACATCGGTAGAACGCAACATGAACCATCGAAGGAGAACACAGAACACGAGGGGGAGGGGGGGGGATGGGAGAACTCGAAACTCACAGACGTCCAAACATCTGTAACATTGAAGAGAGATGGCGGTGTGACATGAAGGAGGGGAGGAGGGGGGTGAGGGGAGTGGGGGGGGGGGAGGCAGTAACAGAACTATTTTTTTCCAGCTCATTTTTTCGTTATTCCTTAAGTAATAGTCAGTAAATTTGGACTCCAATTCGATGAATTTACAGTGCCTGGTATTAAGTTTACTGGCAACAGTAAAAAAAAAAAAAATACAGAAAAAAAATAAAAAAAAAATTAAAAAAAATAGTAATTTAAAGAGTTTTAAATAGTCTCCGCAAGTTGGATAAAAGGCTTGGGATCCATTATAATTAATAAATAATAATAAGACCATAAAAATACTGCACTGTTTTGCAATCCATTTTAACCATCTATTATTACTTATGTGATAATTACTTACCATTATCATTAATTGACGGGTTTTATCCCTTTAGTTCTCATATTATTGTAATATAATCATTCTTTATCATTACTTTCATTATCTCTTATTTATCATTTATTCCATAAACATCATACTATATCATTATCATACCACTTATATATCAATCATTACCATTTTATCAATCACGATTGATCAATATATACTTATTTATTCTATGCTATTATACTGCTATTGCAATTTTGCCTTTATATCACTCATTAACGTACTTATCACCACTGTATCAACCGTAGACCATGGGAATAAATATTAAAACTTGAGAATCAACGTCCGAAGTCGAAAGAGAAAGAGAGAAGAGAGAGAGAGAGAGAGATGAGAAGAGAGAGAGAGAGATGCGAGAGAGAGAGAGATGAGAGAGAAGAGAGAGAGAGAAGAGAGAGAAGGAGAGAGAGAAAGAGAAAGAGAGAGATCAAGAGAGAGAGAAAGAGAGAGAAGAAAGAGGAAAGAGAAAGATAAAGAAAGAGAAGAGAGAGGAGAGAGAGAGCGAGAGAGAGAGAGAGAGAGAAGAGAGAGAGAGAGAGAGAGAGAGAGCGAGAGGAGAGAAGGCGAAGAAAGAGGATGAAGAAAGACGAATGAGAAAGAGAGAGAGAGAGAAAGAGAGAAAAGAGAGAGAGAAAAGAGAGAGAGAAAGAGAAAAGATGACAGAGAAGAGAAGAGAAAGAGAAAGAGAAAGAGAAAGAAAAGAGAAAGAGAGAGAGAGAGTAACACACACACAGCAGCCAGACAGAAAGAGATAGAGAGAGGAGAGAAAAACGAGAAAGAGAAAGAAAGAGAGAGAGAGGAAACGAACAAGCCTTCCTACAGGTATGATGATTATAACGCTCGATGCACACGCAACATGTTTTCGTAATTTCAGTATGCAGTATATTTGGAGAAATGAGAACGAAACGAAAATAAAAGGAGATATTATTTCCCGATAAAAAAAATGCCAAGGGAAATACGTCACTTTTCTCCGAATTTACGACAAAAAAAGAAAAACACGAATATACCTTAAACATAATAACGATGCAAACAACAACAAATAATATTAATAATGATAATAATAATGAATAACAATAAAAAATAATAACACAAAATAATGATAATAATTATATATAATAAAAAAATAACAATAATAACAGCAACAACAATAATAATGATAATAATAATAATAATAATAATAATATATTAATAACAGCAACAACAACAACAATAATAATGAATCATAACAAACACATGCTGAGAGACGTGAACTCGTCATGAAAACATCACCCATAAATTTCTGGGTTTTGTCAAATGTTTAGCGTCATCCACAGAAACTCCGCTGCTTAATTAAAAGTACTATTAAAGTTTATTATCAAAAGTACTATAAAATTACTAAAAAGTCTTGGCCAAACTCAAGTTTATTATCAAAAAGTCTTCAAAAGTACTATAAAAGCTTATTCAAAAAGTCTTGGACAAACTCGGGTCTTGATTCCTCATTTCCCAGATTGTGACGTGATGTGTGACATGATGGGAAGGGAATTCGACTCTCATTTATTGGAATCAAATGAGAGATCTGCCTCGATCTGACTTGGGCGAGTGAGAAAGCGAGAGTGAGAGTAACAGTGAGAGTAAAAAGAGGAAGAGAGAGAGAGAGAGAGAGAGGGAGGAGGGAGGGAGAGAGAGAGAGAGAGAGAGAGAGAGAGAGAGAGAGAGAGAGAGAGAGAGAGAGAGAGAGAGAGAGAGAGAGAGAGAGAGAGAATGACAGAGAAAGAGAAAGAGAGACAGAGACATAGAT
>NW_020871970.1:10000-12925 GCF_003789085.1 Penaeus vannamei
GGGTTGCAAGTGCGGACTCAACACCCATCCCCTTTACGAAGGTTGCAAACAGTTTTTTTTTCTCTCTCCTCTTTTTTTAATCCCCCCCCCCCTTGGCGTTGCAGAAGTTGCAAACAGCCGCCACACCGCCACTGCAGCTGCTCCTTGAGGGGCCTTCGCTCGCCCAGATAAGAAATCCGATCTGTGCTTATCTTTTCCTCGGGTTTATTAATTATCCCATCTAATCACAACGTCTGTTTATTCAGTAATGGCTCGTGGCTTTATATCCTTCGGCCTTTCGCGCCAACCGTCAGTGCGCTTCCCGATGCGAGCTTGGGAGGAGGTGACGCCCGCGCTCGTTTTCTCTTTCCTTTTCCATTCTCGTTCTTATCTTATTTTCCGGTTGTTGTTTTTTTAATCCGATTCTTTTATGATTTAGTTCGTTTTTTAAGTGTCTGGTTCGTTTTGTTATTTTTGTCTGATTCTTTATAATATTACTTAGTTTTATTATTTTTGTCTGATTCTTTATAATATTACTTCGTTTTATTATTTTTGTCTGATTCTTTATCATTTTACTTTGTTTTATCCGATGCTACGTCATTTTAATTTAATTTGATGCTGTATTATTGTTTTATCTGATGTTTCTCTCATTTTTATTTTCATCTGTTTCTTTTTCTTTGTTTTATCTCCGTCTATATCATTTACTTTTCTGTTTTGCATTTTACTGTTTTTCTATTCATTTTACTTCACTGTTTTCTATTATTTCATCTATCTTATTTTCATCATGCTGTACATTTCTGTTTTGATTTATTGTTTTTTTAATTCATTCTTGTCTTTGTTTTAATCTTCTTTCTCCCTTTTATACCTTACCGTATCCTCCTCTCAGTCTATCTATCTATCGCATTCTCTTCATTAACTTTATCACAACTCTAACCCTTTTAATTTCAATGGCCTTCGTTTAACCTTAACTCAACACATCTTATTTAACTTTATCTCACTCCGCGCTATTCCCCTTCCCATCATTTTTCTTTCTCTCTCCTTTTTATGATAAGAATACGCACTCCACCCCCTCCACCCCCCCCCCGGCCGCCGTGTACAATCAATCCTGTTGTACTGTACATGAACTGTTCTATTTTCTCTCCCCTGCCAGTCATGGATGCGCAAGGATGTATACACACGCACGCACACGTATACACGCACGCACACATGTACGTCCACTGCGCTCCCTTTCCCTTTTGACGAGAGAGAGAGAGAGAGAGAGAGAGAGAGAGAGAGAGAGAGAGAGAGAGAGAGAGAGAGAGAGAGAGAGAGAGAGAGAGAGAGAGAGAGAGAGAGAGAGAGAGAGAGAGAGAGAGAGAGAGAGAGAGAGAGAGAGAGGAGAGAGAGAGAGAGAGAGAGAGAGAGAGAGAAGAGAGAGAGAGAGAGAGAGAGAGAGAGAGAGAGAGAGAGAGAGAGAGAAACAAAGACAAGAGAAAAAGGAAAGAGAGAGAGTGAAAGAAAGATAAACTATAAACAACAAAAACGCCACGAAAAGTTTTTTCCCTCCAAAATATGATGCTCTACACGTCATGATTTATGCTCTATGGGGAGCAATAAAGGCGAATTAGCAGCATAACAAAATGGAAATAATGTGAAAAACCCTGATTTCAAAGAGGTGGATACTTAAATCTACATTAATAAAAATCATGAAAACAACAGCACCACTGTAACAGCAACAATAATAACAAAACAATATTATCAACAAAAATAATGCAAAATAACAAAAACAAAAGTAACAACTACACCAGCACTAATACAATAACAATATCAACAACAATAATAATAGAATCAAAACAACAATAACAGTAAATTCAACAACAATAACAAATATCAACAACAATAATAGAATAAACAACAACAGTACCAACAAAACATCAATAACAATAAATAAAAAAAACAATAACAATAGCAACAGAAATAATAAAATCAACAATATCAACAACAATAATAAAAAAACAAAAACCGACATCCTTTCCTCCGCTTGCCCGAGCGCAGTTCCTCCGCGACAAGAGCCGCGTACCCGTCTGGCGCGCGCGAGAAAAACGGGTTCGCAACCAACAAACCCAGATATTTACTGACAGTTCTTCTTTTTTGTTTCTTCTCTTCTCTTCTTTCTCTCTTTTTTTTTTCTTTTTCTTTTTCTTTCTTCTCTTTCTTTTCTGTGTGTGTGTGTTTGTGTGTTTTTGTGCGTGTGTGAGTGTGTGTGTGTGTGTGTGTGTGTGTGTGTGTGTGTGTGTGTGTGTGTGTGTGTGTGTGTGTGTGTGTGTGTGTGTGTGTGTGTGTTGTGTGTGTATGTGTGTGTGTATGTATGTGTGTATGTGTGTATTGTCTTTCTATGTGTATGTGTATCTGTCTGTCTGTCTTTCTGTGTGTATCTGTCTGTCTGTGTGTATCTGTCTGTGTGTCAGCCTGTCTCTCCCTCTCTCTCTTTATTAAACCGGAAGAAATTCGGGTTCATCTCTTTTCAAGGTCAAGGAGGAGGAGATGGAGGAGGAGGAATAAGTGGGGGGGATGGTGGGGGGGGTAGAGGAGGGTGGAAGAGGGGGGAGAGGAGGAAGAGGGGAGAAGGAGCGCCAGAAAAGGAAAAGAGGAAAGCAAAAAATGGATGTTTGAGAGTGGGAGGGGGAGGGGAGGAGGCATGAGGCAGGAGGGAGGGAGGGAGGGAAGGAGGAAGGAGGGAAGGGAGAAGGGGAGAGTGAGGGAGGGAGAGAGGGAGAGAGAGAGGAGTGAGTGAGGAGTGAGAGAGAGAGAGAGAGAGAGAAGAGAGAGAGAGAGAGAGAGAGAGAGAGAGAGAGAAGAGAGAGAGAGAGAGAGAGAGAGAGAGAGAGAGAGAGAGAGAGAGAGAGAGAGAGAGAGAGAGAGAGAGAGAGAGAGAGAGGACATGAGAGAGAGAGACAGAGAGAGAGA
>NW_020871970.1:29335-34335 GCF_003789085.1 Penaeus vannamei
GGTACTTATTACTGTTGTCTATTGTTACTTTTATTAATGATTTCAGTCATGATTTCCTCTGGTCCACATTATATATATATATATATACCTCCTTTCTTTCTTTCTTTCTTTATCTTTCATCTTTCCACTTTCTCTCCCTTCTCTCTCCTCTTTTTCTCTTTTTCTCTCTCTCTGTTACTCTTTCTTCATAACCTTTTCTTCCGTTATCTTTCTCTCTTCCTCTTTCTGTTGTTTTTTTTCTGTGTGTGTGTGTTTGTGTGTGTGTGTGTGCGAAATTCCTTTTGTTGTTATTGCTGTTATTGTTGCTGTTGATGTCGTTGTTATTGTAATTGCTGTTGTTTTCCTTATTTATTTGGATTCGCTCCATTTATATCTTTTTTCTCATTTTTTAAACATCCTATCCTAACATAACGGTATACTAATTCATATATTTCGACAGATTGGAAGTAAGTGAATAGATAAAAAATAAATAAATAAATAAATAAACATAATAAAAATAATAGTACTGACGGAGAACTTAAATAACAACAATAGCAGTAATAATGATAATGTTAATGACGATGATGATGGAAGAATGGCTATGAACTTAAATAGTAATGATAATAATAATAATGATATTAATAACAGAAAAAAAGGATGGGGACTTAAGAAAAACAAAACAAAAAATTGTCTTCATCATGACGTTTGTTTCAATCTCAAGAAGCCCAAAGAAATTATTAAGAAACTTTCTACTGGCCTTTCTCATCATCTTTGCCGTGCGGTTAAAGGTGAGTGGGATTTTGGTCCTTTCTCGTTAATATTATTATTATTTTTTTTTTTTCCCGTCTCTTCAATCTATATTTTTTTTTTTTTTTTTTTTTTTGTCTTTAACATTTTTTTCTTATTGTCTTCGTTGTTTTGCTTTTGCATTCTCTCTCTCTCTCTTTCTCTCTCTCTCTCTCTCTCTCTCTCTCTCTCTCTCTCTCTCTCTCTCTCCTCTCTCTCTCTCTCTCTCTCTCTCTCTCTCTCTCTCTCTCTCTCTCTCTCTCTCCATCCTTCCTTTTGTGTATGAGTGTGTGTATGTATCTGTGTGGTCTGTTTATGTGTTAGTATGTATGTGTGTGTGTGTGTATGTGTTGATATGTCTGTTTCTCCCTCTCCCTACTTCCGCTTCTGTGAATATCAGCATTAACCAATAAAATATCTGCTATTTTCGTTTCACTGAATACATGTATCATTATTCTATCGGTTAGTCTTCTACAGATGTGTATTTCTTACTCATTCTTTACTCGTGTGTCTTTTTCCTTTCTAAATTCTCCCAGAGGAATTCACTTAAGAAAGGGGTAGGCAGGCAGCAAACGTATAACCTGTTTTATATTTCCCTAAATAATTAGATATGCACAAACTTATCCATGTCTGTGGATTTTTATTTCATATTAGCCGAAGGAAGTCACAGGGGAGGCATAAAATGTGTTATCTAACATGTGTTATATTACACTAAATGCAGCATTTTCTATTCACAACACCTATCTATTTCTGCAAACTTTATATTTGTTATCTCTTTGTTTCCAGCAAAATTAATCGAAAGACATTACAAATTAGCAGTATGTAGATGCACTATAGTACTATAATATTTCACCAAGGACACTATTTCTACTCGCACAGTCGTTTATCTCTACAGCCTTATATTATTTACTTCTCTCTTCCCAGCACCATATCCATATTTCAGTCCAGAAGGCGTAATGCATCATAAAATACATTACGTAAGCCCATTCGCGTGGCTACAGACTCCTACAGCCTTTCATCCCCTGATCTGTCTGTTCCCAGCTGAGCAAGCAGAAGGAGGCAGCAGCAGGCAGGGCCGCCGAAGTGACCGATGAACCCAGAGTCGAAGTCCTCGGCAACAGGGCCGCCCTCCGCGTCAAACCGAAGACGAGCAATGGGCCTTGGAGATGGAGGAGGTCCCCCTCGAGTCGGTAGACCTCGAGGAAGTCGGCCTCAGGCTAAAGGAACGAAGGTCGGAGATCAGGCGTCGGTGCGAAAGGTTCCTCACGTCGGAGGAGCTGCAGGAGGCGCCCAACAGCAGGGAGTTCCTCATCAACAAGGACTACGGCCTCGTGTGGTGCAACGTGTTCAAGGCCGCCTCCTCCACGTGGCTCTACAACTTCCTGCTCCTGGCCGGGATTTCCAAGAAGGTCATCGAAAGGTCGAAGAACCTCCCCCGTGGAGGTCGCCCGCACGAAGGCCTATCCGCGGCCGTCCGTCGAGGAGCTCCGGCCTTCGTCGCTTCGGCCAACGCCACGTCCTTCCTGATCGTCCGGGAGCCCTTCCAGCGCCTCCTCTCGGCCTTCAGGACAAGATCGAGGCAACCACCAGGCGCATTATCGGTAATAATAGATAATAGATGAACAAATAGATAGATCGTGTGTTTTTGTCGGTGCGGCATGCAAGGCGCGGTTCAACTAGTCACGTCTTCATCTACGACTTGTGTCCGCGTGCCCAGCCAAGCCCAGTGTTTCGGCTGCGAGAAGGAGAGGGAGGGAGAAGGAGTAGGAGAGGGAGGGAGGGAGGGTGGGAGGGAGGAGGAGGGAAGGAGGGAGGGAGAGAGAGAGAGAAAGACAGAGATAGAGAAAGAAAGAAAGAGAGAGGCACCGCCGCAAGGGGCCGCACGCGCCTCTCGCTTCAATAACACTGCGCGGTGCTTCTCGTTGGAGCAACATGCTAGTCTGGCGGCCGTCGATGCAAATATAGGCCCTCAGTTCCAATTAGCCAGTTCTTTTTTATTTGTTTTTGGTAATAAAAAACGATTTTTGTGATGCTCTAAACGTTTTATGTAAAAACTCCAATATAATTTTGTCAACTTGATAGATAAAGATATTGATCATTCCTTTAAGCGAAATACAGACAATAGTTCTTACCTGCACCCTGAAAAGCCCGGAGATACACGAGTGAAAGACCGGTCTGACTCTTCTCGCTGGCTCCTCAGACCCAGATTTCACACCAAGAGAGACCGATTCCTCAGACCCAGATTTCGTACCAGAGTGACCGATTCGGCCCAGATAGCCAAGCTTACGGCCAGAACTGCGCCTTCACGAGACCAGTTGAACCGCGCCTTTACCTGCACAACGGTCAGTCTCTGCACCTGTCTTTAGGGGCGGTTCAACTGGCTTGTGTACGAGTAGGCCTGGCCGAAAGCGCGGCCATCTGGACCGATATATATATTTATGTATATACACCCACATATATATATATATATATATATATATATATATATATATATATATATATATATATATATGAATGTATTTTTATATATTCATCATATTCAATCAATTCAATTCATTTCAGTTCAATTCAATTATATAAATAACATAATTCATACAATCTACATAATTCATATAAGCCATATTAATTCCTTTCATACTCTTACTGATGACATTAGTCTAGCCCCAAACATTTCCGCAGTCCGCTAAGGTGCCACATCCAGACCATGGGCGGCAGGAGGTCCCGTCGGGGCGTGGACTGCCAGCCGACCTTCCCCGAGTTCGTGGACTACCTGCTGGAGGAGCGGGCGAAGGGCCACGCCCCAACGAGCACTGGGCGCCCTACTACTCCTTCTGCTCGCCGTGCCAGGTGGCCTTCGACTACGTCCTGCGATTCGAGAGTCTGTCGCAGGAGGAGGCCTTCCTGGTGGCCAAGGTACGGCGCCGAAGCGGGTTTTCGTTTTATTATTATTGTTGTTGTTGTTATTATTATTACTATTATAATTATTATCATTGTTGTTGTTGTTGTTGTTGCTGTTCTTGTTGTTGTTGTTGTTGCTGTTGCTGTTGCTGTTGTTGTTGTTGTTGCTGTTGCTGTTGCTGTTGCTGTTCTTGTTGTTGTTGTTTGCTGTTGTTGTTGCTTGTTGCTGCTGTTGTTGTTGTTGTTTGTTGTTGTTGTTGCTATTGCTGTTGCTGTTGCTGTTGTTGTTGCTGTTGCTGCTGCTGTTATTATTATTATCATTATTATTATTATTATTATTATTATTATTATTATTATTATTATTATTATTATTTATCATTTCTCGTTCTTATAGTTTCACTCTGGCGGGGGGTTCGGGTTGTCTGTATGTGGAAGGGGGGTCGGTAAGGGGGGGTGACTGGGGGGATTTATTCGTGATTTTTTGAAAGGGAGATGACGAAAGCGATTTTAGAGAGGGGGGGGGGGCGGTGGGGTGATTGATAGGATTCTTCCGTCGGGGATTTTCGAAGGGAGATTTCAGCAAAAGGATATTTTTAAGGGAGATTTCAGTAAGATTTTATCGAAGTGAGATTCCAGTAAAAAGAATTTTTCGAAAGGAGGTTTCAAGAAGAGGATTTTTTTGAAGGGCGATTTCAAGAAGATTTTTTTTTTTTAAGATTTCAGTAAGAGGATTTAGCATTTTCTGAAAGGAGATTCTAATAAGATTTTTTTGAAGGGCGGTTTCAGTAAGGGAGATTTTATTTAAGGGAGATTTCAACACGACGAGTCTTGATTTTGAAGTGATCATTACTAACCTACTATACGTGGTTTTAATGTATGTTATATTGATATTAATGGTCTTTTATCATCAGAGTATTTTTTTTTTTCTTCCACAGTATCATTATCCTCTTTCGTATTTTCATTTTTCTTTCTCATTATCATTTCCCTATATTATTATTCCGTTATATTCTTATCGTTCTTATCAGTTTTATTACCTTCGTCTAACTAAATTTTCTACAACTCTTTCCGGTAATGATTATGAATAAAATGAAAATTAATTATATTAACCAGTGAATCAATATGCGTTTTGTTATTTATTTTTAAATGAATCCGATTCTAAAAAAGAGAGAAATAGATAAATAAATTTCCACAAATGATACCATAATCACTTCCTTGTTATCCATTTGCTTGTATCGCATTATCTTAATCTATCTGGTTGCTTTATTCACACTACCTTTTTTATCATCGCACTTTATTTTATGTGTTATCTTTATCTCTCTCATTCTCTCTCTCTCTCT
>NW_020871970.1:46835-49335 GCF_003789085.1 Penaeus vannamei
AGGGTTATTTTGGGCTGGGTTGTTCTATACCCGGGGTAGATGTAAGGGCTCGGCCAGTGTATACCCCCGGGTAGAATATACCTCTCTAAGGCAGAATATACTCCTTTCCTTTTACACGTATGTATGTAATAAGTATATGTGCTATATATTAGAAGATAATGGTTGATTTTAATGCCGATCGTGCAGTAATCCCACAATAGCAAATAGTCTTTTTGCTCCTACCCTGACCTATCCCACCTCCACTCCTACCTAACCCTGCCCCACACTCCCTTTTCCCTTTCCTTCTTCCCGTAACCTCCCCACCCACTCCCTCCTCGTGCCCACTCCACTCTTTCCCTCCCCATTTTCCCTTCTCCCTTACCCGCCCTCTCCTTTCTCCCTCCCTTTCCCTGCCCTCTCCCTCTCTTTTCCCCTTCCCTCCTTTACCTTATCTTACCCTCCCTTCTCTCCCTCACCCTCCCCACGCTGTCCCTCCCCATCTTCCCTTCTCCCTTACCCACCCTCTCCCTTCTCTCCCTCCCTTACCTTCCCCCTATTCTCTCCCTTACCCTCCTTACCCTCTCCCTTCTACCTTCTGTGTGCTGTGTCGTCCAATGGTTAACGTGCTGGTTTGCAATCTTGCTGATCCGCGTTCGATCCCCACGCGCTGCCAGTGGATGGTCACCTCGGCCATCCTCGCACACACGGGGGGGGGGGGGGGGGGGATTTTAGAAGCAAAAAAACAGTCTGCCACAGCAAAGAATATCCACTGTAACAAATGGAATTGATACCAAATCTAGATCTAATAATGAAACTAGATCTAAATCTAATTTTTTCCTTTTTCCCTTCTCTTCTCCCTCCTCGACCTGAAGAACCCTTAGTGGCAGATCCAGCAGAAGGCCGGCAGCGCAGAGGGACCCGAGACTGCCAGCCGACCTTCCCCGAGTTCGTGGCTACCTGCTGGAGGAGCGGGCGAAGGGACGCCCCCAACGAGCACTGGGCGCCCTACTACTCCTTCTGCTCGCCGTGCCAGGTGGCCTTCGACTACGTCCTGCGATTCGAGAGTCTGCCGCAGGAGGAGGCCTTCCTGGTGGCCAAGGTACGGCCCGAAGCGGGCTTTCGTTTTATTATTATTATTATTATTATTGTTATTGTTATCATCATCATCATCATCATCATCATCATATTATTATTATTATCATCATCATTATTATCATTTTTATTATTATTATTATTATTATTATTATTATTATTATTATTGGTATCATCATCATCATCATCATCATCATCATTATTATCATCATCATTATTATCATTATTATTATCTCATTATTATCATTATTTATTATCATTATTATCATTGTTATCATTGTTGTTATTTATATTTATTTTTGCTCTTATGGATTCACTCTTTTTATAATCTATTGTCCTTCTTTTTTTGTTTTTTTTCTTTTTTTTTTTTTTGTATGTACATTAAGAAAATCGACTATGTTTCTTTCTCTTATTGTTTTAATGTTCGTGATTGTTGCTGTTGGGTTGCTGCCGTACTTGTAGGTTCCTTATCATTGACAGTTATTACGCTTATCATGGTTATTTTTTGTCACTGTTCAGTCATTTGTTATTTGTCAGTAGTCGTTTTCATTTTCATTTTCATTTTTCACCTTAATATTTCATTATCTATTTTATTACTATCACTGTCATTATTATTATCATCATCATCTTCATTATCATTGTCATTGTCACTGTCACTGTTATCATCATTGTCATCTTCATTGTCATCATCATTGTCATTATCATCATGATTGTTTATGATATTATCATTATCATCATCACCGCTAGTTAGCATGATTATTATTAGCATTAGCATTATTGTCATTATCATTATCATTATCACTATTGTTATCATTAGCATCATCATTATCATTGTTGTTGCTGCTGTTGTAATTGTTATCATATTATTATTATTGTTATCATCATTATCGTTATTGATATTATAATCATCACTATCATCACCATTATTACAACCACAGTTATCTTTATCATACCTTCTCATCATCAACACCATCATCATTAATCATTATCGTTATCAGAATCATTCTATATGACCCTGAAAGTAGATTTATCATTCTTATCACTACCATCATCATCATTATTATGATCATTATTATTACTATTGTTGTTGCGTATATTGTTTTTTTTTCGCTTTTAATTTTTTATCATTTATCTTTTTTTTTTCTTTGTTTGTCTATTTTATTTGGTCTTTTAATAATTCACTTAGATAATTAACCAAGTGAATAGACCATCATATATCATCATATTAAGGTCCATCATACATTATATTAGATTATCATTAAAAAGATATTGATGTGATAACCACAACAAAGAAATTATATATTACCATATCATATCACCATTAAAAAGGTGTTATTAGTAATTGTAATGAAGTATTATCAATTAGATTATCATAATTCCATGTCACTATATCACTGTCATGAAATGTCATATATACGTCATTTGTCTT
>NW_020871970.1:54335-55760 GCF_003789085.1 Penaeus vannamei
TTATGTTACTCTTACAACTCTTTATCATGTTCTTATGTTACTCTATAACTCTTTATCATGTTCTTATGTTACTCTTACAACTCTTTATCATGTTCTTATGTTACTCTTATAACTCTTTATCATGTTCTTATGTTACTCTTACAACTCTTTATCATGTTCTTATGTTACTCTTACAACTCTTTATCATGTTCTTATGTTACTCTTACAATTCTTTATCATGTTCTTATGTTACTTTACAATTCTTTATCATGCTCTTATATTATTCTTACAACTCTTTATCATGTTCTTATGTTACTCTTACAATTCTTTATCATTTCTTATGTTACTCTTACAATTCTTTATCATGTTCTTATATTATTCTTACAACTCTTTATCATGTTCTTATGTTACTCTTACAACTCTTTATCATGTTCTTATGTGTACTCTTATATACTTTATCATGTTCTTATGTTACTCTTACAACTCTTTATCATGTTCTTATGTTACTCTTACAACTCTTTATCATGTTCTTATGTTACTCTTACAACTCTTTATCATGTTCTTATGTTACTCTTACAACTCTTTTATCATTTCTTATGTTACTCTTACAACTCTTTATCATGTTCTTATGTTACTCTGACAACTCTTTATCATGTTCTTATATTCTTCTTCTTCATGCCTTAATCCCTCGTGGAAGTGGCCATCTCGAATACGCAGTCGCCGACCTGGTCTCTCCTGTTCATCCTCCTCTCTTTATTGCATTCTTAGGTCTTCCTGCATAGTTATATTCCATCTCCTTTGCCTTCCGATTGATCGTCTTCCTTCTACGCCATCTTGACTGGGTCTTCATCTTCTCTTCTTAAGGCCCAGGCATCTTATTCTTCTATTTTATCTGATATCTCAATTACAACTTCAACTCTAACTTCATCATTCTTTCCTATCTCTCAGTGGTCATTCCTAATATCCATCTCAGTATCCTCGGTTCGGTCCTATCTAGCTGATGTTTCTTTCTCTTTTCCTCAGAGCCTATGTTCTGCCTCATACTTTATTACTGCTCTTGTTGTACATTTGCAGTTGAAGTCTTGTGGGCATATTTTTGTCCAAGACAAAACAGCTTTTCTTTATTTATTTTCTTACGAACATCTTCTGTCCCTCCCTCCTTGAAAATCATGCATACCAGATATTTAAACCTTTCTACTTGTTTCAGATTATTTTTGTGAGTCTTTAATGTCTAGTATTTCACCTCTTCTGCTCTTTGCACTAAACATTAATTCAGTCTTTCAATCCTCACCTCTCCATGCTGTTCAGCCATTCAACGAGACGTTTCTGTAAATCTTCTTCAGTTCTTGCCATCGTGACAAGGTCATCTGCATATAACACTTCCATGACCCTTCTGTCGCTACATGTTGTGTTAATAATCTATTACATCTATTACATATCAAATGG
>NW_020871971.1:0-12500 GCF_003789085.1 Penaeus vannamei
CAAGTACCCACAGGGAGTGTGTAAAACTTCACTATCCTTACTCATGTATGAATAGATAGGTAATGTCTGTGGATGCTAGATAGCTCCTACGGCCGTTCACAATCGATGCGAAGCCCTTTTGCGACGGAATTTGCGAAGGCGATTGCATGGTTTTACCAACGGAGGTCGGCACTGATTGGCTCTCAGAACCTAAATTTGCGACCGAATATTGGAACAGTTGCATGAGCCTGTCGCTGGGTTATAGGCATGCAATGCTACTTTGCAAAGCACAATAATTACTGCAAATTACTTTTTTGGCATACAAAAGTATTGTGATATGCTGAATTTTATAGAAAAGTATTATTTGCAGTACTGTAAAAGATATAGTTTTGGAAACAAATACCAAAACTATGTACACAGATCACCGAGTGAATGCGAGACTTTTGTTGACATTTCTTCAGGCTGGAAGTAAGACCGCCTCTATTTTCTACATACGTCTTCTATCAAAAAAACATCGTTTTGGAGGTAAGTTGAAGTAATCGTTGTAGTTTTATAAGACTTGCATTGTGATTATTTTGATATTCAACCACTAAGAAGTTAATATATACGATAAATAATCCAATGTAAATACAAGGGTTTATTCATAATTCAGCTTCGACCTGTGTAGGTAGAACATTTGTACCCGGACAACAATATTGTTTTTAAGCAAGAGATACATATTTTTATAAAATAGAGCGTTAACTTAATACTGGTCTACAGATATATAAGGCAATTGCCAACAAAAAATCACTCTTTTAAATTGAAGTATTTATCATTGCTAAATTAATGTCAATTATCAGCCTATTTATCTGAAGTAGAGATTAAAAAAAAAAAAAAAAAAAACATAGCATGGTCTATTGTAAAAAAGAAAAAAAAAAAAAAAAAAAAAAGCATGGTCTATTGTAACTTCAGCCTTTATGATACACTCTATTTATGGAATGTCTTATTGGAAACTATTTTATTTTGAATGTCCACAATTTCTCTTCTCTCTTTTCCATTGTCTTTCTCACTCACTCTCTCTTCTCTCCCCTCTCTCTCTCTCTCTCTCTCTCTCTCTCTCTCTCTCTCTCTCTCTCTCTCTTTCCTCTCTCTCCTCTCTCTCTCTCTCTCTCTCTCTCTCTCTCTCTCTTTTGTCAAAAAATTATTGATGGTGGCAGTCATCATTTGGTAGTTCTTCGTTATAAAATAAGATTTAAATACATTTAGATAGATATAACTTGTGGTATATTAATGCATATAAAATCATTGAATTTTATATTTACGGTAGATATTGGCATATTCTAGTGAGAATATATATACAAAAGCTATTACCAGTTTAATTTTGATTGGATATATTATTTTGTAAATGTAAGTTTCTAATTAGGCTATATAGTCACCTTATAAATTTAAAGATAAGTACATTACCAGATGTTATTTTATTCATAATATTGTCACATATTTCAGAATGGATCATTTGCAACATTTGCAGCATTTGCAGCATCTGCAACATCTTGCTGCTTTACAGAGAGCAGCCACAGTTGAAAGATATGTGGTACGTGATAGGATGAATCCTTTTCAATCCTACAGCAACAAAGAATTCATTGCAAGATATAGGCTGACTAAAGAGTGTGTCACTGAACTGCTAGAGACTATCAGACACCATCTAGCAATAGTTCATAATAACAGAGGTGAGCATAATATGTATCTTAATATGGAACATAAATTTTTCTGAAAATGTTCTAACACTTCAGTTCATAAAATACACTTAAAAACACTTATTTTAAAGTGTATAAATCAATATTTCTCTCCTTGTTCTTGCATGATGTGTAGGCCAAATTTTATATATATGTATGTTATATAATGATACCTATTTTATTTCACAGGTAGCCCGATCCCACCTCATCTTCAGCTAACCATAGCTTTGAGATACATGGCAACTGGTAATTTTCAGCTGAGCATGGCTGACTGTTCAGATGTGTCCCAGTCCAGTGTCAGTAGATGTGTCTCAACTATTGCAGCCAGGATAGCAGAACTGGCACCTAAGCACATCAAGTTCCCAGAGCCAATCAATGAAGAGACCATCATGAGCCAGTTTTCTGTGATTGCTGGAATGCCAGGTGTAATTGGGTGTATAGATGGAACACACATTCCAATTAGAAGTCCTGGTGGAGTAGATGCTGAACTGTACCGATGCCACAAGGGATTCTTCTCTTTGAATGTGATGGGTGTCTGTGATGCTTCCCTAAAATTTTTAAATGTTATTGCTAACTGGCCTGGTAGTGCCCATGACTCTCGAATTTTCAATGAGTCACTTTTATGTGAGGAGCTGCGATCAGGCATTTATAAAGGCTTTCTGTTGGGGGACAGTGGGTATCCTTGTAGGTCCTACATTCTGACTCCTTTTGGTAATCCTAGTACTGATAAGCAGAGTAGGTATAATTCCTCCCATGTCAGGACTAGGAATACTATAGAGAGAGCATTTGGTGAGCTTAAAAGGAGATTTGCTGTCCTATCTATACCAATGAGGACTAAGTTGGACACAAGCATAAAAATCATTATGGCTTGTGCAGTTTTGCACAACATTGCAATTGACTATAGAATTCCATTAGATCTACCAGATGTCCAACTTGATCCTCAAGATGCCCCAGATATCAGAGCCCAGGATGCGCAGGAAGACAATACCCGGAGAAATTTTATTGTTGATTCTTTTTTCTAAGATTACGAGAAATCAGTTTTTCATTTTATATATTTGCCAGGTAAAATATATTTATTTATTGTATGAAACCATAATGAAGAAAAAATATTTTTGTTCATGATGTGGATTGTGACGCTAAGCCAGTAGAAAGGCTATTTGATTTCTCAAGTGACACAAAGTTATTTTCTTACTTTTTAGTTCTAGTCAGTGCTGGTCTTTAGTAATAATAGATTTTTCATATGGAGAATTATTTGGTATATTATTTCATAAGGATTATATTTTTAATTATTGATAGGCTGTTTGGAGGTTCATGTTTTGTTTACCTGAATAAAGTATATGGTGACTATGTTTTGAATTTGCAAGGTCATATCAAAGTTACATGTTGCCATTCATTATGTATTCTTTATTCAAATTTAAATTCAGTAATGAAGCTTGATATAAGGAAACCAATACAAATTCATATATTTGATGCAAAAGTTTGTCTTTTAGATATAAATTTAGCTTATTGATGAACATAAAATGTGTTATAAATGGTAAAGTAAATTACAACTAAAAACGTGCTTTGGGCTTTGCTATATCTATGATTTCTTACATTGATTGATAAATAAATGTGTGAAATATAATTTCCTATGTAGATTTTTAATATCGATAAATAAATGTATGTAAAGTTTATTTCTAAGTAATTCTCCTACTGCTTCAGAGAGTAATTGATTCATTGATTATCATTTTCTGGTAAGTATAATGCATTTATAGAAGCACTGTGAAATATATAAAATAAAGTTGCATAGGTATGAACACATATACAGTATGTTTGTGTTTGGTAAAAATTTATAATATCTGTGAAGTTGTATGAGAATAAAACATATCTTCAAAAAAATATTTATTTTTCTTAATACAAAATGAAACACCTTTTCTTTTATCACAGAAACTTGTTATTTTTTCTTATTTCACATATTTCTTGTTATCACAGAAAACACATATTTACAATTATTACAGAAAAACAATCCTTTTTCCTTTCCACAAAAAATGTTTTTTCCTTTTCCTTTTCCACACAAAAAAATACTTTCTTTCCCTATCACAAAAAAAAACACCAAAAATTACTTATTCAAACTAAATTAATGTTTTTCTATGTCAAAAAAAAAAAAAGAAATCACAGGGAAAGGAAATGATTTCTACTTTAGGGTAAATCCATATGAGATCAACCACTGAGAAACCCTCTACATCACAGATTGTTCAAATTTGTTACATATATTCTCTTGGGTGTGGAAGACCCAAATTCAAATTTAAAGTCAATCAGGCTTTTGGGGACAAATTTAAGAGAGTTTTGAAAATTATAGTATTTCAGGGTTTCATGCTGCCCCCTAGAAGGAAAAATGGTAGTATTTTCTTTTACAATAACCCCAGGAAGACCAGTGAAGGCTCATTTTGAAGCTCTTTGATATAACCAAAAATGCATTTGGACTAGTGCTAGGGAAAGTAAGTTATGAAAGGTTTGTTTTTCAATTATATTTCATAACATACTTTCCTTAGTATTGGTCCAAATGTATTTTTGGTTATAACTCAGAGCTTCAAAATGAGCCCTCACTGGCCTTCCTGAGGTTAGTATAAAAGTAAATACTACCATTTTTCCTTCCAGGGGGTTGTGGGAAACCCTGAAATACTTAAATTTTCAATACTTTTGTAATTTTTTCCCTATAATCATGATTGACTTCAAATTTGGAATTTGGATCTTCCACATAAATAGAATATATGTACCAAATTCAAACAAAATCCTATACAATGAGGTAATATTCTTTATCTTACTCTTGTTGATTTCATATGGAATGACCCTTTTACTACAAAGCAAATGATTTCTTTGCAGAAAACAAGTAAATTTTCCTTTATCTAAAAAATAAAGTAATAAAATAACATTGATGGTAATAAATAATTACCAAACATCACATATTGTGCTGTTGCCTAATTGACTCGGCAATCATCTTGTAAGCTTCAGCCATGCTTGTATATGCCTCATTACCTGCATCTAAAAAGCGTACAAGCCTACCAGACAGTGCTTCAATGTATTGGTCAGCATTGTCCAACAGCCAGTTTGCCCTTGCATATAACTGCATTTGCGCTTGGTGTTGTTCCTCCAATCTCCTCTCCTTCTGTCTAAGGAAGCTTTCCTGTCTCTCCTGGGCCTTCTCAAACTTATCTTCCTGTACAGTCCTCTTCCTCTTCTTTGGAGGTTCTGGGACTGGAGTCTCAACAGTACAGGATGAAAGGGTGGTGACAGGTGAAGGAGAAGGTGTTGTCGGAATTGGTGAAGGAGAAGGTGGGACTAGTGAAGGGGAAGGAGTAGAAGGAATTGGAGAAGGTGTTGGGGGGACTATGGAAGGTGAAGGTGTAGGTGGAATATATGATGCAGAAGGGAGATGGGGAAAACTAAGGAAGGACGAGGAAGGATTGGAGTGAAAAGGGTTAGTGGAGGCAATGGTTGAATAGGAAAAGGGATTAAGGGAAGAGGCTGGAACAGGTAGTGCTCTTGGGGTTAAAAATGCAGAAATTATGTTTACGAAAGTCAACTGAAGAATACATAAAACCATACTTAACAGTTTTTTCTTTTCAGAGAAAATATTTCATTACTTAAAAATACATCTAACTTATAGATCATTGCATTGTTAGAGGTATGGAAAGCCTGGGCATAGATATTTAATGTAAGATACAATAAATACAGGACAAACAATATTTGCAATAGATATTTGGTAAATCAAGGGATTCAAATTTAAAAATGAACTTGTTTTTTTCACAATAGTGTATGCTGCATTTACAATTATTTTCAAAATTATTGGATGTACAAATAGCCTGTGACCCCCATAAACCCACCTGGGATGCATTCTTGGCAGATTCAAATATACAGCCAAGACAGAGCTGAATAAGCAAATATTAAATGAACATTGCTCTTAGACTCCGTGATTTAACAAATATTGTCCAAATAATGAAACATGCAGATCAAATTTCAACCAAAACATTAGAAAGGAGAGCCAGTTATGATTTGCAATTTATAACATGGTTGTTATCTAAAATAATTGTACATGAGAATGGCTATTAGTAAAATAATAAGTGTAAGTGCCAAACCATTAGGAAATCAATCTATTATTGGCCTAAAGTTGATAACTGTCAGTGCTGGGGGATGGATGCCATCTGTCATCTGTGTAGTAAAATTGAGCAAAACTAAAAGTATTTCATAACATGTCTCCCATTACATAACCTTCTTAGGTCTTTTTTATAACTACTGCAAATGAAATGATGACATATGTTCGTATGACATAAAAGCTTAGATGACATTCATTTGGCTGACAAAATTGTTGTTTATGCTGTTGTTTATTTCTCTGACTGCCACCAATTCAATTTATATTTGGCCTCAGAGAGAGGTAATTACAATTTATTATTTCTTTTAATTCCCATCTTCAATATTAATTTATATAATTTAGCTGGTCATGACAAGAATGCATGAATAAGGGTGGTTTCATAATTTTGAAGACAGTTACCAAGTAGAAATTTCTTTCATTGAGTTTCGGGATATATGATTAACCTTCCCAAAAGCATTGTTATGGAGTTCTTATCAAAATGACGCCTAATTTCCTTGAACTCGTTGCCAATTCCAAAATTATTTAGACCGATCACATCAATTCTCCTTAATTGTCCTTAATTGTTTATCATTATTATTATTTCTTTTAAATAAACATACTACACCATATACTCAGAATGAATAATAATCTTGCCAGCTTCAATATATCCTTTGAACTTATCTGATTTACAAACATATTTCAGTTATAGCAATGACATTTAACATTCCACATTCTTTCCTTTGCAACCACATGATTTGTTATATTTATATTTAATTATGTTGCGATTAGTTTCATTATTTCTTTTCTTAAAAATAGTATTTGTTGAAACTCAGTTTATATGGCTATACAAATCATGAATCATATACCAAGTGACAATAAGTGAAATAATGTCTTGATTTCAAGGTACAACAAGTAAATTATATATTTTTTACAATGATGATTAATATAACTCAGTTTATAAGACAAACAAATGTTCAAAAGTTATCAAAAAGTAAGTAATACAATATTCAGTCCTCAAATCCTCCCCTTTCAGAAGTTCCTTCCCTTTAATATCAAATTTCTCCCCAATGAATCAATAAGGCCTGGTTGAGAATTAGTGAGCTAAAATGTGATGTAATGAAATTTTATAAATAAACAGTGTTACATACAATATACCTTCGTTTAATGTGGTCCCATGACCACTTGACCTGCTGTGCTTTACTAGGCTCAGATCCTGGGTTTCTTGCACGAAACTCAGCAGCAATTTCATCCCAAATCTTCTCTTTTCTGTTTAGAAGCTTGGGGTCTTGGCTCTTGCATTGAACCACGTCAGCTCTCGGTGATGAGACTCACCAGGCAAAGCTGTTGCCTTTCAGAGAGAGGAACAGCACGGTCTTCTTCTTCTTCTTTCTTCTTTTTATAGGGTTTTAGACTTTGGTGTAGTCTATATCCCCTGGATCCTTTTTCTTTTCTATTCTTTCTTTTATATGATCTCCGTTAATTTGTTTTTTCTTAGGAAGATTTTGGTATGTCTCAGGGTGTAGTAGTTTTCTGTTGGGGAGAGATCTGCACCTGTAAATAGTAAGTCTATATTAGGGTTGCTTATTTTGATTTTTCTTAGTGCTTCTTTTAGGCTTGTTCTTTTGGAATGGAATAGTGGACATTGGAGTATTATGTGTTCTATTGTTTCTTCTTCAATATGACACCATCTGCAGAGTGGATCATTTGTAATTTTCATTTTATGTAGATGTTGTTTTCATCTTGTGTGTTTAGTTTTTATTCTTCTTATGCATACATCAATTTTTCTGTTTTTAGATCTCGTCCATGGTTGAGGATCTGTGTTTTTCACCAGATAATTTTTTGTTTTGAGGATTGTGTTTAACTGTCTTTTCCAGTTGTTTTGTTTTTTTATTTTAATTTGTTCAATTTGTTTTTTTGTGTCTTCATGTATGGGTATGGTATTTGTTAGATTGTGTGCTTTTTTTGCTGCCTGATCTGCTATTTCATTACCTTTTATGTTTTTGTTTTAGGTATCCATTGTAAGATTATTGTATGTTTTTGTTTTACTAGTGTGTGTATGATTTCTTGTATTTCGAATATCATGTGCTAAAATTTTTTTTGTCTTGAGTTGGATATTAGAAGTAGAGCAGATTTTGAGACTGAAAATATTTGTGATTTCAATAATTTATTATTCTGAATATATTTTAAACCTTGTTTTATAGCAAAAAGTTCAGCTTCTATTATTTCAGTATTGTTTGGTAGTTTCCATATTGTTGTTATTTTTTTTCTTGAATGTAAATTGCTGCTGAAGTAGAGTTAATACTGTTTATTTTTGAGCCATCTGTAAATATTTGTTTATAATTTAGGTATTTTGTGTTTTCTAACATTGCATAATGTGATTTTATTATTTGCTCTGGGAGATTTTTTTCATGATAGTCCAAAAATATTGTATTTATATTTTCAAAAATGTTGTACCATGCTGGAATGGGAGTTGTATTTGGCACTGCTTTTGTTTTTTTATTTATTTGTAATTCCTTACAAGTTTCTAAGACTATGTGTATTAAGCTTCTTTTGTCTTTTATGGGGTTGTATTCTTTTATATTTGTTATCAGTTTTTTTATTTGAGTATTTTCTGTTTTTTCTAGTATTTTAAACATATGAGTTAATTCTTTTTCTTTTGATTTATTTTTAATAGACATCTTATTTGTTAGGGTGTATAAAGTTGCAACTGGAGTTGTTATTAAACAACCTGTGGCTATTCTTAAGGCATTATTTTGGATAGTTTCTATTTTTTTCATTTCTGTGTTATTTGTTGTTCCATAGATTGTTATACCATATTCTATTTTTGGTTTAATATAGATGTCATAAAACTTTATCATTGTTTCTCTATTAGCTCCCCATGTGGTACTTGAATTTTTTTTCATTATATTTATTCTATTTGAGCATTTTATTTTCAAGTCATTGATGTGATTTCTCCATGATAGTTTTGGAGCGTCAAATTCCAGTCCTAGTATTTTAGGTTTGGTCGTAAATTTTAGGTCTTCATTGTTTATCTTTATTGTTGGTATCTGTCTTTTTTTTTTTTTTTTTTTTTTTTGTGAAGCACATTATTTTACTTTTAGATTTATTTTTAGTTCCCAATTATTAGCTCATTCAATTATTTGTTTTAAACCTATTTCTATGTTATTTTTGGCTTCTGCTAGGTCTTTGTGAGTTGTTGATAATGTGATATCGTCTGCATATATTACTTTATATGTTTTTTCTGTTAGCATTACGTCGGTAGTCATTATGTTGAATAGTAGAGGACTTAAAGGGGAGCCTTGTGGTAATTCTCTCTTAATTTACCTTCCGATTTTTTGTTGCCTATTGTTATTTGATATGTTCTGTTATTTAAAAAATTGTATATCCATTTAAGTGGGGTGCCTATTATTCCAAGTTTTGATGTTTTTTTTTTTATGGTTGCATGGTTTACTGTGTCGAATGCTTTATCAAAGTCTAAACATGCTATTATTGCGTATTTTCTTTCTTTGAATGTTTTGTTAATATGTAAATCAATTATTTGCAGAGTATCTATTGTGGAATAATTCGGTCTAAATCCTGTCAGGTCTTGGCTTAATTTATTATTACTTTCCAACCACCATTTCAGTCTATTATTTATCATACTTTCATATATTTTTCCTAGGCTTGAAATCCTGCTTATAAATCTATAGGATTTTTTATCTGTTGTTTTTTTTCTTGGTTTTAGTATAGGGTTAACTAATGATTTTTTGAATTCTTGGGGATATTCCCCTTTTTCCCATAAGTTATTGATTTTTACTAGTATATTATTCGGGGCATTTTTATAGAATTCATATGGGATTTTGTCTGGCCCATATGCTTTATTATTTTTTGCATTCTTTATTGTTATGTTTAATTCTTTTAATGTGAGTTTTTTATTTAAGCCTTCTGTACTTAGTTGTTCTGTCATGCTTTTAAATTCTGTATTTGTTAACAAGCTTTTTGTATTTTTATTTATTATACTTTGAAATTCTTCTTTTAGTATTGTTAGTTTGAGTTCTGTATCTTGGACCGGTAGGTCATTATGAATTATTGGGTAATTATTGATTTTATTATTACCTTCTAGTTTTTTAATAAAGCTCCATATTTTTTTGTTGGGGTATTAAAATCTAGTGACTGACAGAAATCTGACCAATTTTTTCTTTTTTCAGTTTCTATTGTATTTTTTGCTATTATTTGGAATTTTTTATATTATCTGTTTCTTTAATTTGGATTTTTTCCCCATTTGTTGAAGGCTTTATTTCTTTGTCTTATTGCTTCTTTATATTTCTGATTCCACCTTGGTTTTCTTGGCTTATTTTTATTGAAGTTATTTTCTATCTTAAAATGTTTTTTCCCTATATTAATCATTATTTGTGTTATTTCTTTTAATTATTTTATCGTTTTCATATCTATTTTTCTTATTTCTTCTTTATATGTTTCCCAACCTACTTTGTTAAATTCCCAATTTTTTTCTCTCTTGAGTTTCAATATTGTGTCTGTTATCTTGGATAATGATTGGAAGATGATCACTTCCTCCATTGATATTTGTTTTTACTTCTAGATGACTTAATTCTGGGGAACCTATGACTAAATCTGTAGTGGATCCTTTGCCTGTTTTTGGGTCTATTCTCGGAATTTGACCTATAGGGGTTAACAATATTAAGTTGTTTTGATTTATTAGATTGAATAGATTTATTCCAGTAGTGTTTGTTGTTTTTTTTATTTATCTTTGTGTTCCATAAGGTATGGTGGGCATTAAAATCACCCATTATCAGTTTTGGATTATCCATTTGATCAATACAGTGTTCTAATTCTTGTTGATTTATTTTATTGCAAGGGTTGTAAACTAAAAGTAAATTTAACCATTTTCTTTAATAGCTAATTTTTATAGCTAGTATTTCTAATTTGGTATTTTGTAATTCGTTCAGATTTACTTTTATATATTGTATATTGCTTTGTATACAAATAGCAAGGCCTCCTCCTCTTTGTTCTGTTCTGTCCTTTCTTAATATATCATAATTCTTTAATTTGAAATTATCATTTTTTATTAGCCATGTTTCGCAAACTGCGAATATCTCTGGATTTTCTTTGTATATTAGATAATCTATATCTATTTTTTTGTTTATTATGGATCTGGCATTCCAGAGAAGTATTTTATTCATTGAACCATTCTAGTATTTCTTTTAGTATGGGGGCAGCTTCAGTTAATATAATTGTAATTATTTCAGTTATTGGTTTATCAGATTTTAAATATTCTGTTATATTTGAAATTAGTTTAAATATTTCTTTTGTAATTTCTATCCAACACGTCTTTTTCCCATCTTTGCTTTTACTTTCTTTTGTTATTGTAGTCTCCTGTAGTGGTGTTGGAAGTGACCATGTAACTGGGGACTTTACAAGTTCCTTGTCTTTTGAGTTTTGTTCCTGTGTATGTGTTTGTTCTTTTATTTTTTCTTGATTATTTTTTTGTTTTGGTTTCACTGATGGTTTTGGTGTATTTTCTGTTCTGTTTGTGTGTATTTTTTTTGTGGGTGTCTTCTGTGCTGTTATGTAGTTTGTTTGTGTTAGTATTTGAGCGAATGTTTGTGTTGTGTTAGTATTTGAGCAAATGTTTGTGTTGTGTTTGTATTTGTTTGTTGTGTAGTGTTCATGTTGTCATCTGTATGTTGGATATGTTCTGTATCAGTTTTGTGTATCTCAGCTGTGGTAATTATGTTTTTCTGAATTGTTTGAATTGTTTTTTTTTGTTTTAGGGTTTGATTGGTGGAAGAGTTTCTTAACCTCTAAGTTGTTAGGTTTTATATTTTTTTTGTTTATGTTTTGTGCTTTTAAATGTGTAGGGCATGTTCTATCATAAGCTGGGTGATTACCTTCACAGAAAAAGCAATGTGAGGTGTTTTTACAGTCTTTAAATTTATGTCCTATTTGGCTACAATTGCTGCATCTTGTTTTATTTTTACACAAGATAATCCCATGGCCATACATTAGACACTTGTAACATTTTGATATGGGGAAAGTATATTGATATATTTTGTAGCTCATATGACCTATGGCTATTTTACTGTGGAGTGGACCTCTGAAAATTATTCTTAAAGAGTTTGTTGGTAGCCAATTATTTTGTCCCGGTACTTTGTTGGGTTTATTTATTCTGATTATTTGTTCTATTTGGGTATCTTGTCCCCATAATACTTTAATTTTGTCTTTGATTTCTTTTATGTCAATATCTAGTTCTACTGGGGATTGATTTTTATTTGATGTTGGTTGTTTATTTCCCAGTTACCCAAATGTTTTATTTCTTTCAGAGGTCCTAATTTGTTCAAATCAATCACTTCAAATCTTATGGCTTTGCCATCTCCTAATATTCTTAGTGAGTTTTTAATTATATATTTTTGAAAAACTGATTTATTTATAGCTTCTGTTAGTCTGATCGGGTGATTGAAGCTTGAGGTGATTGATTGATTTGTTAACTGGATAAGAACAACATTTTCTTGAGGGGTACCTTGAGTTACTGATGCTTGTGTATGATGTTCCATGGATTGTCTGCCGGTTTCTTCGTTTCGTGCTTGTTTGGAGTATGGGTAATCTTCACTGTCACTATCTGTCCGTCTGCTGTTTTTCTGGTGTTCGTAATTCATTACATTTCTTTCTCCAGGTTCATCACCTGGGTCTAGATCTAAGCTTGA
>NW_020871971.1:27500-29353 GCF_003789085.1 Penaeus vannamei
GAGAGAGAGAGAGAGAGGAGGAGAGAGAAAGAGAGAGAAGTAAGAGAGGGTACGAGAGAAAGAGAGAGAGAGAAGAGAAGAAAGAGAAGAGGAGAGAGGAGAGGAGAGAGAAGAGAGAGAGAGGAGAAGAGAGGAGAGAGAGGAGGGTACGAGAGAAGAGAGAGCCAGAAGAGAGAGAGAAGAGAGAAGAGAGAGGAGAGAGAGAGAGAGAGAGAGAGAGACGAGAGAGGAGAGAGAGGGGTACAGAGAGAGAAGAGAGAGAGAGGGTACGGAGAGAGAGAGGGTAACGGAGAGAGAGAGAAGGGTACGCAGAAGGAGAGAGAGAGTAAGGGTACGAGAGAGAGAGAGAGAGAGGGTACGAGAGAGAGAGAGAGAGGGTTAAGAGAGAGAGAGAGAGAAGGGTACGAATGAGAGAGAGGGAGGGTAACTGAGAGAGAGAGAGAGGGTACGAGAGAGAGAGAGAGAGGGTAACCGCAGGAGGAGAGAGAGAGAGGGTAACGAGGAGAGAGAGGAGAGGGTAGCGAGAGAAGAGAGAGAGAGAGAGGGTCACGAGAGAGGAAGAGAGAGAGGAGAGGGTACGAGAGAGAGAGAGAGAGGAGAGGGTACGAGAGAGAGAGAGAGACGAGAGGGTACGAGAGAGAGGAGAGAGGAGAGGGTCGAGGAGAGAGAGAGAGAGGAGAGGGTAACGAGAGGAGAGAGAGAGAGGGTCGGGAGAAGAGAGAGAGAGGAGGGTACGTAGAGAGAGAGAGAGAGGAGAGAGAGAGAGAGAGAGAGGGGTACGAGAGAAGAGAGAGAGAGAGAGAGGGTACGGAGAGAGGAGAGGAGACGAGAGGGTAACGGATGAGAGGAGAGAGAGAGAGAGGTACGAGAGAGAGAGAGAGAGAGAGAGAGGGTACGAGAGAGAGAGAGAAGAGAGAGGGGTACTGCGGAGAAGAGTAGAGAGAGAGAGAGGGTACCGATGAGATGAAGAGAGAGAGAGAGGGGGTACGAGAGAGAGAGATGAGAGAGAGGGTAAAGCGAGGAGAGGAGAGAGGAGAGAGAGGGTAACGAGGAGAGAGAGAGAGAGAGGGGTACAGAGAGAGAGGGAAGAAGAGAGAGGTACGAGAAGAGAGGAGGGTTAACGAGGAGAGAGGGTACGAGAGAAGAGAAGAGAGAAGATGAGGGTACGTAGAGAGGAGAGAGAGAGGGTAGCGCAGGAAGAGAGGAGAGAGAAGCGTACGGAGAAAGAGAGAGAGAGAGAGGGTACGAGAGAGAGAGAGAGAGGGTACGAGAGAGGAGAAGAGAGAAGAGGGTACGAGAGAGAGAGAGAGAGAAGGGTCGCAGAGAGAGAGAGAGAAGAGGGGTACGAGAGAGGAGAGAGATGGGGGTACGAGAGAAGACGAGAAGAGGGGTACGAGAGAGAGAGAGAAGAGGGGGTAGGAGAGAGAGAGAGATGAGAGGTAGAGAGAGAAGAGAGAGAGAGAGAGAGAGAGAGTAGAAGAGAGAGAGAGAAGAGAGAGAATCGCGTGTTTATTCTCTGCAATTAAATTAGCCATAAATAGTGGTAAGCTCAATGGTATTATAATGTATTGAAAAAAATATAATATAAAAAAACTGTTATCATGTTAAACTTTCTCGTTCCTTCCAAAGGGGATACTAGGTGATAGGATACAAGCTCGATCGTAGATTGCATCATCTGGACATAGAACAGACACGGAAGAAAAAAGGAAAACTTAAATGTTGTAAGGTCTCTTTTAAACTGCTAATTTATGTTAACCTCTAACTCAGATAGTGTAAGATTCTCAAAACTTTCCACACCATTCTCTCTCGTCTTCTTCATCTCTCTCTCTCTCATCTCTCTCTCTCTCTCTCTA
>NW_020871971.1:34453-45552 GCF_003789085.1 Penaeus vannamei
CATTTGCAGCATTTGCAGCATCTGCAACATCTTGCTGCTTTACAGAGAGCAGCCACAGTTGAAAGATATGTGGTACGTGATAGGATGAATCCTTTTCAATCCTACAGCAACAAAGAATTCATTGCAAGATATAGGCTGACTAAAGAGTGTGTCACTGAACTGCTAGAGACTATCAGACACCATCTAGCAATAGTTCATAATAACAGAGGTGAGCATAATATGTATCTTAATATGGAACATAAATTTTTCTGAAAATGTTCTAACACTTCCAGTTCATAAAATACACTTAAAAACACTTATTTATAAGTGTATAAATCAATATTTCTCTCCTTGTTCTTGCATGATGTGTAGGCCAAATTTTATATATATGTATGTTATATAATGATACCTATTTTATTTCACAGGTAGCCCGATCCCACCTCATCTTCAGCTAACCATAGCTTTGAGATACATGGCAACTGGTAATTTTCAGCTGAGCATGGCTGACTGTTCAGATGTGTCCCAGTCCAGTGTCAGTAGATGTGTCTCAACTATTGCAGCCAGGATAGCAGAACTGGCACCTAAGCACATCAAGTTCCCAGAGCCAATCAATGAAGAGACCATCATGAGCCAGTTTTCTGTGATTGCTGGAATGCCAGGTGTAATTGGGTGTATAGATGGAACACACATTCCAATTAGAAGTCCTGGTGGAGTAGATGTTGAACTGTACCGATGCCACAAGGGATTCTTCTCTTTGAATGTGATGGGTGTCTGTGATGCTTCCCTAAAATTTTTAAATGTTATTGCTAACTGGCCTGGTAGTGCCCATGACTCTCGAATTTTCAATGAGTCACTTTTATGTGAGGAGCTGCGATCAGGCATTTATAAAGGCTTTCTGTTGGGGGACAGTGGGTATCCTTGTAGGTCCTACATTCTGACTCCTTTTGGTAATCCTAGTACTGATAAGCAGAGTAGGTATAATTCCTCCCATGTCAGGACTAGGAATACTATAGAGAGAGCATTTGGTGAGCTTAAAAGGAGATTTGCTGTCCTATCTATACCAATGAGGACTAAGTTGGACACAAGCATAAAATCATTATGGCTTGTGCAGTTTTGCACACATTGCAATTGACTATAATTCCATTAGATCTACCAGATGTCCAACTTGATCCTCAAGATGCCCAGATATCAGAGCCCAGGATGCGCAGGAAGACAATACCCGGAGAAATTTTATTGTTGATTCTTTTTTCTAAGATTACGAGAAATCAGTTTTTCATTTTATATATTTGCCAGGTAAAATATATTTATTTATTGTATGAAACCATAATGAAGAAAAAATATTTTTGTTCATGATGTGGATTGTGACGCTAAGCCAGTAGAAAGGCTATTTGATTTCTCAAGTGACACAAAGTTATTTTCTTACTTTTTAGTTCTAGTCAGTGCTGGTCTTTAGTAATAATAGATTTTTCATATGGAGAATTATTTGGTATATTATTTCATAAGGATTATATTTTTAATTATTGATAGGCTGTTTGGAGGTTCATGTTTTGTTTACCTGAATAAAGTATATGGTGACTATGTTTTGAATTTGCAAGGTCATATCAAAGTTACATGTTGCCATTCATTATGTATTCTTTATTCAAATTTAAATTCAGTAATGAAGCTTGATATAAGGAAACCAATACAAATTCATATATTTGATGCAAAAGTTTGTCTTTTAGATATAAATTTAGCTTATTGATGAACATAAAATGTGTTATAAATGGTAAAGTAAATTACAACTAAAAACGTGCTTTGGGCTTTGCTATATCTATGATTTCTTACATTGATTGATAAATAAATGTGTGAAATATAATTTCCTATGTAGATTTTTAATATCGATAAATAAATGTATGTAAAGTTTATTTCTAAGTAATTCTCCTACTGCTTCAGAGAGTAATTGATTCATTGATTATCATTTTCTGGTAAGTATAATGCATTTATAGAAGCACTGTGAAATATATAAAATAAAGTTGCATAGGTATGAACACATATACAGTATGTTTGTGTTTGGTAAAAATTTATAATATCTGTGAAGTTGTATGAGAATAAAACATATCTTCAAAAAAATATTTATTTTTCTTAATACAAAATGAAACACCTTTTCTTTTATCACAGAAACTTGTTATTTTTTCTTATTTCACATATTTCTTGTTATCACAGAAAACACATATTTACAATTATTACAGAAAAACAATCCTTTTTCCTTTCCACAAAAAATGTTTTTTCCTTTTCCTTTTCCACACAAAAAAATACTTTCTTTCCCTATCACAAAAAAAAACACCAAAAATTACTTATTCAAACTAAATTAATGTTTTTCTATGTCAAAAAAAAAGAAAGAAATCACAGGGAAAGGAAATGATTTCTACTTTAGGGTAAATCCATATGAGATCAACCACTGAGAAACCCTCTACATCACAGATTGTTCAAATTTGTTACATATATTCTCTTGGGTGTGAAGACCAAATTCAAATTTAAAGTCAATCAGGCTTTTGGGGACAAATTTAAGAGAGTTTTGAAAATTATAGTATTTCAGGGTTTCATGCTGCCCCCTAGAAGGAAAATGGTTATTTTCTTTTACAATAACCCAGGAAGACCATGAAGGCTCATTTTGAAGCTCTTTGATATAACCAAAAATGCATTTGGACTAGTGCTAGGGAAAGTAAGTTATGAAAGGTTTGTTTTTCAATTATATTTCATAACATACTTTCCTTAGTATTGGTCCAAATGTATTTTTGGTTATAACAGAGCTTCAAAATGAGCCTCACTGGCCTTCCTGAGGTTAGTATAAAAGTAAATACTACCATTTTTCCTTCCAGGGGGTTGTGGGAAACCCTGAAATACTTAAATTTTCAATACTTTTGTAATTTTTTCCCTATAATCATGATTGACTTCAAATTTGGAATTTGGATCTTCCACATAAATAGAATATATGTACCAAATTCAAACAAATCCTATACAATGAGGTAATATTCTTTATCTTACTCTTGTTGATTTCATATGGAATGACCTTTTACTACAAGCAAATGATTTCTTTGCAGAAAACAAGTAAATTTTCCTTTATCTAAAAAATAAAGTAATAAAATAACATTGATGGTAATAAATAATTACCAAACATCACATATTGTGCTGTTGCCTAATTGACTCGCAATCATCTTGTAAGCTTCAGCCATGCTTGTATATGCCTCATTACCTGCATCTAAAAAGCGTACAAGCCTACCAGACAGTGCTTCAATGTATTGGTCAGCATTGTCCAACAGCCAGTTTGCCCTTGCATATAACTGCATTTGCGCTTGGTGTTGTTCCTCCAATCTCCTCTCCTTCTGTCTAAGGAAGCTTTCCTGTCTCTCCTGGGCCTTCTCAAACTTATCTTCCTGTACAGTCCTCTTCCTCTTCTTTGGAGGTTCTGGGACTGGAGTCTCAACAGTACAGGATGAAAGGGTGGTGACAGGTGAAGGAGAAGGTGTTGTCGGAATTGGTGAAGGAGAAGGTGGGACTAGTGAAGGGGAAGGAGTAGAAGGAATTGGAGAAGGTGTTGGGGGGACTATGGAAGGTGAAGGTGTAGGTGGAATATATGATGCAGAAGGGAGATGGGGAAAACTAAGGAAGGACGAGGAAGGATTGGAGTGAAAAGGGTTAGTGGAGGCAATGGTTGAATAGGAAAAGGGATTAAGGGAAGAGGCTGGAACAGGAGTGAAGGGAGAAGTAGATGGAGCAGGGACCCTTGATTTGTTTGGCTGTTGTAGATCTATATGATCTGTAATGAATAAAGAAAAAAATAGTTAATTTTAAAAGTATAATTTCAATCACAAAGGATTTTCAAACAATTGTCAAGTTAAACTTTTGAAATCATGGCTATCTTTAAACATTCTATTACTGTTGCATTGGTATTCTCTAGCAAATCAGTAATGAAATTAAGGGAAAACTTTAGACTATATTAATCATAATTTATCCTAAACTTTTCTATGGAATATATAGCATATGCTCATGCGAACTAATGTAACATTTTAAAATTACCTACCCATGGAAACACTGGCAATTGGATCACCATCCTCATCAACAGGGTGTAACCCCATCGAGTCATCTGGCTCATCATTCATGGTCAGCTCATGACCCATGATTAAGGCAGCAGCAGACATTGCCTCAGTCATGCTTGGTGGGCTTGGTAGTGGATCTGCACCAGTAGCACTTATCCTTCTCTTCTGCTTTGCCTGCTCTTGTTTCCCTCTGTTAATAAATGCAGAAATTATAGTTTACGAAAGTCAACTGAAGAATACATAAAACCATACTTAACAGTTTGTTCCTTTTCAGAGAAAATATTTCATTACTTAACAAATACATCTAACTTATAGATCATTGCATTGTTAGAGGTATGGAAAGCCTGGGCATAGATATTTAATGTAAGATACAATAAATACAGGACAAACAATATTTGCAATAGATATTTGGTAAATCAAGGGATTCAAATTTAAAAATGAACTTGTTTTTTTCACAATAGTGTATGCTGCATTTACAATTATTTTCAAAATTATTGGATGTACAAATAGCCTGTGACCCCCATAAACCCACCTGGGATGCATTCTTGGCAGATTCAAATATACAGCCAAGACAGAGCTGAATAAGCAAATATTAAATGAACATTGCTCTTAGACTCCGTGATTTAACAAATATTGTCCAAATAATGAAACATGCAGATCAAATTTCAACCAAAACATTAGAAAGGAGAGCCAGTTATGATTTGCAATTTATAACATGGTTGTTATCTAAAATAATTGTACATGAGAATGGCTATTAGTAAAATAATAAGTGTAAGTGCCAAACCATTAGGAAATCAATCTATTATTGGCCTAAAGTTGATAACTGTCAGTGCTGGGGGATGGATGCCATCTGTCATCTGTGTAGTAAAATTGAGCAAAACTAAAAGTATTTAACATGTCTCCATTACATAACCTTCTTAGGTCTTTTTTATAACTACTGCAAATGAAATGATGACATATGTTCGTATGACATAAAAGCTTAGATGACATTCATTTGGCTGACAAAATTGTTGTTTATGCTGTTGTTTATTTCTCTGACTGCCACCAATTCAATTTATATTTGGCCTCAGAGAGAGGTAATTACAATTTATTATTTTTTTTAATTCCCATCTTCAATATTAATTTATATAATTTAGCTGGTCATGACAAGAATGCATGAATAAGGGTGGTTTCATAATTTTGAAGACAGTTACCAAGTAGAAATTTCTTTCATTGAGTTTCGGATATATGATTAACCTTCCAAAAGCATTGTTATGGAGTTCTTATCAAAATGACGCCTAATTTCCTTGAACTCGTTGCCAATTCCAAAATTATTTAGACCGATCACATCAATTCTCCTTAATTGTCCTTAATTGTTTATCATTATTATTATTTCTTTTAAATAAACATACTACACCATATACTCAGAATGAATAATAATCTTGCCAGCTTCAATATATCCTTTGAACTTATCTGATTTACAAACATATTTCAGTTATAGCAATGACATTTAACATTCCACATTCTTTCCTTTGCAACCACAGGATGACATATTGTCCCCTATATTTAATTATGTTGCGATTAGTTTCATTATTTCTTTTCTTAAAAATAGTATTTGTTGAAACTCAGTTTATATGGCTATACAAATCATGAATCTATAGTGACAATTTAATGTCTTGATTTCAAGGTACAACAAGTAAATTATTTTTTACAATGATGATTAATATAATCAGTTTATAAGACAACAAATGTTCAAAAGTTATCAAAAGTAAGTAATACAATATTCAGTCCTCAAATCCTCCCCTTTCAGAAGTTCCTTCCCTTTAATATCAAATTTCTCCCCAATGAATCAATAAGGCCTGGTTGAGAATTAGTGAGCTAAAATGTGATGTAATGAAATTTTATAAATAAACAGTGTTACATACAATATACCTTCGTTTAATGTGGTCCCATGACCACTTGACCTGCTGTGCTTTACTAGGCTCAGATCCTGGGTTTCTTGCACGAAACTCAGCAGCAATTTCATCCCAAATCTTCTCTTTTCTGTTTAGAAGCTTGGGGTCTTGGCTCTTGCATTGAAACGTCAGCTCTCGGTGATGAGACTCACCAGGCAAAGCTGTTGCCTTTCAGAGAGAGGAACAGCACGGTCTTCTTCTTCTTCTTTCTTCTTTTTATAGGGTTTTAGACTTTGGTGTAGTCTATATCCCCTGGATCCTTTTTCTTTTCTATTCTTTCTTTTATATGATCTCCGTTAATTTGTTTTTTCTTAGGAAGATTTTGGTATGTCTCAGGGTGTAGTAGTTTTCTGTTGGGGAGAGATCTGCACCTGTAAATAGTAAGTCTATATTAGGGTTGCTTATTTTTTTTTCTTAGTGCTTCTTTTAGGCTTGTTCTTTTGGAATGGAATAGTGGACATTGGAGTATTATGTTCTATTGTTTCTTCTTCATATGACACCATCTGCAGAGTGGATCATTTGTAATTTTCATTTTATGTAGATGTTGTTTTCATCTTGTGTGTTTAGTTTTTATTCTTCTTATGCATACATCAATTTTTCTGTTTTTAGATCTCGTCCATGGTTGAGGATCTGTGTTTTTCACCAGATAATTTTTTTGTTTGAGGATTGTGTTTAACTGTCTTTTCCAGTTGTTTTGTTTTTTTATTTTTTTGTTCAATTTGTTTTTTTTGTGTCTTCATGTATGGGTATGGTATTTGTTAGATTGTGTGCTTTTTTTGCTGCCTGATCTGCTATTTCATTACCTTTTATGTTTTTGTTTTAGGTATCCATTGTAAGATTATTGTATGCTTTTGTTTTACTAGTGTGTGTATGATTTCTTGTATTTCGAATATCATGTGCTAAAAATTTTTTTGTCTTGAGTTGGATATTAGAAGTAGAGCAGATTTTGAGACTGAAAATATTTGTGATTTCAATAATTTATTATTCTGAATATATTTTAAACCTTGTTTTATAGCAAAAAGTTCAGCTTCTATTATTTCAGTATTGTTTGGTAGTTTCCATATTGTTGTTATTTTTTTTTCTTGAATGTAAATTGCTGCTGAAGTAGAGTTAATACTGTTTATTTTTGAGCCATCTGTAAATATTTGTTTATAATTTAGGTATTTTGTGTTTTCTAACATTGCATAATGTGATTTTATTATTTGCTCTGGGAGATTTTTTTCATGATAGTCCAAAAATATTGTATTTATATTTTCAAAAATGTTGTACCATGCTGGAATGGGAGTTGTATTTGGCACTGCTTTTGTTTTTTTATTTATTTGTAATTCCTTACAAGTTTCTAAGACTATGTGTATTAAGCTTCTTTTGTCTTTTATGGGGTTGTATTCTTTTATATTTGTTATCAGTTTTTTTATTTGAGTATTTTCTGTTTTTTCTAGTATTTTTAACATATGAGTTAATTCTTTTTCTTTTGATTTATTTTTAATAGACATCTTATTTGTTAGGGTGTATAAAGTTGCAACTGGAGTTGTTATTAAACAACCTGTGGCTATTCTTAAGGCATTATTTTGGATAGTTTCTATTTTTTTCATTTCTGTGTTATTTGTTGTTCCATAGATTGTTATACCATATTCTATTTTTGGTTTAATATAGATGTCATAAAACTTTATCATTGTTTCTCTATTAGCTCCCCATGTGGTACTTGAATTTTTTTTCATTATATTTTATTTTCAGCATTTTCAAGTCATGATGTGATTTCTCCATGATAGTTTTGGAGCGTCAAATTCCAGTCCTAGTATTTTAGGTTTGGTCGTAAATTTTAGGTCTTCATTGTTTATCTTTATTGTTGGTATCTGTCTTTTTTTTTTTTTTTTTTTTTGTGAAGCACATTATTTTACTTTTAGATTTATTTTTAGTTCCCAATTATTAGCTCATTCAATTATTTGTTTTAAACCTATTTCTATGTTATTTTTGGCTTCTGCTAGGTCTTTGTGAGTTGTTGATAATGTGATATCGTCTGCATATATTACTTTATATGTTTTTTCTGTTAGCATTACGTCGGTAGTCATTATGTTGAATAGTAGAGGACTTAAAGGGGAGCCTTGTGGTAATCTTCTCTTTAATTTACCTTCCGATTTTTTGTTGCCTATTGTTATTTGATATGTTCTGTTATTTAAAAAATTGTATATCCATTTAAGTGGGGTGCCTATTATTCCAAGTTTTGATGTTTTTTTTTTATGGTTGCATGGTTTACTGTGTCGAATGCTTTATCAAAGTCTAAACATGCTATTATTGCGTATTTTCTTTTTTTGAATGTTTTGTTAATGTGTAAATCAATTATTTGCAGAGTATCTATTGTGGAATAATTCGGTCTAAATCCTGTCAGGTCTTGGCTTAATTTATTATTACTTTCCAACCACCATTTCAGTCTATTATTTATCATACTTTCATATATTTTTCCTAGGCTTGAAATCCTGCTTATAAATCTATAGGATTTTTTATCTGTTGTTTTTTTTCTTGGTTTTAGTATAGGGTTAACTAATGATTTTTTGAATTCTTGGGGATATTCCCCTTTTTCCCATAAGTTATTGATTTTTACTAGTATATTATTCGGGGCATTTTTATAGAATTCATATGGGATTTTGTCTGGCCCATATGCTTTATTATTTTTTGCATTCTTTATTGTTATGTTTAATTCTTTTAATGTGAGTTTTTTATTTAAGCCTTCTGTACTTAGTTGTTCTGTCATGCTTTTAAATTCTGTATTTGTTAACAAGCTTTTTGTATTTTTATTTATTATACTTTGAAATTCTTCTTTTAGTATTGTTAGTTTGAGTTCTGTATCTTGACCGGTAGGTCATTATGAATTATTGGGTAATTATTGATTTTATTATTACCTTCTAGTTTTTTAATAAAGCTCCATATTTTTTTGTTGGGGTATAAAATCTAGTGACTGACAGAAATCTGACCAATTTTTTCTTTTTTCAGTTTCTATTGTATTTTTTGCTATTATTTGGAATTTTTTATATTATCTGTTTCTTTAATTTGGATTTTTTCCCCATTTGTTGAAGGCTTTATTTCTTTGTCTTATTGCTTCTTTATATTTCTGATTCCACCTTGGTTTTCTTGGCTTATTTTTATTGAAGTTATTTTCTATCTTAAAATGTTTTTTCCCTATATTAATCTATTTGTGTTTATTTCTTTTAATTTTTATCGTTTTCATATCTATTTTTCTTATTTCTTCTTTATATGTTTCCCAACCTACTTTGTTAAATTCCCAATTTTTTTCTCTCTTGAGTTTCAATATTGTGTCTGTTATCTTGGATAATGATTGGAAGATGATCACTTCCTCCATTGATATTTGTTTTTACTTCTAGATGACTTAATTCTGGGGAACCTATGACTAAATCTGTAGTGGATCCTTTGCCTGTTTTTGGGTCTATTCTCGGAATTTGACCTATAGGGGTTAACAATATTAAGTTGTTTTGATTTATTAGATTGAATAGATTTATTCCAGTAGTGTTTGTTGTTTTTTTTATTTATCTTTGTGTTCCATAAGGTATGGTGGGCATTAAAATCACCCATTATCAGTTTTGGATTATCCATTTGATCAATACAGTGTTCTAATTCTTGTTGATTTATTTTATTGCAAGGGTTGTAAACTAAAAGTAAATTTAACCATTTTCTTTAATAGCTAATTTTTATAGCTAGTATTTCTAATTTGGTATTTTGTAATTCGTTCAGATTTACTTTTATATATTGTATATTGCTTTGTATACAAATAGCAAGGCCTCCTCCTCTTTGTTCTGTTCTGTCCTTTCTTAATATTCATAATTCTTTAATTTGAAATATCTTTTTTGTTAGCCATGTTTCGCAAACTGCGAATATCTCTGGATTTTCTCTGTATATTAGATAATCTATATCTATTTTTTTGTTTATTATGGATCTGGCATTCCAGAGAAGTATTTTATTCATTGAACCATTCTAGTATTTCTTTTAGTATGGGGGCAGCTTCAGTTAATATAATTGTAATTATTTCAGTTATTGGTTTATCAGATTTTAAATATTCTGTTATATTTGAAATTAGTTTAAATATTTCTTTTGTAATTTCTATCCAACACGTCTTTTTCCCATCTTTGCTTTTACTTTCTTTTGTTATTGTAGTCTCCTGTAGTGGTGTTGGAAGTGACCATGTAACTGGGGACTTTACAAGTTCCTTGTTTTGAGTTTTGTTCCTGTGTATGTGTTTGTTCTTTATTTTTTCTTGATTATTTTTTTGTTTTGGTTTCACTGATGGTTTTGGTATTTTCTGTTCTGTTTGTGTGTATTTTTTTGTGGTGTCTTCTGTGCTGTTATGTAGTTTGTTTGTGTTAGTATTGAGCGAATGTTTGTGTTGTGTTAGTATTGAGCAAATGTTTGTGTTGTGTTTGTATTTGTTTGTTTGTGTAGTGTTCATGTTGTCATCTGTATGTTGGATATGTTCTGTATCAGTTTTGTGTATCTCAGCTGTGGTAATTATGTTTTTCTGAATTGTTTGAATTGTTTTTTTTTGTTTTAGGGTTTGATTGGTGGAAGAGTTTCTTAACCTCTAAGTTGTTAGGTTTTATATTTTTTTTGTTTATGTTTTGTGCTTTTAAATGTGTAGGGCATGTTCTATCATAAGCTGGGTGATTACCTTCACAGAAAAAGCATGTGAGGTGTTTTTTACAGTCTTTAAATTATGTCCTATTTGGCTACATTGCTGCATCTTGTTTTATTTTTACACAAGATAATCCCATGGCCATACATTAGACACTTGTAACATTTTGATATGGGGAAAGTATATTGATATATTTTGTAGCTCATATGACCTATGGCTATTTTTACTGTGGAGTGGACCTCTGAAATTATTCTTAAAGAGTTTGTTGTTGGTAGCCAATTATTTTTGTCCCGGTACTTTGTGTGGTTTTTTATTCTGATTATTTGTTCTATTTGGGTATCTTGTCCCATAATACTTTAATTTTGTCTTTGATTTTTTTATGTCAATATCTAGTTCTACTGGGATTGATTTTTATTTTTATGTTGGTTGTTTTTATTTCCCAGTTACCCAAATGTTTTATTTCTTTCAAGA
>NW_020871973.1:5000-10000 GCF_003789085.1 Penaeus vannamei
ACACACGACCACCCAACACCAACACACCCACACTACACACACACACACACCACCACACGAACACACACCAGCCACACACACATTATAGATAGAGTATATACTTACATATATATATATTCTATATATATATATATATATATATTTACTTGATAAGTATATATATATATTACCCACCACACACACACAATATTATATATATACTTATACGTATTATATCATATATATACTATATATTATACATTATATATATACCTTATATATATTACCCTTAATATACTAATATAGTATATATTATTACACACACAACACACACCACCCTAACTATATATATAGTTACTTAGTATATATAGATAATATATATATTATTCAATATATATATATATATATATATTACTTATATATATTATATACTATATTTATATGTATTACTATGATAAATATGGTATATATATATTTATGTGTTGGCTCCGTGTGTGTGTTGTGTTGTGTGTGTGTGTATATATATATATATATATAGGATATACATACATATATATTACCATAAATAGAATATAGTACATATATTACATGATATCATATTTAACATACTATATATATACATATACATTATTATTTATTATATATATTACTTAATATATATAATATATTATATATATATATATATATCATATATATGCCAAATTTTTGACAGTCATGCATTTCCATTACGACTCAGAGATGCAATTAAAATTATGTTTTTTATTACTCTTTTTCGTCTTCTAGCTGATATTTTGTGTCATTATTACGTCTTCAAAGCTATTCCAATTTTTTGGCCTATTTAAATACGAGCTTCATGATGTATATATAGTCATAATGCTAGGTTCCATTATTGGGCTACTATCACTATGATTTCTTCCCTAATGATTTTATCACCCAATAACTTTAACAATTCAGAGGATGGTATTTGATGGTACAATCGGTTAAGGTTTATCCGGAAGTATTCCAACATTCACAATATTGATAATAAGCTTTTGTAGTGCTAAAAGAGGAAGGCAAAAATGATATACCACATACCTTTGTTAATTTTTGTGCTGGTTCAGAATTATAAAGTGGTGTGGAGAGATGAAGAGAGAGTTGAGAAGGAAGAGAAAGAGGAGAAAAGAAGGCAGAGTGTGAGGAGAGAGAGAAGAGAGAAGATTGGGAGAGCGACCAGGGAGAGAGAGAGAAGGAGGAGAGAGAGGAGAGAGAGAGAAGAGAGAGCGAAAATATGGCGTGTCCTGCATTCGTGTGTGTGTGTGGTAGTTGGTGTGGTGTGTGTGTGTGGTGTCTGTGTGAAGAGAGGAGAGAGAGATAGAGAGAGAGAGAGTAGAAGAGTAGAGAGAGAAGCGAAATATGAGGTGTCTGTTTGTGCGTAAGTGAGAAGATGATGTGTGTAGTGTATGTTTTTTTATGTATGTGTTATCGAGTATGTGTAATGTTTTCTTTCTCTTATGTGTATGCGATTATGTTGTTATGTGGTTTTACACTTTTGTATTGTTCGATGTCAATATTAATTCTATTATATATAGAGAGAGAGAGATGTAGAGCAGAGATTTTGCATTGTGATATGTGTGTGTTTTCTATTTGTATGTGTGTGTTATTGAGTGAGTAGCTGACTGTGTGTTGATCCGAATGTGCTATGTGTTTCTTCTTGTTAATAGTGAGTACGTTGTGAGCTTGTGATGAGTGTGTATACTTTTTTTGTAGTGTTATGTTTTCTTTGTATGTGTGTATGAGGAGAAGATGTGTGTAGTATAATTTGATCCTTATATGTTATGCAATGTTTAATTGCCAATATGCAACTATATATAGTAGATTCACAAATTGAACTAACAGCAACCAAATTAACATTCTAGTAGTCTACAGAAGTGCATATTTCATCGAGGGCAAGTCTTCAAGCAATCTTGGGATCACGACCTGCAATGACCTATAACCACCGAAGTTTCCAGTCCATCCCGCTCTTCATTGCAAAGAAGGAGGTCGAACCCGATGTGCGTTCGTTGCAAACAATCCTGCCTACAGTTCTCTTGCAACAACTTCCTGAGATAAACGATCAGCATGTCCGGTCTAAGCTCTCGTGCGTTCTAACTGATCGCCTAAAAAAAAAAAAAAAAAAAAAAAAAAAAAAAAAAAAAAAAAAAAATGAGAGAGAGAGAGGAGAGAGAGGAAGGGAGAGAGAGAGAGAGGAGAGAGAAGAGAGAGAGAGAGAGAGGAGAGAGAGAGAGAGAGAGAGAGAGAGAGAGAGAGAGAGAGAGAGAGAGAGAGAAGAGAAGAGGAGAGAGAGAGAGAGGGAAATAGAGAGAAGGAGAAGACGAAGAAGTTAATTTCACGTCCTCTCTCTCTCTCTCTCTCTCTCTCTATCTCTCTCTCTCTCTCTCTCTCTCTCTCCTCTCTCTCTTCTCTCTTCTCTTTCTCTCACCCTCTCTCCTCTATCCGCTCTCTTTCTCTCTCTTCGTTCTCTCTTCTTCCCAGTTTGATTCCGTATTTTCCACATTTATCTTCGACGCGAGTTAACGAAGTGCAGTTAAATGCACCATACACATTACTCTTTGATGGATTTTATTCTGGCAGCCGACACGTGAAAGGTTTCCGACGTAAGGTTTCCGTGTCTATGCGAAGAAGTAGAAACAAGAGGAAGGGATGAGCCGATATCACCTTTCGAAAACATTCTGCATGGCTAATGGATATTCGTCCACATTCTTTGCCCATGAATGATTAAATCTGTGAATCGATTCGAAGAACATGCTACCACACGCGCTGCAGTGACTTGCATTTTGCAGACAATTAACATGACTTAAAAAAGTTGATAAAGATAAAATCGGATATAGCGAAATAGGGTCTTTTATATGCATCAGTTCGAAGTACAATTAAATATCCGTTTATGGATATAAATGATTTATTATATTACTCGCTTTAAAAACGAGCCATTATGATAAAGGTTAGTTTTCCCGAAGATGTTAATTTGCTCTTCGATGGTCGACAACTCATTCTATGTCAGATCTGTGCTGACTTCACGTTGTGGGTGTTTGACTGTTTTAATATAGTGGGTATATTGGTGTGATGTTGTGATGCTTATAAAAATCCTTGTGTGTGTGTTTGTGTGTTGTTGATATGTGTGTGGCAACTGTATGTGGTTGTGTCGTATGTGTGCGGTATGTGTGTGTGTTGTTGTGTGCATTCTGTGTCGATGTGAATATATCTGTGGTCATCTATTTATCTGTCGGTCTCTGTACCTTCGATATGTGGTGTAGCTGTAGTCATGATGATTGGTGAAAACGTGTCATCTGACAGATCGTGCATACACGCAATGTGACAATTGTTGTCGGTCTGTAGTGATGTGTGATGTGTGTGCACCGTGTGTGTGTCTGTGTGTGGCTGCTTTCATTGAACCACTAGGAGTGTTGTAATGTTAACCAGTGGAACTCCGTGTCTATGTGTTTGTGTGTGTGTAGCTATGTGTTCAGGGGTGGCTGTGATGTTATTTTTGTTTATTTGGTGCACCTATACATTTGTGTTGTGCTGTCGTTGGGCTCACATCACAACCCTGTGTTTCTTAGTAGTCTCTGCTGTGTGCGACGTGCAACTGTTGCGACTGTTATATCGCTATTCTGTGATCGCCTTACAATCGAGTCATACGTTGCTATATGATTCGACGATATATGTGTGTGAGCTGGCTGTGTATGGACTGGAATGTGTGTGTTTTCTTGAAAAAGAAAAACAAGAAAGATTAAGGGGTAGAAAAGAAAAAGAAAACAGAGAGAAAGAAAAAGCTCTACCGTTAAATCTACCCCTTTGTGCTCGTCCATTCGAATTCGAGAAGCGCAGCCAACAGAATTTTATACCCTCCCCCCCCTCCTTTCCTGCCCCGCACATCCTTCCCGACCTACCTGCCCCATCATGCTATCCTGCTCCCATTTGAAAAGTTTAAAATCTTCAAAAAAGAAAAAGATAAAAAAAAAATCCCATTCACGATGCGTACTACCATTTCACCCTTACTCTCACCCGACACCACCCTTCCCTTATCCACCCCCCCCATTCACCACCTCCCCCCACCATTACCCATCCCCTCTTCCCCCCACCATCCCCTTTCTACCGCCACCCCCGATCCGCCCTTCCAACTCCCTGCTACCCCCAACCCCCAAAACAGGACTCCCCCATCTACCAACACCCCAACGCCCTTCCCTTCCCGCACCTCCTCCAAACCCCATCGATCCCCTCCCCCCCAACCCCCACCTCCCCCTCCCCCCACCCCCCACATCCCCAATTCCCCCTCCGCGACCCGTAATCAGCACCGTATTGGCCCCATCAGCACAGAGAACGCTCGAGCCTGTAGAAAGATTCCACACTTTACATAGAAAGAAAGAGGGATAATTTGAGGCGCCCGAAGAGAAAGAAGAAAGACGGCCGGGGAGGACAGTGGCGGGCGAGAGACGGAAAGGAATGGAGATAGGCAGAGAGAGGGGAGGAGGAGAGAAGAAGGGCCAAGGGGAGACGAAAAGAATGGAAGAGAGAGGGTTTAAGGGCGGGAGAGAGAAGGGGAAGAGAAAAGGAAATGGAGGCATAGGGAAAAGGGCTGAAATGATGGAGAGGAGAAGGAGAAAGAGGAAGAGGGAGAGAGGGAGAAGGAAGAGCGGAAAGAGGAGAGAGAGAAAAGAATGAGAAGAGGGAAGGAAAAGGGAGAAGAGAAGAGAAGCGAGAAGAAAGGAAAGCAGCAAGGAGAGTGAGAGGAAAGGAATGCAAGGGAGGAAAGGGAGAGAGAAAAGGAAGGAAAGAGGAGGGAAAAAGAGGGAGAGGAGAGAAAAGAACGAAGAAGAGGGAAAAGGGGGGAGAGGGAAAAAGGAGAGAGGGAAGAGACGAAAGAGAGAGAGGACAAGGGGAGAGGAAGAAGGAGAAGAAGGGGAAAAACAATAGATAAGAGGGAAAGGGGGAGAGGAGAAGGAGAAGAGAGAAGAGAGACAGAGAATGTGAGAAGCAATGATAGT
>NW_020871973.1:17500-22500 GCF_003789085.1 Penaeus vannamei
AGCTGACTTAAAATTGATTGATTGTTGCACGAGTTGTTGCACGAGCTGACTTAAAATTGATTGATTGTTGCACGAGTTGTTGCACGAGCTGACTTAATATAGACTGATTGTTGCACGAGCTGACTTAATAGTGATTGATTGTTGCACGAGCTGACTTAATATAGACTGATTGTTGCACCGAGTTGTTTGCACGAGTGACTTAATATTGATGATTGTTGCACGAGTTGTTGCACGAGCTGACTTAATATTGATTGATTGTTGCACGAGCTGACTTAATATTGATTGTGTTGCACGAGCTGACTTAATATTGATTGTTGCACGAGCTGACTTAATACTGATTGATTGTTGCACAGCTGACTTAATATAGACTGATTGTTGCACGAGCTGACTTAGTATGATTGATTGTTGCACGAGCTGACTTCATACTGATTGATTTGTTGTACGAGCTGACTTAATATTGATTGATTTGTTGCACGAGCTGACTTAATATTGAATTGATTGTTGCACGAGCTGACTTAATATAGACTGATTGTTGCACGAGCTGACTTAATATTGACTGATTGTTGCACGAGCTGACTTAAATATACTGATTGATTTTGCACGAGCTGACTTCATATTGACTGATTGTTGCACGAAGTTTGTTGCACGAGCTGACTTAGTATTGATTGATTGTTGCTCGAGTTGTTGCACGAGCTGACTTAATATTGATTGATTGTTGCACGAGCTGACTTCATATTGACTGATTGTTGCACGAGTTGTTGCACGAGCTGACTTAATATTGATTGACTGTTGCAGCACGAGTTGTTGCACGAGCTGAAAATATAGACTGATTGTTTGCACGAGCTGACTTAATATTGATGATTGTTGCACGAGCTGACTTAATATAGACTGATTGTTGCACGATGACTTAAATATTGACTGATTGTTGACGAGCTGACTTATATTGACTGATTGTTGCACGAGCTGACTTAATATTGATTGATTGTTGCACGAGCTGAGACATTTGGACAGAGACTTTCTCTAATAGTAAAATAGTGATTGATTGTTGCACGAGCTGACTTAATATTGATTGATTGTTGCACGAGCTGATAATATTTGATTGATTGTTGCACGAGCTGACTTAATATTGATTGATTGTTTGCACGAGCTGACTTCATATTGACTGATTTGTTGCACGAGCTGACTTCATATTGATTGATTGTTGCACGAGCTGAGTTTTTGGTGACTGTCTATAGTAAAGTTAATTGATTGTTTGCACGAGTTGTTTAGGACGAGATTTTCCTAAGAGTAAAATAGTGGATTGATTGTTGCATCGAGTTGTTGCACGAGCTGATTTCTATTGACTGATTGTTGCACGAGTTGTTGCACGAGCTGACTTAATATTGACTGATTGTTGCACGAGTTGTTGCACGAGCTGACTTAATATTGATTGATTGTTGCACGAGCTGACTTAATATTGATTGATTGTTGCACGAGCTGACTTAATATTGACTGATTGTTGCACGAGCTGACTTAATATTGACTGATTGTTGCACGAGTTGTTGCACGAGCTGACTTAATATTGACTGATTGTTGCACGAGCTGACTTAATATTGATTGATTGTTGCACGAGCTGACTTAATATTGATTGATTGTTGCACGAGCTGACTTAATATTGACTGATTGTTGCACGAGCTGAGTTATTTGGTCAGAGACTTTCTCTAATAGTAAATATTTATTGATTGTTGCACGGTTGTTAGGACCGAGATTTCTCTAATAGTAAAATATTTATTGATTGTTGCTGTTCCTTTCATTGATTTGTCTTTTATTGCTTTTTGTTTGCTTGTCTTTCCGTTCCCTCCTATGCCCTTCATTCTGTTCTCTCTGCTCTCCCTCTCCCCCTTTCTCCTCACCCCTTCCCTCCTATCTTTCCTTCTACTATCCTTTGCCTCCCTTTTCTATTTCCTCTTTTCTTGTGTTTTCCCTCTTTTCCACTTTTCTCTTCCTTCCCTTCTTTTCCTCCTACTTCTCCCTCTTCCTCTTTCTTCCTCTCCTTCTTCTGCTCTTCCCTCCCTCACCTCCTCTTCCTCTCCTCCTTCCCTTTTTTGCCTTCCTTCTAATTTCTCTCTTCTTATCTTATCTCTCTTCCTTTTAATTCTCTGTCTCCTCTCTACCTCTTCTCTGTTCTTTCCCTCCTTCTGCCTTTTTGTCTTATCCCCTTTCCTGCATCTCTCCTTCTCCTTCTTCTCTTCTTTCCTCCTCTTCTTCCTCATCACTTTTGCAACATTTATTCATTTCTCCCTTCCCCGATTTTTGCTTTCCGCTCCTCTTCCTCGTTCCTTCTCCCTCCATTCTCTCTCTTCCCCTTCCTTCTTCCCTTCCACCTTGTCCCTCTTCCTCCTCTTGCATCTGCACCTCCCCCTCTTTCTCTTTGCCCTGTCCTCCTTCCTTGTGTCTCTCTCCCTTCCTCTCTTCTCTCCTCCTTTTCTCCGTCTCCCTCTTCCCTCCGCCTTTCCCCTTCCCTCCTCCCCCTTCCTTTGTTCCCTCCTCCTCCCTCTCTTCCCTCCTCCTCTCCTTCTCTCCCTTTCCCTCCTTTGCCCCTCCTCCTTTTCCTCCTTCCCTTGTGTCTCTATCATTCCCTCTCTTCCCTCCTCCTTCTCCCCTTTCCCCCTTCCTCCTCCTCCTTCCCTTGTGTCCCTCTCCCTCCCTCTCTTCTCCTCCTTCTCCTCTTTTCCCCCGCTGCCTCTTCTTCCCTCCTCTCTCTCTAGTCCTTTCCCTCCTTCTCTCCTCCCCTTATGGCTGCCCCCCCCTCCCTTGTGTCCTCCCCCTCCCCCTCTCCCGCGTTCCCTCAGCCTCCGCGGCGCCCGACCAACCAGTTGCTGGTGAGAGGCGAAGGCGAGAGGACGCCGCTCTCTCTCTCCCCTCTTCCCTCGGCTTCTCACCAACCGCGCGTTCGCAGTTTCGTTCCCACAGAAAGTGAACGTTCGTAGAGGAAGAGAAGACATACATAGACTCACACTCAGATAACCATAAGGAAGGAACGGCCTCAATTTCTCCCCCAAAGAACGTAGCGCTTTCCTCTTCCTTTCTCTCGCGCCGTTCGGTCCCCGACGCCCGACCGACCGACGACAGACGACGCTGGTGGTATCCGCTGTCCCGACGAACTATCCCCCTCCGCCCCGCTCCTGCAGAAGGCCCTCCGCCGCCCGAGAGGATATGTCCAGCTGCGCGGCTCGCGAGGAGACAGCGACGTCGGCGCCATCGAAGGGCGGCCCGCGGCGTTAAAGAGGGCATGCCGGCCGCGACGCCTCTCGCTGCCCTCGCCTCGCCAGCCCCCGCCCGCAGCGCCCCCCCCGCACGCCCACGCCGCTCCAGCCCGCCGCCAGCAGCAGCCGTGACGCCGCGCCTCGGCCTCCGCTGGCTCAGGATTCCTCGCGAAGGATCCCCCTCCTTCTCCCCCTTCCGCGACTCGGTGGCCGTGACCTCTTGATGTTGTGTGATCCTCCGCCGTGGCTCTCTCCTCTGCTGTGCCTATGCTGTGACGCCCCCTCCCCCCCCCCCCGGCTGCGACCTGTGCTCTCCCTCTTTCTCTCTCTCCTTCCTCCTTCTCTCTCTCTCTATCCCTCTCTCTCCCTCCCTCCCTCCTCCCTCTCTCTCCTCTCTCTCTCTCTCTCCTCCCCCGCCCCCTTCCTCCTTTTGCCGGAGATCCTCAGTGCCCTAAAACTCTGTCAAAAAAACAGCAAGTCTTGAGTGATTTTTTTTTTTTCCTGCAAACATATCATTCACTTCAGGGAATTCGCGAATCAAGCACGAAGATTGACGACAGAAACCAGAGCTTACGAACGCGTCAATTCGTATGCAAATACTGTATAACAAAGGATATATGAGAGTTCTCTCCTGACTCTTATGCGATGTTATACAACCCCCGTGAAGTTGTTGGAAGTTGTTAGATAAATCGCAGAAGGATAACGAAAGAAAGAAAAGAGAAGGACGAGAATCGAGGACGGAAAAGAACAGAAAAAAGGGGAAAATAAGAACCAGAATATGTAATTATTAAGAAAAAAAAAACGCATTTTCGACTACTGAAAAGAAATCTTCTTCCCCCCCCCCCCCGCACCTCCAGCTGATCCTCTTCCCAAACATTCCGAAAGGAAAGTAAGAAAATCCTTCGAACAAACAAATCTCATTCTTTCGCCACTCACTCCTCCAACTCCTTCACTCCCCTTCTTCCCCTCCAACTCCTCCACCTCTACGCCAACTCCCTTCGCATCCCTCCCCCTCTCTCTCTCCCCTCTCTAAGCTCTCCAACTCCCCCACAAACTCCCTTCCTTCCCCTCTCTCTTCCCCTCCCTCCAACTACTTCCCACCCCTCCAACACCCCTCCACTCCTTCCCTCCCCCTCCTCCACCCCTTCCCCTCCCACCCCACCCCTCTCCACCCCTTCCCACCCCTTCCCTCCTTCCCACCCCTTCTCAGCCCTCCCCTTCCCCCTTCCCCCTCCCCCTCCCCCCAACCCCCCCTCCTCCCCCTCCCCCCCCTCCTCGCCAGGGGGGGTCTCGAGTCGTACTGAGATGCAGCGATCGGCGGCGACGGCTTCCCCTCCGTCGTCGTAGCGGGAAACCTCAGCGATAATTGGCCGAAGGAAACGCCGAAGGAAACCCGACGGGGAGACAGCCTGCCTCCGCCGCCATGGATACGAGGTAAGGACCCGCAATGAATGAATAAATAAAGGAATAAATGAATGAATGGTAATTAGGAAATAATAAATAAATAAAGGAATAAATGATGAATGATAATTAGGAAATAATAAATAAATAAAGGAATAAACGATGAATGGTAATTAGGAAATAATAAATAATGATGGTACTGATAATAATTTATAGTAGTAAGTAAATAGTAAATGATGAATGATAATTAGGAAATAATGAATAATGATTACTTAATAATTTATAGTAAGTAATGAATAAGAAATGATGAATGATAATTAGGAAATAATAAATAATGATTACTTAATAATTTAT
>NW_020871973.1:30000-31876 GCF_003789085.1 Penaeus vannamei
GCACAGGTCCAAGCAGGAGTCACGTGGCTTAATCTTGGTGCACAGGTCCTGGCAGGAGTCACGTGGCTTAATCTTGGTGTCTTAGTGCACAGGTCCAAGCAGGAGTCACGTGGCTTAATCTTAGTGCACAGGTCCTGGCAGGTCACGTGGCTTAATCTTGGTGCACAGGTCCAAGCAGGAGTCACGTGGCTTAATCTTAGTGTCTTAGTGCACAGGTCCTAGCAGGAGTCACGTGGCTTAATCTTGGTGCACAGGTCCTGGCAAGTCACGCGGCTTCATCTTGGTGCACAGGTCCTGGCAGGAGTCACGTGGCTTAGTCTTGGTGTCTTAGTGCACAGGTCCAAGCAGGAGTCACGTGGCTTAATCTTGGTGCACAGGTCCTGCAGGAGTCACGTGGCTTAATCTTGGTGCACAGGTCCAGCAGGAGTCACGTGGCTTAATCTTGGTGCACAGGTCCTGGCAGGAGTCACGTGGCTTAATCTTGTGCAGTGCACAGGTCCAGCAGGAGTCACGTGGCTTAATCTTGGTGCACAGGTCCTGGCAGGAGTCACGTGGCTTCATCTTGGTGTCTTAGTGCACAGGTCCAAGCAGGAGTCACGTGGCTTAATCTTGGTGCACAGGTCCTGGCAGGAGTCACGTGGCTTAATCTTGGTGCACAGGTCCTGGCAGGAGTCACGTGGCTTAATCTTGGTGTCTTAGTGCACAGGTCCTAGCAGGAGTCACGTGGCTTCATCTTAGTGCACAGGTCCAAGCAGGAGTCACGTGGCTTAATCTTAGTGTCTTAGTGCACAGGTCCTAGCAGGAGTCACGTGGCTTAATCTTGGTGCACAGGTCCTAGCAGGAGTCACGTGGCTTAATCCTGGTGCACAGGTCCTAGGCAGGAGTCACGTGGCTTAATCTTGGTGCACAGGTCCTAGCAGGAGTCACGTGGCTTCATCTTAGTGTCTTAGTGCACAGGTCCTGGCAGGAGTCACGTGGCTTCATCTTAGTGTCTTAGTGCACAGGTCCTAGCAGCAGTCACGTGGCTTCATCTTGGTGCACAGGTCCTAGCAGGAGTCACGTGGCTTAATCTTAGTGCCTTGGTGCACAGGTCCGAGCAGGAGTCACGTGGCTTCATCTTAGTGCACAGGTCCGAGCAGGAGTCACGTGGCTTCATCTTATGTGTCTTGTGCACAGGTCCAAGCAGGAGTCACGTGGCTTCATCTTAGTGTCTTAGTGCACAGGTCCAAGCAGGAGTCACGTAGCTTAATCTTAGTGTCTTAGTGCACAGGTCCTGGCATCTCCAAATGCCACCAGGACGATCTACTTCCTGACAGCCTCGAGCAACGAACTATATTACCAGGAAAGTAAAGTTGTGCGTGAATCTTCCTCTCCTTCTTCTGCTCTTCCCTCCCTCACCTCCTCTTCCTCCTCGCCTTCCCTCTTCTTCCCCCTTTATCCTATTTTCCTCCCTCCCCTACTTCCCTGTTTTGCTTTCCTTCTAATTTCTCTCTTCTTATTTTATCTCTCTTCCTTTTAATTCTCGGCCTCCTCTCTACCTCTTCTGATAGATAGATTCGTCTGATAGATGACTCTACCCTGTTCACCGGAAGTACCCTGCTGAACAAGTCTTCCAAGCAGGTCCGACTTTGTAGATCTTCGCTCACTTGTAAATGCACATCGCCATATTTAACAACACTTTCGGTATCGTATGTGGGTTTGCTATTAATCCCAAAATCTCTGTCAGGATTTAATAAATCTTTAATGTTATTATGATTCATGATGTGCTGAACTATTCCTGGGATCAATGAAGGCGTTAGGCGGCCCGCAAGGAAACGCAGGATGGCATTTAAAAGGATTCAAAGAGCAAGGATCAAAGAATTATATATTATATATA
>NW_020871974.1:7500-25000 GCF_003789085.1 Penaeus vannamei
AGGAGGGAGGAAGGCGAGGATAAGATGGATAGATATAAAATTGGCAAGGGAGGGATAAAGAGAGGGAAAGAAAGGGATAAGGAGGAAAGGAAGAGGAGAGGAGGGGAGGAGAGGAGGATGAGTGGAGGAATTGAGGAAGTGAAGAGAGAGAGAGAGAGAGAGAGAGAGAGAGAGAGAGAGAGAGAGAGAGAGAGAGAGAGAGAGAGAGACAGAGAGAGAGAGAGAGAGACAGAGAAGAGAGCGACAGTTTATGGAAAATTGATTATGAATGAGTTTATGTTAGGGCGTCCATCTGGCCATAGCGGTCGGATGGGCGGTAGGAAGGGGGGGGGGATATCGACGTTTATGTGAGGGGAGGAAGGGGGAGAATAGAGAGAGAAAGAGAAAGAGAGAATGGAAGAAAATAAGCTGGGAACGAGAGTAGGGAAAGAGGGAAATTTATTTATAAAATGAGAAAGCTGGAAGAAGTGAGAAGAGAAGAGAATGAGGGAGATAAAATGAAAGGAAAGGGATGGAGGGAAGAAGGGAAGAGAGATGAGAGGAACGAATGATCGAGAAATATTCGTAGAAAAGTACAGAGAAGATGGATGTAAAGGTCAAGAAAGAAACAAAGGAAAGGAGAGAGAGAAACTAAAGATTAAAAAAAAAATGTTATAGCAAGAAATAAGAAACGAAGAGAAAGAAAAATGTTAACAGAAATGATCAGATGTGTAGGAGGAAAAAATAGAATCAGCAGAAAGACGATAGACGATTTAAAAAAAAAACGAATTAGAAGGAAGACGAAGAAAGAATTTAAAAAGAAAAATAAGTGACAGTATAAAATAAGGAGAAAAAACAAAGGAAACAATAGATTCCAATTAAAAAGAAGAAAGGAAAAACAAGAAATTATGGATAAAAAATTAACGAAGACTCAAGAAACGGGCAGCAGAAAAGTAAATAAATGAAAAAAATATATTAAATAAAGATTAAAGAAAGAAATAAGAAAACAAACAATATCAAAGGATAAAAAAAGAGAAACACCAAAGTAAGTACAACGAAAGAGAGGATAAAGGATAAAGGAAAATCAAAAGTAGGGCGGGAGAGGACGTTCAGATTACAGCATTTGCCGATGGAGTGATCGCCGCGCCGTTGTCGCGACGCCCTCGCACGGAGAACGGGATTACGGAAATAGGAAAGAGAGAGAGAGAGGAAGAGGGAAGGAGGAAAGGAGAGAGGAGGAGGGAGGGAGAGAGGAGAGGAGGAGGGAGGGGAGAGGAGGAGGAGGGAGGAAGGGAGAGAGGAGGAGGAGGGAGGTGGAAAGGAGGAGGGAGGGAGAAGAGAGGTGCGGAAAGGAGGGTGGAAAGAGAGAGGAGGAGGGAGGGAGGGAGAGGAGGAGTGGGAGAAAGGGAGAGAGAGTGGGGGGAGTGGGATTTGGATAAAACTAGGAAGGGAGAATTGAGGAATTAGGAAAAGAGGAAGATGTGAAATGGGGAGAGGATAGACAGGGAGACAGAGGGAGAAAGGGAGAGGGAGGGAGTGAAAGAAAGAAAAAGCAAGGTAATGAGGGGAGAGAGAAAAAGGTAGAATCAAAAGATAAAAAGATCCGAAAGGAAGTGGATCTGGAGAGCACGGAGTGAATAAAGCAAAGGAAGAGAAAACTGACAGTGAAAGACAAACCCGACACGAAAAAAAGATGTATAAAACGAAAACACAAAGGACAGAGAGAAGAGAAACAGTCACCAGAAAATAGGCAAGGGAGAGATGGGAGGGAGAGGAGAAAAAATGGGGGGAATAGATAAGGAAATGGCCCTTAAAAACCTCCATGGGGAACAATAACATAAAGGAGTCATGTATAGGGAATGAGGCTTTGATATCCTGAAAATTTGAATGGTTGATAAGAGCGGCCGTTACCCTGAATGTCGGGGGGGGGATCGCTTGGAATGGGGGAAGGGGGATGGAAGAGGATAAAGAGGAGGAGAGGGAGAATAGTCTCTTGGTTTGGTGGGAGGAGGGAACGATAGGGAAGGGGATATAGTGAGGGGGAAGGGAGAGACTATGAAGGTGGGGAAGGGGAAGAGAGGGATGGGAGAAGGAAAATGATGAGGTAAAGGTAACTATTTTTGTAAACGACTTGAAATTATGTATTGTTTTCACTTTAATGTGTGAAGTGAGAGAGAGAGAGAGAGAGAGAGAGAGAGAGAGAGAGAGAGAGAGAGAGAGAGAGAGAGAGAGAGAGAGAGAGAGAGAGAGAGAGAGAGAGAGAGAGAATGTCGAGGGGGGAGGTAATGTAAGAGGGGACAGGAGGGGAGGGAGCAGGAGAGGGAGAATGGGGCTAAAGATAAACTGCGATTACGCTTTGTTATTGAGAAAGGTTGGAGGGGAAGGGAATAAGAAAGGGGACAGACGGGGGCTGTGAAATGGTCGGATTTGGATCTCTTCCACGGTCGTTGGCAAAGACATTGTTATAGGCTTTGGGCTTAGGCATAGACACGGGCGTAAATTGTGGACGTAAGCGCTTTCGTGCACGCATCCAGAGGCGCACGTATTGGACACGCACATGTCCCCCTTCCTCGTCTCACGTGTTCATGAATTTAAGAGAAGGGAACGTAGAAGCGATACTTGCAGATATAAACGATACTTACGGATGTGCGGATGCTAAAGTAAATCGCAGATAAAAAGATGCGATAAAGATGGCTAATAGAGGTGTATGACGGGGGGGGGGGGGGTTAGTGCAGCAGTGGGGTAAGTGGGGAGGTAGTGGGGGTGGGTGGTGGGGTGGAGGGGTAGGGTTAGGGGAAGGAGACAGCACGCAGCCTCAGGTAGCCTCTCACCCCGGGGGGCTTAACGTGTTATGACGAGCCAGCAAGCGTAAAGCGATGACAAGCCGCGTCACTGATGTAAACAAACGATTGGAGAGTGGGAGGAGGAGGAGGAGGGGAAGGGGGGAAGGGGGGGGGGGCGGGGGAGGGGAGAGACGAGTGTAAACATATTTGTCAAGGTGAGAGAGAGATTAGTCCGTCTCCCGGATGAAAGTCAGGTAAGCAGATCCCTCATCAGGCAGACAGGGAGAGGCCGGAGGAAAGGACGGGACGAAGAGAATGGAGAGGAAAAGGATGAAAAAAGAGGAAAGGGAAAGAAGAAAGAAAGAAAAGGATAAGAAAGAAGAAAAAGGGATAAGATAAGAAAGAAGAGCAAAAGGGATAAGAAAAAGAGCAAAGGGAAAGAAAGAAGAGCAAAAGGGATAAGGAAAAGACGAAAGAGGAGGAGGAGGAAAATGAGGAGAGGGAAGAAGGAAAACAAGGGGGACGAGGCCAACGGTGAATGTAATAAAACTTCCGTCCCTTTGCTGGGCCCGACTTGTCAAGGAGCAGAAAGATTATAAGTCAAGTATTTGGGTTTTAGTGTAGGAAGCGGTTTTATGTTGGATGTTGGTGCAGGATTAATGACGTTGAGAATGTATAGCATTGAATGTGGAAGTTGATTGGGTTGTGTGAGGAGTTCAGTTATAAGTTCAAATGTGGAAGTTGATTGGGTTGTGTGAGAAGTTCAGTTTAAATGTGAGTTGAGTTTTGTGTGTTGTGGAAGTTGATTGGGTTGTGAGTAGGTTAAAGTTAAATGTCAGTGAGTAGTTCAGTTATAAGTTTTAAATGTGGAAGTTGAAAGTGAGTAGTTCAGTTGTTTAAAGTTGGAAGTTGGGGTGTGAGTAGTTTCAGTTATAAGTTTAAATGTGGAAGTTGATAAAGTGTGTGAAGTTGATTGGAGTAGTGTTTAAATGTGAAGTTGATGTGTGAGTAGTTCAGTTATAAGTTTAAAATGTGGAAGTTTGATTGGGTTGTGTGAGTAGTTCAGTTATAAGTTTAAATGTGGCGTTGAGTAGTTATTGTGGAAGTTGATTGGGTTGTGTGAGTAGTTCAGTTATAAGTTTAAATGTGGAAGTTGATTGGGTTGGTGAGTAGTTCAGTTATAAGTTTAAATGTGGAAGTTGATTGGTTGTGTGAGTAGTTTGTAAAGTTTGAGAATAATTATGGTCTGTCTATTTATGGTATGAGTGTGGCTTAATGTCATTAGAATAGAAGTATGAAGTAGCTTGTAAATACTATATTTTTTTAGCTATAAGAATGATTATAAGGAATATTTCCAAGCTTTCTTGTTTTAGACTTGGGCGGGGAAAATAATAGGCCTACAAGGGGTTGTATTTCATTTCGGTCTTAATGTCTGGCCCGTGGGTCTATTTGGAAGATAGATGAGGGATGACACGTTTCTGCTGCAACGCCTCCTCGTTATCTGTTTACCATTTTGATGTGTTTATGCTGTCATCTTCTCGTGACCCCCCCCCCCCTTTTTCTCCACTTCCCACGGTTGCCTTTGTCTACGTTTCTCTTCTCTCTTTCATTTATGATTTGCCTTCTCCTTTCTCCCGCTTGACCTCACTTTTTCTCTCTCTCCTTCCTCCTAACTCCCCACTCCTCCCTCCCTCCTCTCTTTTTTTTCCGCCTCTCTCCCTTCTACACTCTTCTTTTCCCTTATCCTCCCTCTCCCCCATTCCCGCTCTCCCTTTCCCTCTTTCACTTCCTCTTACTTTCTCTTCTTTTCCTCACCCCCCTTATTCTTCCCTTCCCTCCCGACTCCCCCTTCCCCCGCCCCCCCCCACATCGCCGCGCTCTGGTATAATTCTTGATGAAGCAATTAAGACTGTTGATATTAAGTACGTAATGGCCTGCTTACGGTGTAGTGTTGGCGGAGATAGCAAGGGTGTGGGGCGGGGATGGGGTGGGGTGGGGGGTCGGGGGGGGGGAAGGGGGAAGTGGGCGAAGGGGACGCGAAATTAAGTCTTAAGCATTTCTTTTTTATCCAGTTTGGTCTTTATTTGATAACGTCTGATGTATGATCGTTGAAGATTCAGTAGCGCGCGCTCACGCACGCACGCACCCACACGCACACACACACACACACATAACACACACATACACACACACACACATACACACACATACACACACATACACACACACACACACACACACACACACACACACACACACACACACACACACACACACACACACACACACACACACACACACACACACACACACACACACACACACACACACACACACACACACACACACACACACAATGCATATATGCAATGTATATGTATATACATTTTTCTTTTTAGTTGAGAGACAGCGTTACATATCCAATAAACTCTTGTTTTTGACAACGTCTATATACAATAAACTTTTTATGACAACGTTACAAACTCAATAAAGTGCTAGCTGTCTCTTTCTCCCCCCCTTCCCCCCCCTCCTCCCCCTCCCCTTGTTCCCTTCCCCCCATTCTCCCTTCCACTGGTTCCCTCCCCCCGTCCCCTCCCCCCGTCCCTCGTGTTTTGTGAAGGGTGACTGATGTGGATATAAATGGCTCTCCTTTTACTTATCTGTATTTATTTACAGTATTTCAACTTCTTTTCTTGTCCGAGGGGGGGGAGGGGAAGGGGGTGAGGGGGGCGGGTTTTGTGGTCAGCTGATGGCGGGCGTGGGAAGCCCTGCTGGGTACCCGGCTTGACCTTCTCTTCCCGTGGTCGAATTGTTTACTTTTGTGTGTCTGTGTGTGTGTGTGTGCGTGTGTGTGTGTGTGTGTGTGTGTGTGAGTGTTCTGTGTCTCGGGTCTGCGTCTAAGTGATGTAATTCAGTTTTCTATTTATTTCTTCCTTGTTTATTTTTTATTTTTGTTTCCCTTTCTTTCTCTTATCTTTTTTATTCTGTTGTCTTCCCTTTTTTTCCTTTCCCTCTTTCTTTAGCCCTTTCTTTCCACGTCTTTCTTTTATCGTACCTTTTTCTTATCCCTCTCTCTTTTTCCTTGCTTCAATCTTCTTTCTTCCTTCGCTCTTCCTTCTTCCTTCCCCTCTTTCTCTTTCTTTTCCTCCTCGTTTACCCTTTTCTTTCCAATTATTTCTCTTTTCTAACCTTTTCCTTATCCGTCTCTCTTCTTCCATCCTTCACTCTTTCTTCATCATTCCCCTCTTTCTTTCCCCTTCTCCCCGTACTCTTTTCTTTCTACCTTTCTCTCTTCTCTTACAGTTTTCTTTCTTCCTTTCTCTCTTCTCTACATTTTTCCTTGCTCTCCTCTCTCCCTTCCCTCTTCCTTCAATCTCCCTCCTTCCTTCCCCTCTCCATCCACTCCTTTTTCCTCCCTCCTCCCTCCTCCCCTCTTCCTCATGTCCCCTTAAGTGCTTGCGTCGAGGAAGTCAAGTGCTCCACTTCCTCATCAAGGGGACGGGCAGGCGCGACAGGTGGCGTGGATGATGCAAGAGGGAAGGGGTGAATAAAGCAGGAAGCAAGGAATAAGCCGAGTAAAAGGTGTATATGAAGAGGGCGGAGATAAATGGGGGGGATAGGGAAAGGAAAGTGATATTGAAAGGTCTCGGAGTGAGGTGGATAGATCATCATGAAACATTGAGGAAGAAAATGGTCTACAGGATTTTTTGAAAATGGATTATGTGGCGAAGGACGGAAGGGAAATGGGGACACGGAGAAGAAAATAAACAGGGGAGAAAGGTAAAGACGTGGAGAATTACCTTTCTCCCCCCCCCCACCACGCATCTCTCTCCTTACTCCCTCCCCCCCTCCCTCTCCCGCTATAGGATCAAGGGAATCGACGAGGGTTGGGCGCTTCTCGTCGCTCCCGTGGGCGAGGCCATTATCGCAGCGGGGGAGGAAGCATGAAAGTTTGGCCTGAATGCGGAAGAGGGATGGAGAGGGGGAGAAGGAGAGGGAGAGGAGAAACACAGAGAAAGAAAAGCAGGAGAGGAGGAGAAGAAAGGGGGTTGACGTATAGAAAGGGGTAGATAGAGGTAAAGAGTCTGATAGAAATATAGTGATAGAGAAAGAGAGAAAGAAAGGAGAGGGAAAGGGAAAGGAGAGGGAAAGGGAAAGGAGAGGGAGAGGGAGAGGGAGAGGAAAAGGGAGATAGAGAGGAAATAGAGAGAGAGAGAGAGAGAGAGAGAGAGAGAGAGAGAGAGAGAGAGAGGGAAGACGAGAAAGTAAGACAGCTAAAAAAAAAAAAAAAAAAAATACGGGACAGGTAGGAGAGAACCAGAGAGAACCGAGTCATAAAGAGAGAGAGAGAGAAAGAGAGAAGCACCAGCTTTGGGGTCGTTATGGTGATGATGCAGGCGGCTCCCGTGGTAATGATGACGGATCAGGCCAAGGCGCTGGTGGCTGATTGGTGATTGGGCATTTTAAAAGGCGATTCGGAGGCGGTGATGAGGTTGCGATTCCGGAGCCGGCGGAGGGGAACGATCGGCTTTTAAACTTGTGCATATTGTCTGTTCAGATCAGATTGCTCTCGGAGGGTTGTAGGGAGAATTTCTGAATGGATGAACGATCGGCTTTTAAACTTGTGCATATTTTGTTCAGGTAAAATTGCTCTCGTAGGATTGTAGGGAGAATTTCTGAATGGATGAACGATCGTTTTTTTTTTTTAAGTTGGGCATATTTTGTTCAGATAAAATTGCTCTCGTAGGATTGTAGGGAGAATTTCTGAATGGATGAACGATCTTTTTTTTTTTTTTTTTTTTTTTTTTTGCATATTTTGTTCAGGTAAAATTGCTCTCGTAGGGTTGTAGGGAGAATTTCTGAAAACGAACGATCGGTTTTTAAACTTGTACATATTTTGTTCAGATAAAATTGCTCTCGTAGGGTTGTAGGGAGAATTTCTGAATGGATGAACGATCGGAGTTTAAACTTGTTCATATTTTGTTCAGATAAAATTGCTCTCGTAGGGTTGTAGGGAGAATTTGTGAATGGATGAACGATCGTTTTTTTTATTTTTTTTGTGCATATTTTGTTCAGGTAAAATTCCTCTCGTAGGATTGTAGGGAGAATTTCTGAATGGATGAACGATCGGTTTTTAACTTGTACATATTCTGTTCAGATAAAATTCCTCGCAGGATTGTAGGGAGAATTTCTGAATGGATGAACGATCGGTTTTTTTATTTTTTCTAATTTGTGCATATTTTGTTCAGGTAAAATTGCTCTCGTAGGATTGTAGGGAGAATTTCTGAATGGATGAACGATCGGTTTTTAAACTTGTGCATATTTTGTTCAGATAAAATTGCTCGTAGGATTGTAGTTCGAATTTCTGAATGGATGAACGATCGTTTTTATTTGTGCATATATTGTTCAGGTAAAATTCCTCGTAGGGTTGTAGGGAGAATTTCTGAATGAATGAACGATCGGTTTTTAAACTTGTGCATATTTTGTTCAGATAAAATTCCTCGCAGGATTGTAGGGCGAATTTCTGAATGGATGAATGTCTGTGCGAATGGTTTAATGTGATGGATGAATGTCTGTCTGAATCGGCTTTTAAACTTGTCTGTTCAGATAAAATTGCTCGTAGGATTGTAGTTCGAGTTCCTGAATGGGTGAATGTAAGTGCTAATGTTTTAATGTGGTGGATGAATGTCTGGTGTTGTGGTGGTGAGGTTGTGAGTTCAGGTTTTCGTTGAACTTATTGATGTGGATTTCGCCGTTCGAACTGGGAGTGAGTGGTCGAGGTGCGGTTGGTATCGATTCCATTTCTCATGTTCAATTATTTACGATATTTCGTATTTTTTTTTTTTTTCTTTTTCCATCGGCTTTTTATACTTCTTATATTTTATTTTTTTTTTTTAGCGTTCTTTTACCCAGTTTTCTTGTTTGATTTTTTTTTTCTTTTCTGTGTGTGCCTCGCTCGCTCGCTCGCGCTCTCTCTCTCTCTCTCTCTCTCTCTCTCTCTCTCTCTCTCTCTCTCTCTCTCTCTCTTCCTCTCTCTTCTCTCTCTCTCTCTCTCCTCTCTTCTCTCCTCTCTTCTCTCTTTTCTCTTCTCTCTCTTCTCTTTCTCTCTCTCTCTCTCTCTCTCTCTGTCTCTCTCTCTCTCTCTCTCTCTCTCGTCTCTTCTCTCTCCTCTCTTCTCTCTCTTTCCCTCCCTCTCTTTCCTTCCCTCTTTCCTCCCTCCCTCTCCCTCCCTCCTCCCTCATCCTCCCTCCCTCCTCCCTCCCTCATCCTCTCGCCTCCCTCCCTCATCGTTCTCCCCCTCCTCATCCTCCCTCTCCCTCTCCCTCTCCCCTCACTCACTCACTCACTGCACTCACTCACTCACTCACTCACTCACTCACTCACTCACTCTCACTCACTCTCACTCTCTCTCTCTCTCTCTCTCTCTCTCTCTCTCTCTCTCTCTCTCTCTCTCTCTCTCTCTCTCTCTCTCTCTCTCTCCGGCTTTTTCTTAACCAGAAAATAACTTCAAGCAATTGGTATTGGCCTTTCTCGAACTGTCTTAAAAGAGTGGAAAATTTTTATCTGCAGTCTTCGAATTTTCATACATTTCCGTTAAGATGCTAAACAATCTCTCTAAAAGCATTCGGCGGTAGAGCCTGTCTGGTCTCTGTTTTAGGAAATGGCGCAGCTAATAATGGAAGGGAGCGAGAGATGAAGAGGGCTGGAGAGAGGAGGAGGAGGAGGAGGAGGGAGGAGGAGGAGGAGGAGGAGGAGAGGAGGAGGGAGGAGGAGGAGGAGGAGGAGGAGGAGGTGTGGGATGGGATGGGGGGTGGAGGAAGAGGGGTGAAGAGGAGGAGGAGGAGTGGGGTGGTGGTTGTGGGGGTGGGGTGGAGGAAGAGTGGGTGGAAGAGGAGGAGGTTGTGGGGTGGGGGTGGAGGAAGAGAGGAGTTGTGGGGGTGGAGGAAGAGTGGTGAAGAGGAGGCGATGGAGGTGGGTTGTGGGGGTGGGGGTGGAGGAAGAGGAGGAGGAGGAGGAGGAAGAGGTTGTGGGGTGGAGGAAGAGTAGGTGGAAGAGGAGGCGATGGAGGTGGTGTTGTACGGGGGGGGTGGAGGAAGAGTGGGTGGAAGAGGAGGAGGTTGTGGGGGTGGGGGTGGAGGAAGAGTGGGTGGAAGAGGAGGAGGAAGGAGGAGGTTGTGGGGATGGGGTGGGAGGAAGAGTTGGGTGGAAGAGGAGGCGATGGAGGTGGAGGTGTGGTTGTACGGGTGGTGTGGAGGAAGCGTGGGTGAAGAGGAGGAGGTTGTGGGGTGGGGTGGAGAAGAGTGGGTGGAAGAGGAGGAGGAGGAGGAGGTTGTGGGGTGGGGTGGAGGAAGAGTGGTGGAAGAGGAGGAGGTTGTGGGGGTGGGGGTGGAGAAGAGTGGGTGGAAGAGGAGGCGATGGAGGTGGAGGGTGGAGGCGGTGAAGTCGGAGGTGGAGGTGGTAGTGGTGCTGGTGCTGGTAATGGAGGAGATGGAGATGGAGGAGGAAGAGGAAGAGAAAGAGGAACAGGAGCAGAAACTAGAAGTGAGTGGGAGGGGGAGGAAGATGAAGAGAAGAAATAGGAGGGGAGGATGGAATGGATAGAAATCAAGGAAGGCAGCAAGAAGAGAAGAAGAGGAGAGAGTGAAGAGGGTGGAATGGAAAGAAGATAGAGAGGACAGTAGAAAGAGAGATGAATGGAGGGAGAGGTAGAGTGAAGGAGGAGGAGGAGGATGTATAGGGAAAGGAAGAAAAAGAAGAATAAAGAGAAGAGCTTAAGGAAGAAAGGAGGAACATAAAGAGCAATGTCAAGAAAAATCGAGAGATGGAGGGAAGAAACAGAAGTAGGGAGATAGAGTGAGACAAAGAATCGGACAGACACAAAGAAACAAAGACAGGGAATCAGTTTATAGAGAAGGCAGAGCGAGGGAGAAACAACAACAACAACAACAAGAAAAACGAAACACATAAATGAAATTCCTGGTAAAAAAGTCATAACAACAACAACAAGAAAACAAAACACATAAATGAAATTCCTGGAAAAAAGAATTAAAAACAACAACAAGAAAACGGAACATAAATGAAATTCCTGGTAAAAAAAAAAAATAAAAAAAAAATTAGGAAATGACAAAGCGAAGTGACGCCTTCCCCATTTGCATAAGGCAAGTCAAGAGCCCACAGGAACCCCCGTGAAAGTGAATGGGCTTTCTATTTATAGGATACAACTTATCCTACCCATTCCACAGGCCGTCGCTGATTGGCTGGGGACCCGGGCGACCATAGTTCACATATTTCGCGTGATACCCACCGCTAGGAGGGCCGTACCTGTGGGAGTACCCGTGGTTGGTATCTGGGTTCCAATCCAGGACGGGGTATGTGTTGGTACCTTGTTGGTCGGTGAGATTGTGAGTGAGTGAGTGGGGTAGGATAGGTAACTGCTGTGAGGAAGAATTGGACTTTGTTTTAGATGTTGTTGTTGTTTTTCTTCTTATAGTTGATGTTGTTATTATTATCAGTATTGTTGTTGTTTGTGTTGTTAATTTTATGATCATTATTGTTTGTAATTGTTATTGTTGTTGTTATTATTTATTTTTATCAGTGCTATTGTTACCATTATTGTTTGAATTGTTACATTATGATATAATAGAATAGTATAATTATATTATATTTCTTCGGTGTGGCTCTTTATATAGCTTACAATAAAATAGTAATAGATAATAGTAAATAATAGTTCTTGTTGTTATTATTATTATAATTCAATTTAGATGGTGTATCTGTCTTGGCGATTCTGTCGCGCAACCGAAAATACTGTTGATGAAAGAAAGACCAACAGGTGGGTAAGTGATATTAATAATGGTAACGTGATACCTGCCGTTAACGGTAACTCGATACCGACACTGATTGTAACTCTGGAGATGTTGGGTGCTATGTGATATCCACACGGGAAAAAATATATATCGTCTCCGCTAATCACCCGCACGGTTGAGGGTATACGGTGAAAAAGAATCGGATAACAGCTGGACGCCCGTAAGAGCTGCTGGGAATGTTCGAGATGGCTCCGATGGGACCCGCGCGGTGGTGCTGGTGATGGAGGGGAAGAAGGGGTGGAGAAGGAGGAGGAAGGAGGGGGGGGGGAAAGAGGAGGAAGGGAGGGGGGAGAGAGAGGAGGAACGGATGGGGGGGAGAAAGAGGAGGACGGAGGGGGGGGAAGAGGAGGAAGGGAGGGGCGGGAAAGAGGAGGACGGGAGGGGTGGAAGAGGAGGAAGGAGGGTGGAGAAGGGAGGAGGAAGGAGGGGGGAGAAGGAGGAGGAAGGGAGGGGGGGGGAAGAGGAGGACGGGAGGGGGAGGGGAGAAAGAGGAGGAAGGGAGGGGGGGGAAGAGGAGGACGGGAGGAGGGGAAGAGGAGGACGGAGGGGGGAGGGGGGAAGAGGGGAGGAAGGGAGGGGAGAAGGAGGAGGAAGGGAGGGGGGGAGGAAGAGGAGACGGGAGGGGGGAGAAGGAGGAGGAAGGGAGGGGGGGAGGAGAGAGAGGACGGAGGGGGGAGAGAGAGGAGGAAGGGAGGGGGGGAAGAGGAGGAAGGGGAGGGGGGGAGAAAAGAGGAGACGGGGGTGGAGAAGGAGGAGGAAGGGAGGGGGGAGAAGGAGGTAAGGGAGGAGGGAGGGAGGGCGGGAGAAGGAGGATTGGAAGGGGGGAGGAAGGAAGGGGAGAAGGAGGAGGAAGGGAGGGGGGAAGAAAGAGGAGGAAGGAGGTGGGAGAAAGAGGAGAAGGGAAGGGGGGGGGAAGAGGAGGACAGGAGGGGGAGAAAGAGAAGGAAGGGAGGGGAGAGAGAGAGGCGAGGACGGGAGGGGCGGGGAAAAGAGGAGGAAGGGAGGGGTAGAGAGAGGAGGAAGGGGGGGGGAGAAAGAGGAGAAGGGAGGGGGAAAAAGAAGGAGGAGGAGGAGGGAGAGAGGGAGAAGGGAGGGGAGAAGAGAGGAAGGGGGGGGGAGAAAGAGGAGGACGGGAAGGGGGGAGAAGGAGGAGGAAGGGAAGCGGGGAGAAGAGGAGGAAGGGAGGGGGTGAAAGAGGAGGACGGGAGGGGGAGAAAGAGGAGGAAGAAGGGGGAGAAAGAGAGAAAGGATGCGAGGAGGTAGAAGGTCGAGATGGAGATGGAGGAGGAAGGAGAGGGGAATAGAGATAGAGGGGTAGAGAGGAGGACGGGGAGCTAATGACGAGGAGGAGGAGGAGGTGGAGAGGTTACGAAAGGAGGAATGAAAAGACGGATATGCATTCGTGGATGCAGGGAAATATTTCAGGTAGAGCACAGATATATATTAGAGTATACTATATATATATTATATATATATATATATAATATATATATATATATATATATAGTATATATATCTAGTGTAGGTGAATGGGATATAAAGAGGAAGAGAAAAAGTGGTAACGCGATGACATTGCTCCCAGTCTCACACACATACACATACACACACACACCCGCGCGCGCGCGCGCTCAGGCACACATTCTCTCTCTTTCTCTCTCTGTATGTGTCTGTCTGTCTGTCTCTGTCTCTCTCACTTACACTCACATACACACACATAAGCAAGTACACACACACTCTCTGTCTGTCTGTCTGTCAGCCCCACTTGCTCACCATAGCGCCACATCCCGCGATAAAAACCCCTTGTGCTTGCTGTTAATATCTCTCGCTGCGGCCTACGTGTTGAGTGATGGGGGCCGTTCACATTACCCGTTATTGATGGTGATGCAGCGTGATGCAACACCACCTGATAATACCATCGCTTATAAATCACTGCTTATGACCATTACGCCACGGGAGGGGGTCAAGGGGGAGGAGGAGGGGAGGAGGGAGGAGGGGGTCTAAAGGGAGGTGTGTGGGAGGGGGAGGGTTAACTAATTATGATTAGAGTGTGGGCGTGAGACGGACGCGGGAGGGGTGTGGGGCGTTTTTTTTTTTTTTTTACGAGCGAGAGGGGGTGGATGTGATCCCCCCCCCTTCCCTGCAGAGTGCCTTGCCACGCCCCCCTACGGCGGCGACCACGGGCATTATCGCTTTGGGTGGGATCGAGAAGCGGGGGGTAGGCGGGGTAGGGGTTCATGGGTATGAGGAGGGAGGGAGGGATGTGATACTAGGAAGGGGGAGGGGGAGGGGACGAAATGGGGGGAAGAGGGAATGAGGAAAGTGGTGAATGGAAGGGATAGGCGGGATGTAGTGAAGAGAATGGGTGAGGAGGGGGATGAATGGAGGGATATGGAAGGGGGAGAGGGATGAAATGGAGGGAAAGTAGGAAGGAGAGGGGGGATAAAATGGAGGGAAGGGCACGGACGAAGGATGATTGTGAGTGAAGAGACAGATAGGATAAAGAGTGGACGAGGAATGTGCAGAAAGGAGAGGAGAGATAGGTGAGGAATACGTAGAAGGGAAATGAATATGATAAAAAAAATAGCGAAAGACGAAGCAAACCAACCTCAACAAAACTTGACAAGCCTTATTCACAGGTGATTTATTGATTCGACTGTGAAGACGCGCGTTTTGAATCAAAATTCGACTCTATTACAATTTACAGAAGGTTGTAAGGATAACTATGATGTACAGATTGAATACCTTAGATTCAATTTATTGTAGAGAGAGTCTTTTAAAGTTGATAAAGAAAGCTTGCCAAAAAGTAGATGGAGCCAATTATACAGTGTAAAAAGAGTGATCAAGAGAATGATAAAAAAGGAGAAATAAAAAAAAGTGATAATGGAAGTGTCACCTGGGATATGGAGGCGGTAAAAATGGAATGTAGGACGAGCAATGGGAGGAAGGAGAGAAAGAGAGAAAGGCTGGTGGAAAAACTAAGAGAGAGAGAGAGAGAGAGAGAGAGAGAGAGAGAGAGAGAGAGAGAGAGAGAGAGAGAAGAGAGAGAGAGAGAGAGAGAGAGAGAGAGAGAGAGAGAGGGAGGGAGGAGGGAGGAGGGGAGGGAGAGGGGGACTTGGTTAAATCTGAGTATAGAACTAATTCCGATTACATAAACCAACACGACAGGAATAAAAAGCGAAAACAAATCTGGGAACAAAAGGGTTAGATCAGTCGACGCAATGATGAGTCGTCAGATGAATGGCGTGACGTCACACATTGACGGGTGACTAATAGGGTCGTTTTCATCGCGTGTTCAAGAAAACGGGAAATGAGCTCGATTATTGTATGGGAAGTTAAAGGAAGAGGGGAAAGGGGTGGAGGAAGGGGGGAAGGGAAGGCGGAAGCAAGAAGAGATGTGTAAACGGAGATAAAAAAAAAAAAATGCAAAGGAGAGGAAGGAGACAGAGATAGACAGAGACGGACGGACTGATAGACAGATAGACAGACAGAGACGGACAGACAGACAGACAGACAGACAGATAGACAGACAGACAGACACAGATAACAGACAGACACAGACAGACAGAAAGACAAGACACACACACACAACACACACACACACACACAACACACAAACACACCACACACACACACACACACACACACACCACACACACACACACACACACACACACAGGCACACAACACACACAGACACAACACAGAACAGACAGGCAAAACAGACAAACACATACAGATAAACAGACAGCCAAGACAAAGAAGAAAACAGATGGGCACAAGCAGAATGAGCGAGAATACGAACATATGTTTGGAGCTAAAAAGGAGAGGGATGGAATGGAGGGGATGAGAAAAAATGTAAAGTGAGGAGAGGAGAACAAGTGAACTGAAAAGCTTGTGATGATTACAAAGGGGAGAAACAAAACAGAGGAGTAACAGGAAAGAGATAGGAAGTGAGCGAGTGAACAACAGAAAACGAAGGCTAGTCATACGTAAGGGGAGAAAGGCAGGTAATTGATAAAAAAATAGGGGAAGAGTAATAGAGACGAGATGCAAATAGGATGGAGTGGTTGTTGTTCTCTGTGGGTGTGAAAGCGTCCTTATGAATGCTCTGCGTTTGTTTGTATGTGCGCGCGCGTGTGTGTTTATGGCGTCATGTGCGTTTTAAAGGTTTGGTCAGCGGCCTTTGTGTCTGTTTACATGCTCTTCCGTGTGTCCGGGCGTGTGTGTCTGCCGAAGTGCGTCCGTGTGTGGATCGGTCTGTGTTGACTCAAGTCAGACCTGAAGCGGCTGGCCTGTGTACCTGGGCTTGCGGCGAGGGACATTTCCACAACAAAAGTAAGCTAAACAAACGCATAGATGGAGTCGAGAGGGAAGGGGAGAGAGAGGGAAGGGGAGAGAGGAGGGAGGTGGGGGCGAGGGAGAGGAGGGGGAGGACGAGAAGGGGTGTTGGGAAGGGAGGAGGAAATCGAGGATGATGCAAAGAATATCGAACGAGGAAGATGCACTGAAGGGCAGACAGGCAGACTGGCAGATAAGTAGACAAACATAAACGCAATCAGGTAGACAGAGAGAGAGAGAGAGACAGAGACAGAGACAGAGACAGAGACAGAGACAGAGACAGAGACAGAGAGAGAAAAAAAGACAGACAGACCCAGAGAGAAAGAGAAAGACAGAGATAAAGCGAAAACGAGAGACAGAGACAGAGGAAGGGAGAAAGAGTGAGCGAAAAGAGGGAATGGGGGGGGGAGGCAAGTGCCAGGGTCCGGCGTCTTATGTAATGGGGGAGCGAGATAAAAGACCCATTCCGCCCCATCATCTGCGGGTTATCGTCTGACTGCTGCCTCATCTTCTTCCTCGGGGAGCCTGCGTCCGGGGTCCCTGAAGGAGGGGGTGAGGTGTGGGAAGGAGGTGAGGGAGGAGGGCGGGAGGGAGGGAGGAGTGTGGAGGGAAAGGAGGGGGAGGAAGGGAGGGGCGGTAGGTGAGGAAAGAAGGCGGAGGACGGAGGAAGGGGGGTGAGGAGGAGGGAGGAAGGAAGGAGGCGAGGAGGAGAAAGTGTGGAGAAAGGAGATGAGGGAGGAGGGAGGAAGGGGGTGAGGGATGTACTGAGGGAGGCGGAGGGAGGATGAGATGAGAGGAAGGAGGTGAGGGGTATATAGAGCCTTAGGTGTGGAGGGGAAGTATGATGAGGATGTAGGAAGAAGGTAGGCGGAGGTAGGGTGTGGAGAGTTTGTGGAGAGTTGTGGAGAGAAATGGTGTGTTTGTGTATTTGTGTAGCAGGAAGAGGAGGAGGGAGATGGGGAGAGTGGATATGAATCGTGGATTTGTTGACAGGGGGAAGTGGAGAAAACATGAAGTGTAGAAGGGGGAGATGGGGGGAGGTCAAGTTATATATATATAATATATATATATATATATATATATATATATATATATATATATATATATATATATATATATAGAGAGAGAGAGAAGAGAGAGAGAGAGAGAGAGAGAGAGAGAGAGAGAGAGAGAGAAGAGAGAGAGAGAGAGAGAGAGAGACCGAGGGAGACCGAGAGAGAGGAGAGAGAAGAAGAGAGAAAGAAGAGACCGAGAGAGAGTGAAGCGAAGGAAGAGGAGGGAGGTGTGAGTGTATGGGAAAAGGCGTAGGGGGGAGGGGGAGTGACCGCAGCCCGCCGAATGGATGGGTAGAGGCGAGTGTAATCTGCTGGCGAATAAGGCAAGCGAAAACACCCATAATTTTGGGATATCAGATTGCAAAGTCTTCTTTTTTTTCCCTTTCTTTCCCTCTTTACTTCTTAGATAGCTGATATATCGTCCGCGAAGATAGGAAGACGAGGAGGAAGGGAAGGAAAGAAATTTCTTAGGGAGACGTTC
>NW_020871974.1:27500-30000 GCF_003789085.1 Penaeus vannamei
TCTCTCTCTCTCTCTCTCTCTCTCTCTCTCTCTCTCTCTCTCTCTCTCTCTCTCTCTCTCTCTCTCTCTCTCTCTCTCTCTCTCTCTCTCTCTCTCTCTCTCTCTCTCTCTCTTTATAGATAGATATGTAGTTAAAATGGAAGTACATTCATTATTCCGTAATATCTTGGATATGAATGTTATACATTTTCTTTATTTAGAATAAGCTTACTTTTCTTCCTCACTTTTTATATTTCATTTTATGTGGAAAAATGAAAGTGTTATTCATTTTTATCGTTTATATTTATTATTCCTTGGTTAATTTCGCTACACGAATAAAAACTCAATTTTTAAAAGTTTTGGAACAAATGAAAGTACGTTTGCAAATATGTACAAAGTGCCTATATTTTTTCCGTTTTTTAGATTGATTATTCGTGGTTTGATTTTTTAGATAATTTTTCTTTCTTCCTTTTTACGAGGTTCTTCGAAGCTGCTAAACGGCAAAATATACTTTTTGAGTTTGTGCGAAATGATACTGCATATAATTCAGAGAGAAGCAATTTTAATACTGGTACTTAGAGGTTTAACTCTGTATTGGCCAGACTTTCTGTCACAGTACATTAGATTAGTACAAAAAATAATAATATTGTTGCAGCCGCGTAACGCCATTTACGTGGAATTGCAATTTTCTGTTTTCTCTATATGTACACTCGGCAAAAATTAAATAATTCTAATGGATGAATTTTGAAATAAAAAGGTGTAATTGAAGGTAATTGTTTTTTTATTTGACAGATCTGTGTGGCATAATATATTGCGAGGTAGATTCGATATTTTTTTTTATTATTATTCATTTCTCTACGAGACATATAAAAAATCTATAATGTTGATATTAGTACTTTACTTGTTTGTCAGGAAAAAGACACACATCTAAGGCTGAGTAGGTCTAGTATTTCTTGCCCTTTTTAAGGTAACGTGAGGAATATAAGAGCCAATTAGACTGGAGGCTCGTCACTGAAGAGTTTTAGCAGAAGTGTCGCGTCGCTCACTCACCTCCTCTGTCTTCTTCTTTTTTCTTTTTTCTTTTTTTTTCTTTTCTTGGGTGAACAAAAGCTTTCATTCGGGCGCTTCACTCCGCCTCTCCCGCTTGTTTTGTTTTTCTTTCTTTCCTTATGTTCTTTTTTTCTCCTCATTTCTCCAATCTTTTTTTTCCTTTTCTCCGGTCTCTCTCTTTTTTTTTTTTTTTTGAGTTTACTTCCATTCTCTTCTATCTTCCCTCCCTTCTTTTCCCGTCTCCCTTCTTCCTCGCTCACCGTTCTCCCATCCTCCCTTCTTCCTCTTCCTGCCCTCCACCCTCATTTTCTCGCCTCCTTTTCTCCCCTTCCCCACTCCTTCCCCTGCCCTTTTTCTCTTTCCACAACCTTTCCCTCTCCTTCCTCTCCTCCCCCCTGCCCTTTCCTCTTTCCATCCACTTTCCATCCCTTTCTCTCTCTCCTCTCCCCTGCCCTTCCCTCTTTCCATCTCCTTTCTCCTCCTTTCATCCCTCTCCTCTCCCCTGTCATTTCCTCGTTTCATCTCCTATCTCCTCCTTTCATCCCTCTCCTCTCTCCTCCCCATTCCTTTTTTTCTCCCTTGCCAGCGAATCTAGGCTGCACATTCGATATAGATCTTCAATGTTGCACACGAGAGTTACGGTGATGACGCAATAGTTTCTCGGGGATGATGCTGGTGTGGGGGGGGGGTGGGGGAGGGAATGGGCGAGGGGGGGTGGGTGAGGGGAAGGATGGGGCGAGGGGAAGGGGGCGAGGGGATGGGGGTTAGGGGAAGGTGGGGCGAGGGGAAGGTGGACGAGGGAGGGTGGGGTGAGGGAGAGGGGCTGGGGAAGGGTGGGGTGAGGGTGAGGGGCGAGGAAGGGTGGGGCTAGGGGAAGGGTGGGACGAGGGGGAAGGGGGTTAGGGGAAGGGTGGGACGAGGAAGGTGGGGCGAGGGAGAGGGTTAGGGGAAGGGTGGGCGAGGGAAGGGGGGTTAGGGGAAGGGTGGCGAGGGGAAGGGTGGGGCGAGGGGAAGGGTGGACGAGGGAAGGTTGGGGTGAGGGAGAGGGGCTAGGGAAGGGGGCTGGGGGAAGGGTGGGGTGAGGGAGTGGGGTTAAGGAAGCGTGGGGAGGGAAGGGTGGGACGTGGGCTAGGGAAGGGTGGGGCGAGAGGGGGTTAGGGGAAGGGGGGACGAGGGAAGGGTGGGGCGAGGGAAGGGTGGGGTGGGGCGAGGGAAGAAAGGGTGGGAGAAAGGTGGGGCGAGGGAGGGTGGGACGAGGAAGGGCTGGGAAGGGGGGGGCGGTGAGGGAGAGGGGTTAAGGAAAGCGTGGGGCGAGGGAAGGGTGGGGTGAGGGAAGGGGGCTAGGGAAGGTGGGGCTAGGGAAGGGGGCTAGGAAAGGTGGCGAGGGGAGGAGAAAAGGCATGAGGGGGATTAGGTATAAGGTGGAGGATGGAGGAGAGGAAGGCAAGGCGAAGATGGTGGGGAAGGGGAG
>NW_020871974.1:32500-39811 GCF_003789085.1 Penaeus vannamei
GTGAAGGTAAAAGTTGAAAATAAGGAAGAAGGAAGAAGAAGAAGAAGAGAGAAGGAAGGAGGAGAAGTGAAGGTAAAAGTGATGAAGAGGAAGGAGGGACTTAATAGAATGAAGGAAGTAGAGAAACGAAGGGTGAAGGAAGAAGAAAGTAAGAGACAGACCAAGAGGATCGGAGGGGTGGGGGGGGTGGGGGCCACGTGCGTTTGCCTTGCATGACTAGACTCATCATGAGGCGAAGGTGTCTGTAGAAATGGGCGTTTGAGGCTGATGAATGGGCGGGTACGAAAGCCGGCAGGGGGGCTTGGGTGGGGGTGTGGTGGGCAGGGGTGGGGGGGCAGTCAAGTAGGTAAGTAGACTGGGGACAAGTAGAAAGGTAAGGAAGACTGATAAAAACTGATAGGAGAGAGAGAGAGAGAGAGAGAGAGAGAGAGAGAGAGAGAGAGAGAGAGAGAGAGAGAGGAGAGGGGGAGGGAGGGAGGGAGCCAGGATGGTAGCTAGGAAGGTAGAGGGGACGGATAAAGACACGAGAGAGGAATCCCAAGTTGGATTTTTGTTTATGGATAAAAGAAATGCCAGTCAGAAGGAAGACAGACACTTAGACACAGGCAAAAAAGCCGAGAGATAGACACGTGAATAGACATATAAGCATGTGTATTAACAGGAAAGTGTACGATTAGACATACGGATGCATCATAAAGCGAGACAGACACGAACGACATATAGACAAAGACAGACACACAGACCCAATATAGAGAGAGACCAGCATCCATGCAGACAAACAAACAAACAGATACACAGGCAGGCCGGAGCGGAGGAACAGCCAGTCATTTCCCCGCCTGACTGGCTGCCTGGTATGCAGGTCCCGCCACATATGACTTAGTGTTATAAAGACTTTCGGTGTTTGACTTAAAGGCTGACCATGTCGGATTCGCGGCGCTGGAGGTCGGCGGGGCCTTCCTCCTCACGGCAGAACATCGTGGCTCTGGCAGATTTGTTTTTATTTCTTCTCTGGTCTGTGTTTTCGGGTTGTTTTTATTAATGATTTTTTTTGTTCTTGTTTTTTTGTGATTTTATTCTGTGCCGGTAATTGTCTTTTTCTCTCTTTTTTTATCCCATTCTTTATCTATCTGGCTCTCTCTCTGGCTCTCTCTCTCTCTCGCTCTCTCTCTCTCTCTCTCTCTCTCTCTCTCTCTCTCTCTCTCTCTCTCTCTCTCTCTCTCTCTCTCTCTCTCTCTCTCTCTCTCTCTCTCTCTCTCTCTCTCGCTCTCTATTTTTCTCTTTCCATCCCTCCTCCTTCTTTCTTCCTTCCTTTCTTTTATCGGAAGGGATAAGTCGGGAAGTTGAAATTGAAATCGCGGAGGGAAAGCTATTTTTTTAAGGGACAAGAGAGACGTCGCTGCACTTAATGGGAGGCTTAGAGTGCAGGGCGGATTGGTTGATTGCATTCGGCGTTGAAAAATGGCGCAGCGTTGGAAAAAAAGATCAGACGCTCGGTCACACATACAGGGAAAGGGGAAGAGGGATGGAGGGAAGGGGGGGAGAGGGAAGGGGAGGAAAAGGGGAGAAGGAGGAGGAGGGAGGGTAAGGAAAGGGTTGGAGGAAAGGGTGGGGAAGGATGGGAAGAGAGAGAAGGAAGGGAAGAGAGAAAGAAGGGAAGAGAGAGAGAAGAGAAAGAAGAAGAGAGAGAGGAAGGAAGGGAAGAGAGAGAGAAAGAAGGAAGAGAGAGAGAAAGAAGGAAGAGAGAGAGAAAGAAGGAAGAGAGAGAGAAGGAAGAAGAGAGAGAGAGGAAGAAGAGAGAGAGAAGGAGGGAAGAGAGAGAGAGAGAGAGAGAGCGAGAGAGAGCGAGAGCGAGAGCGAGAGCGAGAGAGAGAGAGAGAGAGAGAGGAAAGGGATAAGGAGAAGGAAAATAGTGGCAGAAATCGACCCTTTCCCTTCTCGCAGCTCTCTCGTTGAGAAAAAACAAAAACAAATGTGCAGACGCAGAATCAGAAATGAAATACACAAACCGACGAAATCCCAAAAAAGAAAACAGAAACCACAAGAGAAAATATATCATAATCTCGCAGCCGCCCATAGAACTGGTGAGGCGCCACCCCGAAGGCGCTGGGGGTCATTTAGGGCTGTTGATCAGAGTCAAATGCGCCCGACAATAAAGTTTATTTAGTGTCCATTTGTCAGCCGAGGAAAGGGGGCGGCGAGGGAGGCGGGAGGAGAGGGGTAGGAGGACTGCGGGAGGAGAGGAGGGTATGGGAAGGGAAGGGAGGAGGGAAGGGGGATGGGGAGGGTAGAGAAGGAGGAGGGCGGGAGAGAGAGAGAGAGGGAGGATGGAGAAGGACTGGGAGGAGGGAGGGTAAGGGAAGAGAGCGGTGGAAGGAGGAGGGAGGGGGTATAGTAAGAGAGCAAGGGAAGGATAGAGAAGGAATGTGAGAGTGAGAGGGAAGAGAGAAAGGAAAGGAATGGCGAAGAAGAGGAGGTAGGGAGTACAAACGGGGTAAAGAAAGACAAGGAGAGAAAGTGAATAAGAGGCAGGGTGGAGAAATAAGGAAGTAGGAAGGTAAAGGGGGCACGGAAGGAAGGGGTGTGTGTGGGGGGGGGTGCACCCGGGTACTCGTGTCCTGTGATAAAGGACTTAAGGCTGGGGGGTTAGTAGCTGGGGGGGGGGGGGGATTGAAGGTGGTTGTGGTGGTAGATGTGATGAGGAAATAGTTGAGGTTGTTTGGTTGATAGATTGGGTTGTACTGGATGTGTTGGACTGTGCCATTGATGAGGTCCGTCAATAGATTCTGCCGTTGATGGATGAGGTTGAGGTGATTGGCGGATGATGCCACGTGGTTGTAGGTTTTGCTTTATTGTTGTTGGTTTAGTTTTTTTTTTCCTATGATTGTATGACTTTTGAGGATGTTGAAGTTTTGTTATTATTCCTGTGATTAATGAACATTTTTTTTTTTCGTCTTTCCTTTTCTTCTCGTTCGGATGATTTCTCAGAATTTTTTGGCCTGAGGATTTTTGTTCCCTTCGCATTGCCAAATTCGGGATCAATATTCAGATAAGTGCATCAGTCACAGGACGAAGAGAGAGGGAGAAGGAGGAATGGAGCGAGTGCGGGGAAGAGGGAGGGAAGAAAGGATGAGAGAAGGAAAGGAGGAAGTAAAGATGGGAGGAAGGAAGGAGGGAAGTGAAGAAGGAAGGAGGGAGGGAGAGAGAGGGAAGGAAGGAGGGATAGGGAAAGAAGTGGAGAGAGGGAGAGACAGACAGACAAACATGATGGGAGCAAATAAAAAAGTAACAAAGAACAAGAGACGTTGAGAAAAGGAGAGCGAATAAAAGTCAGAAAAACGATAAAAGAAAGAGGAGTAGCAGCCCCGAGAGCCGAAAGAAACGAAAAGGAAAGGAGAAAATAGAAGAACCATTGTTCAAAAGGATAATAACTGTTTTGGAAGTAATGCTCGAATTGGAAATGGAAGTCTCTAATAGCAGACCCGGGAGAGGGGCATAAATACTAGCTCGTTCTCGTTTTATTTTATAAATAGAATCAGAAGGAGCAATAGCGGTAAAAAAAACAGGCGTAAGAGTATTAGTGGTAGGAGTGGTAGTAGAAATGGTAGTCGTGGGAGTAGCAGTAGCCTGTAAAAGCCTTTCTTATTATTGTTGTTATTATTTTGTTGTGGGACTTGGTCTTCCTTTTTCGGGTTGTTATTGCTAGACAGAAATGACAGGATGATATATTTACCTTCTTTATTGGTTGAAGCAAGTCGCCTCTCTTTCCCCCTCACCTCGCCTCTCCCTCCACCCCCAACCTTTCCCTCTCCCTCCGCCTCCCCCCCTCTCCCTCTCCTTCCACCTCCCACCCTCTCCTCTCCTCCACCTCCCCACCCTCTCCCTCTCACCTCCCCACCCTCCCTCCACCACTCCCCGCCCTGTTCCCTCCCTTTCCTGCCATGCGTTGGGTATGAGTGGCATGCAGGGAGACGCGTGCAATAACGTGCATGAAAGCGGCTGAGTCAGTGCATGCATGCAACGGCGATGCAATACGGCGGGCTCCTCCGTTCACATTTTGACGGCGCCTGTGCATGGCTTTGGGAGGAAATAAAAGCGGTTTCATTTTTGTTGTCATTTTGAGGTCTTGTTGCCATCACTGGCGCTGTTAGATTTATTCGAATTGTTTTTTTTATTATCGTTGATGTTTGTTTTTTTATTTGTAGTTTTGTGATATTGGTACCGGTGATGATGATAAGGATGGGGGTGGGGGTGGTAAAGATGTTGCAGATGGCGAGGTAATAGTGAGGATAATACCGGTAATAAAAATGGAAAATATACTATATTTTATGACTATGACAAGGGGCTGTTCATCGTGACGAGGGTATGCTTGCCACTAGGCCTATAATAGATGGCAATATTATTATATGATATTGATAATGCTGAGGATAATGGCAGTCACACCGACGATCACCGAAGACGCAGGCAAGTAGACGGGGACAGCAGTTGATGGGCAGGCAGAACGCGAAAGGTGAAAGGTCAAAGGTCAGGTTGGCGTTGTGAAGGAGAGGCGGATACTTGGTCTGCAAAGAAAACGGGACCCGACGGACTTTCATCGTAGGTGTAAGGTAAATGGTAGAGGAAAGGGGAGAGGGGGTGAGAGAGAGGGAAAGGGGGAGGTAGAGTGAGGGAGAGGGAAAGGGGAGGGAGAGTGAGGAGGGAAAAGGGGGAGGTAGAGTGAGGAAGGGAGGGGAGAGGTAGAGTGAGGGAGAGAGAAAAGGGGAGGGGGTGAGAGAGACAGGAGGGAGGGAAGAAGAGGGAGAGAGGAGGAGGGAGAGGGAGAGAGAGGAGGGAAAGGAGAGAAAATTATATATGTGTGTGTGTGTGTGTGTGTGTGTGTGTGTGTGTGTGTGTGTGTGTGTGTGTGTGTGTGTGTGTGTGTGTGTGTGTGTGTGTGTGTGTGTGTGTGTGTGTGTGTGTGTGTGTGTGTGTGTGTGTGTGTGTGTGTGTGTGTGTGTGTGTGTGTGTGTGTGTGTGTGTGTGATGTGTGTGTGTGTAGGAGAGATGGTAGAGATAGGGAGACATGCTCAGAAAGGTAGAAGTGAGATAAAGGAGGACATACAAGTGGGTTCGAGGAAGAAAAAACGAAGAAAAATTAAGAGTTTCCATCATAAGAATCTCCAATTTTTACGTCTCGATATCCGGAAAACAGTAAGTGTGTTTTGACGGCTGCTGGGAGCACTTACGGACCGGCACTCGCTCGTGGCACCCCGTCTGACCCGACCAACGATAACTCGCCCTCGCCAAGGCACTCCGAAGCACGGGCGCCAATGTGGGCGGGTTAAGCCATGGTCGGGGTTTCACTGGCTTCCGTTCCCAGTTTCCTTGGCGTTCTCTGTCTTGCCCTGTCTCGGTTTATCCTTCACCATCCTCTGCTCTCCTCTTTGGCGTTCTCTGTCTTCCCCTGTCTCGGTTTATCCTTCACCATCCTCTGCTCTCCTCTTTGGCGTTCTCTGTCTTCCCCTGTCTCGGTTTATCCTTCACCATCCTCTGCTCTCCTCTTTTCTTTTGATTTATTTCACCCGAAGTCCGGTTGTTGATATATACTAATGGGGTGAAGGAAAGGGGGACAAGCGGAGAGTTTCTCATGGCTGGAGAGAGAGAGGAGAGAGAGGGAGAGGAGGGAGAGGGGGAGAGGAGAGGGAGAGGGAGAGGGAGAGGGAGAGGAGACGGAGACGGAGACGGAGAGAGGAGAGGAGAGAGGAGACGGAGAGAGGAGACGGAGAGAGGGAGACGGAGGAAGAGAGGGAGAGAGAGAAGGAACGTAGGGGGAGAGGGAGGAGGAAAGGAGAAGGGAGAAAGGAAGGCACGAGAGAAAGAAAGAAAGAAAGAAAGAATATAAGAGAAGAGAGAGAAGGGGTGTGGCAGAAAGGCGGAATGAAATGAAAGCAAAGCAAATGCAGGAAGTGAGAGGGATGGGCGCAGGCAGGGCAGTGATTTAGTCCGGTAAACGTAAACTCAAAGTGGAGGACGTGGAATGGGTGCGAGAAGTGACCTGAAGAAAGGCGGGGAGAGAGATGTATGGAAAAAGAAAGTGATTGCTTTGGAAGAAGAAATGGAGAAGGAAAGAGGGAGAGGGAGAGAAATGGGAGAGAGGGGAGAGAGAGAGAGAGAGAGAATGAGAGCAAAGCAAAGACAGAGAAAGGATAGAAAGAGAGAGAAAGAGATAAAGAGAGAAAAATAGAGATGGCGCAGAGGTTGAAAGAGACTGGAAAGAAAGGCGAAAAACAAAAAACAAGTGATAACGATAAAACCAAATTGTTTGCGGACAAATACAATATATACATGGAAGCCAGATTGAAAACGAGGATCAAAAGACCGTAGAGATATAGGAAAGGGGGGAGGGGGGCGAGGAAGGGAAGAAAGAGGGAAAAGGGAAGAGGGTAAGTGCACCTCTCAAGTCGCATGATATTGCATGGTATACTTGCATCATCATGGGAAATCTGCAACGAAACGGGACTGGTGGACAAAAAGGTATTATTTCCCGATGCTGAAGCGTTTTCAGTATTTCATTTTTCTCTCATCGCTGCTTTTTCCTCGTTTTTTATTTTTTTTATTATTACCTCCGCCAAAGAGGTTATGCTATCGTTGGTTAGTTAGTTGGCAGGAGAACTTAAAAGGTTATGAACATATTTTTACTAGAGGTGTGTCTTAGCCCAACTTAGATGCCACTAAATTGTGGTGGTGATCCGGATCATGTTCTGGATCCAGGATTTTCTTTAAGGGATTGATTAGCATTGAGAGATAGGGAAGCAGACGTCTAGAGTTAATGTAATTCTATTAGTGTGAATATTTTCATAGCATCAGTGACCCTATTGCCTTGGCCTTTTTTTTTTTTTTTTTTTTTTTTTTTTTTTTTTTTTTTAAGGAAAAGGGGAGTGAGAGACACATGAAAATAGACAGTAACAGACTGATGCATACGATAGACAGACTGACATACATGCCGATGGACATGAGAAAAATCAGATAAATAAAGAAGTGAACACCGTCACAGACAGAAGACAAGACAGAAACTCACACGCGAATGAGTCTAGATTATCCCACCTTTGATTTCATTGACAGAAAATTTAGATGCAGTCGGTCGGACGGTCTGGTAGCTGGTCGGTCGCTTTAACGGTTGTTCAGTTGGTCTGGTAGTTGGTCGGTTCGCTTTAATGGTTGTTCAGTTGGGTCTGGTAGTTGGTCGGTCGCTTTTGCGGTTGTCAGTTGGTTGGTAGTTGGTCCGGTCGCCTTTAACGGTTGTTCAGTTGTCTGGTAGTTCGGTCGTTCCTTTAA
>NW_020871975.1:0-5000 GCF_003789085.1 Penaeus vannamei
GGCGGGGGGAGAAGGAAAAAAAAGAAGAGGTGGAGGAGAAAGGAGAACAGAGGGGGGGAGGGAATGAGTGATAGAAGAGAGAAGGGCCGGTCGGAAAGATATGGAGGAAAGCGAAGTGAAGAAAAGAAAAAAGAAGGGAGGAAAGGAGTAGAGGATAATAGCTAAGGGCAGAGAAGGAAAGAAAAGAGAGATGACACAGTAAGGGGAGAAGGGGAAAAGGAAACAGAAAAACAGACGGAAAGGAAGGGGAGAGAAGAGAGAGACCCAGAGAGAGTGGAGACGAATCTGAGAAGAGAAACTGAAGATAGAGCGTGGAGGAGAGAGAACTGGAGAGCGGATGGAACTGAGAGAGAGAAAGGGAAACTCGACGAGGGATAGGAGAGATAGAGAGAGTAGGAGAGGAGATAATTGAAAGAATGAGAGAGAAAGAGCGAGAGAGAACGTGGGGCAAGGGAATACACTATGCGAAACAGGGGGGGCTTGGATAAAGAAGAGGAAAAAAGAGCGAGTGTGTGTAGCAATATAAAGCGTAAAGAGAAGACACAGGGGGAATGAAGGGAAGGGAAAATGCTACACACAAAAAAACGTCAATGAACCGAAGCGAAAATAAAAACAAAACTTCAAAAAAAGAGAAACACAAAACCAATAAAAAAGGTGCCACAGGGAGAGACTAAAACAAGAAAGAGAGAAAGAGAAGAAAAAAAAAATAGAAACATAAAAAAACACAACGAAACCAAACAGAACCAATACAAAAAATTCGCTGCTGCGGAGAAAACAAAAAAACAAAAAAAAAAAACTAAAAGGCGACCACGAATACCATAAAACAAAAACAACAACAACAACAAAACAAAACAAAACAAAACAAATACACAAACCCAACACAAAACTACATCCGAAGAGAGAACACCCACCACACCCCAATACAAAAGCTTCCCAGGGCATTCTTAACAGGACGACGCCAATAAACTACCCTGGGACTGCGAGATACAACTGGAGGCAGACACTCGCGACTTATTATGCTGGAAGGGCTTGTAAACTAGTTTTGAAAGGGGAAGAGGGGAGAAGCGAGAGGGGAAAAGGGGACAAAAAGAGAGGGGCCGAGGGAAGGGAAGAAAGGAGGGGAGGGAGGAGGGGAAAAAGGGTAGTAAGAAAGGGGGGAAAGGGGAGGAAGAGGGGAGGGAGGGAAGGGGATAAAAAGGGAAAGGGAGAAAGTGGGAGAGGGGCAGGAAAGGGGTAATGGGGGAGAGAAGGTGAGAGAAGAAAGGGAGAGGCGAATGAGAAACAAGAGAAGGAAAGAAACCATGAGAAAATGGAAAAAAAAAAGAACGCTACGAAAAAAAGATGAGAAAACTGTGTGAGAAGAAGGCGAGAAGAAAAGGAAGAGAGCGAAAAAAAAAGGAAAATGATTTTAAACGGCCAATAAGGAGAGGAGAAAAGGGAGAGATGAGAAAAAGAGAGAAAAGGGAGAGAGGAGAAAAAGAGAGAGAAAAGGGAGAGAGGAGAAAAAGAGAGAAAAAAAAAAAAAAAAAAAGAGAAGGCAGCAAGCAAGGAAAAAAATAAACAGATTAGTAAGGAAAAAAAGAAGAAAAAAAAGGAAAAGGAAAAAAAATATATACAAATACGGCTCAACAGAAGTATCTACAACGAGCCTAACTTCAACCTTGCTCCACGACCGAAAAAAAATAATAATTCCGTCCGGACGAATGACCCATAAAAGCCACAATGACCTCCCGTGAAGCCAGGTCGGGTCAGGTCTTCCAAGAAAAAAGGCGGCAAGGACAAGACCCTCTTCCCTCTCTTTCTTCCCTCGCCCTCGTTTGGGGGCGGGGGGGGGGCGGTCTCCGTTCTGTGCATTTCTCTGTGTCTGTGTCTGTCTCTTTCTCCTCTTTCTCTGTCCCTTGTCTGTCTGTGTCTGTCTCTTCTTTCTCTGTCCCTTCTGTCTGTCGTCTGTCTGAGTTTCTCTCTCTCCTTCTTTCTCTTCCCCCTTCTCTATCTATCTATTTTCTTTCTTCTTTCTTTCTCTCTCTCTCTCTTTATCTATTCACCTATCTTTCGATCTATCTATCTATCAACATCCGACGTACGAATACCGATGGTATGCACAAAGAATGCAACAAGAAACAAAGTGACCAAGAATCCCTCGTCAATTTCAGAGTTCAGTGGCCACTTAAGCATCGGCGTGGGAAGGAAAGAATTTATTGATTCCAACGGCGAAGAAAAAAGGCCTATCTTATGCATAGGCCTATCCGGTGAAGTAGGAAATTAAAGGTCGCATAGAAAGCATATCTTTAGCATATATTGTAATAAATTAAAGACGAGGGATATTTTGAGAAAGAGAGAGAGAGGGGGGGGAGGGAGAGGGTGAGGGAGTGAGGGAGAGGGAGAGAGAGAAAGAGAAAAGAAAAAGAAAAGGAAAGAGAAAGAGAGAGAGAGAGAGAGAGAGAGAGAAGGATGAGAGAGAGAGAGAGAGAGAGAGAGAGAGAGAGAGGAGAGAGAGAGAGAGAGAGAGGAGGAGAGATGAGAGAGAGAGAGAAAGGAGAGAGAAGAGAGGAAGAAAGACGAGAGAGAGAAGAGAGAAGAGAGAGAGAGAGAGAGAGAGAAGATGAGAGAGGAGAGAGAGAGAATAGAGAGAGAGGAGAGAGAGAGAGAGAGAGAGAGAGAGAGAGAGAGAGAGAGAGAGAGAGAGAGAGAGAGAGAGAAGAGAGAGAGAGACGAGCAGAGAGCAGAGAGAAGGAGAAGAGAGAAAGTCTCGAATGAAGGAAACATACGTACCACAACCTCTTTCATCTTAACAATATATTTCCTCGGACTCAGAGGATGTGGACAGAAAAAAGAATACCCTCTTCCTCGCGCTATTCTTAGACAACGACACAAAAGAACAACAAAGCGAAGAACAAACAAACAAACGAGAAAGAGAAAGAAAAACACTTATCACGAGTAACTCCATCATAAACTACATTCTTTCTTTCCTTCTTTCGTCCAAAAAAGAATAACTCCATCTGCCATCTTTTATCTCCTCCTTTCGTCCCAAAAAAACTATAAATTCGTCGAATCATAATAATAGAGAAACGATCGTCTTCGAAAGAAAGCTACAACTTCTCAAGAAAGGCTCCGAGCGGCATTACACGCGAGGCACTAGTCCGGATCAGTCGTTCGAGAATCCCACCGCTGAGAGACGGACGGAGAGAGCTAGAGGAGGGAGGAGAAGAGAAAAGAGAAAGGAGAGAGAGAGAGGGAGGGAGGGATGGATGAGGGAGCGAGAAAGAAAGGTAAGAGGGAGAGAGGGGGGAAGGGTAAAGAGTGAGGAGAAAGCAAGAGGGGAGGGAGGAGGTGAGAAAGAGAAAGGTAAGAGGAGAGATGGGGGGGGAGAAGGGAGGAGGAGGAGAGGAGGGGACAAAGAAGAAAGGAGAGGGAGAGAGGCGCGAAAGGGAAAGAAGGAGGGGAGGGATGAGAAAGAGAAAGGAGAAAGGGAGGAGAGGAGTGAGAAAGAGAAAGCGTAAGAGGAGGGAGGGAGTGAGAAAGAGAAAGAAGAGGAGAGGGGGGAGGGGAGGAGGAGGAGAGAAAGAGAAAAGGGTAAGAGAGAAGAGGGGGAGAGAAAGGAAAGGGCAAGAGGACGGGGAAGAGAAAAAGAAAGGGAGGAGGAGGAGAGAAGGAGAGAAGGAGAAAAGGGCAAGTGGGAGGGAGGGAGGAAGAGAAAGGGCAAGAGGGGAGGGAGGAGAGAAAGGAGAGAGAGAAAGGACAAGAGGGAGTGAGGAGAGAAAGAGAAGAGCACCAGGACCATCTGCGTCGCGAGAGTTCGAGGACCACCTCCGAGGTTATGGTGCCGCCCGATCACTGCTAAGACTTTCTCCAGATTATCATGGGGAATTACGCGAGAATGGGGGGGAGGGAGAGGAAAAGGGGAGAGGAAAAGGAGAGAGGGGAGGAGAAGAGGAGGGTGGAGAGGAAGAGAGGGGAGAGAGGAGAGGGGAGAGAGGTGGGGAGAGGGAGAGGGAGGAGGGGAGGGAAAGGGGGAGAGGAGAGGGAGGGGAGAGGGAGAGGAGGAGCAGAGCAACCCGAGTCCTTTCTCAATAACGGCAAGGAATCCACCGCGAGGAACACGAGCCGCGCGTATCCTTGGCAGCATCCTCGAAGGAGAGGGCGCATGACACGTGAGGTCTGGAGAGGCCAGGAGAGGACAGGTGAGGATAGGAAAGAATACGAGAGGACAGGAGAAGACACAGGAGGACAGGAGAGAATAGGAGAAGACAGGAAAGGACAGGAGAAAATAAGAGAAGACAAGAGAGAACAGGAGATACGTGAGGACAGGAGAGAATAAGAGAAGACAGGAAAGGACAAAAGAAGACAGTAGGGGAAAGAGAAGACAAGTAAGGGGAAAGGACAAAAGAAGACAGTAGGGGACAGAAGGCACGCGAGAACAGGAGATAATAGGAGAAGACAGGAGAGAACAGGTGAGTATAAGAGAAGTCAGGAAAGGACAGGAGAAGACAGTAGAGGACAGAAGACACGCGAGAACAGGAGAGAATAGGAGACAGAAGAGGACAGGGAAAGACAGGAGAGAAAAGGAAAAAACAGGAGAGAACTGGAGAAGACAGGAGAAACGTGCAGCAAGAGAGGAGAGGAGAAGGAGACAGGAGAGAACAGGAGAAGACAGGAGAAACGTGCAGCAAGAGAGGAGAGGAGAAGGAGGAGACTGGAGAGAACAGAAGACAGGAGAGAACAGGAGAGGACACCGCTTCGGGAGGCGAGCGCTGAGGGTCCCGCCGCCTCCTTCGCCAGGGCCTTCGGGAGCGGCTCACTCCTTCACCCGACAGCCGCCTCGGTCCTTTCGCTCCCCAGGTGGCTCCGAAATAGAAAGGCGGGAGAGGAAGCGAGAAAACAGAAAAAGGGAGCGAAGGAAAGAAGGAAAGGTGATGAAGAAAGAGCCAGGCGTACTAAGAAAGGTGGAATTATCATCATTTTTTTCTATATATATATATATTTTTTTTATTCAGTCAAAT
>NW_020871975.1:12500-22500 GCF_003789085.1 Penaeus vannamei
ATTCCCTCCGTCCTTCCTCTCTCCCTATTCCCTCCGCCCTTCCTCTCTCCCTATTCCCTCCGTCCCTCTCGTTTCTTCCTCTGCCAGAAAATATCTAGACCGTTTAGTCATCGCCATCACTTCTATCGACATCATCCCAGTCGCTAATTTTTTGCTCTGGTTTTGGTATCCCACCTTTCGCTACCCTTCGCCTTTCCTCTCTTCCAATTCCCACCGCCCTTCCTCTCTTCCTATTCCCTCCGTCCGTCCCTCCGTCCTTCCTCTCTTCCAATTCCCTCCGTTCTTCCCCTTCCTATTCCCTCCGTCCTCCTTCTCCTATTCCCTCCGCCCTTCCTCTCATCCTATTCCCTCCGTCCTCTCGCTCTTCCTATGCCAAACAGTATTAAGAGCCAACATCACTTCTATCGCCATCATCACAGTCGCTAAATTTTTGCTCTGGTTTTGGCATTCCACCTTTCGCTATCTCACATCTTGCTTCAGTTAAATCCTTGACATAGAGTCTGCGAGAGTGCCGGTGACGCCGAGAGTGCCAATAACCCGATGCCAACGAACTTTTTAGTGTTATTGATGCCTCGCTCGGTGCTACGTGTGAACTCTCGCTCATAGAGAAGAAGAAGAAGAAGAAAGATGAAAGAAGAAGAAAGAAGAAGAAGAAAAAAAGAAGAAGAAGAGAAAGAAGAAGAAGAAGACGAAACAGAAGGAGAAAAGAATAAGAAGAAGAGGAAGAAAGAAGAAAAAGTAGAAACGAAGAAGATGAAGAATAAGAAGAAGAAAGAAGAAGAAAAGTGAGGAAATTATAACAATAGCTATACCGTCTCGGCGTCTCAAAATAAGGCCAAAAGAGAGGAAGAAGAAAAAAATCATTTTCCCCTGCTTCTTATTCTTGAGGGAAACGTTTCTTATCTGAGGTGAATGGAAGAGGAAGGAGGGAGGGGGAGGGGTAAGGGATGGAGTATGAAAAACAGCGGTTTCCGGCAGCAGGAAATACAAGTTGCGAGTATGTGTATGCATATGTGTGTGTGTTGCTTTTGTGTGTGTGTGTGTGTGGTGTGTGTGTGTGTGTGTGTGTGTGTGTGTGTGTGTGTGTGTGTGTTGTGTGTGTGTGTGTGTGTGTGTGTGTGTGTGTGTGTGTGTGTGTGTTGTGTGTGTGTGTGTGTGTGTGTGTGCATGTATGCTTATGTACGGCATGTATGCTTATGTATATGTATTTACTAACCTGATGTGTGTAAGTGTAATTATTTTCATCTCTTTGCCAAGCTTAGGAAAAAAATGTGTAGGTATTTTCTTACAGATACCGAATACATTCTTGTATGTATGTGTACGTAGGCGCGCCCGTGTGCATGCGTACGTGTGCACATAGAGGTGCGCAAGTATGTCTGCAACACAGGTAAACCACCTACGACCGGCCGGTTGGCTATAACCTGCAACAGGTCACGGGAGAAAGAGCGGGGAGGGGGTGAGGCCGGAGGAGGGGGGGGGAAGGATAACTGCTGAACCCTGACCTTTCAGAATATCGGACGCGTCCTTCATGCATACGAACGAACGGCGAGAGGTCTTAGGCGCTGAGGACATGGCGGGGAGCATCCGAGGGAAAAAAGGTGGAGAGATAGCAAGATGGAGGGGTTGCCTATGCGTCACACGCGCACACAAACGTACATACATACATACGTACAAGCATGCATCCGTCACATACAAACATACATTATATAAATACGCACATTCCCGCACGAACGCACGTACATACAAACGAACACACATATTCATGCGTGTGTATCTGTGTAAACTTATTTCATGTTTTCCTTCTCTTTGTCTTCGTTTTTTTCTCAGGAACAAACTTCATAACAAGACTCACTAAAACTTCGCTAAATTGAGCTGCATTGTATCACTGGATTGTCATGGGATATTTTAATACAGATCTGCTTCCATGAGAACTCCCATGAGAGTGAGAAGACTAATTGTCTCTCTCTCTCTCTCTCTCTCTCTCTCTCTCTCTCTCTCTCTCTCTCTCTCTCTCTCTCTCTCTCTCTCTCTCTCTCTCTCTCTCTCTCTCTCTCTCTCTCTCTCTCGGCCGAGCCACGTATTATGTAAGGCCCGGGTGAAGCTAGCCCCCGCAAATTTTACTGAACTCTCTCTTTCTCTCTTTCTCTCCCTCTCTCCCCCTCTCTCTCTTTCTTACTTTGATATTCCGTCTCTGTCTCTTTCTCATACTTTCTGCTTCTCTATTTCCTTTCCTCTCTCCCTCTTCCTTCCTCCTTCCTCTCTCTCCCTCTCCCTTTCTCTCTATTTCCCTCCCTCGCTCTACTTCCTCCTCTCCATCTCCTTTCCACTATCTCCCTCTCCTTATCCAGCCTGATTTCTATTCATCAAATATTCTTTAATTCATTCCATTCATCCATACTTATACTGCATAATTATATACGCATATTATGGTTGTGCATACTTATACACAGACAGACACGTACTTGTCAATAATACATCTTTTCCGTCCGTTCAGCAGCACATTCCACTGACACTACTTTTCCTCACCTCCTATGCTGCATCTTACATTTCTTTCAAGAATTACCACTCTGACATATCAATCGGTGGTCTCTTGTCTCTTATTCTCTTATTCTCTCTCTCTCTCTCTCTCTCTCTCTCTCTCTCTCTCTCTCTCTCTCTCTCTCTCTCTCTCTCTCTCTCTCTCTCTCTCTCTCTCTCTCCTCTCTCTCCTCTCCTCTTCTCCCTTGTTACTGACTGGAAAGGCTGTGGGTGGTCGGGGAGGGGAAATGGGGTAGGAAGAGGAAGAGGAGGGGAAGGACAAGGAGAGAGAGAGAGAGAGAGCGAGTGAGAAGGGAGATAGAGACAGAAAGAGAAAGAGAAGAGAGAGAAGAGAAAGAGAGAAAGAGAAAGAGAAAGAGAAAGAGAAAGAGAGAGAGAGAGTAACAAAGAAGATAGAAACGAAAAAAAAAAAACGCACGTTAACCCTATCACTCTCAAACCACGAACGAAATTGAATATCAGCGACCTCCCCCTATCCCCTCCCCTCCCCGGACCAACCCCATCCCTGCCCCCACCACCTCATTATGCCGACAGCTCTACCCACATATCCACCCTTTCCCCGCCTTAAAATAATAATAATAATAATAATAATAATAATAATAATAATAATAATAATAATAATAATAAAATAAAATAAAAATAATAATAATAATAATAATAATAATAACAATAATAATAATATCAAATCTACATAATGACGACATAATAATAATAATAATAATAATAACAATAATAATAAATCTGCATAATGGTGACCTGAGACTCACTCCAGGTCGAAAAAGGTCACTCATGAATGAACTGTGAATGAATTACGCCCATTCACAGATCTCTCCCCGGCCGGATGTCACAGCTGGGGCGAAGGGGCGGGAAAGACAAATCATTTCGAAGGATAATTTGAGGGAAAGGAGGAATGGGAATAGGGGGATAACCACTTGAAAATGACTAGAACGAAGTGAGATATAAAAGAAAGAACAAAAAAATAGGAAATACAAAAATAGAAAATCAAAGAGAAAAAAGAAAGAAAAAGAACTAACATGCTAATATAAAAAAGAAATAAATGATACAAAAAAGAGAGAGAAAAGAGGAAAGGAGGAATGGGAATAGGGGGATAACATCTTGAAAATGAATAAACGAAGAGAGATGTGAAAGAAAAGAAAAGAAAAGAAAAAAAGGACATACAAAAGTAAATGAAACTCGAAAAGATAAAAGAAAGAAAAAGAACTAACATACTGATACAAAAAAGAGGAAAAAGAGGGAGAAGAGGAATAGGAATAGGGGGATAACAGTTTGAAAATGACTAGAACGAGGAGAGATGTCAAAGAAAAAAAGAAAAAAACAAACAGGATATACGAAAAAACAAAATCAAACTCGAAAAGAAAAAAAAACGAAAGAAAGAAAGAAAAGACTGACATACTGATACAAAAAAAGCCAATAAAAAACGCAAAAAAGCCACATAATTCAAAGAAATCTCCCTTCAGAATCTCCAGCCACATCCGACTCATAAATCCATCAATGAGGAATCCCCCTCACGATGTCCCTCATAAATTCACTCGCGCGTCTCCTGATTTGCGTCCAGCTCATTAAAACTTGTGTCGCCGCGGGTTGGCCGACGGGGGAGTAATGAGAAAATAGTCTTGGCTCACTTTTATCCTCATTAATGAAAAATGTGTAGTGTTTTTAATCTCTCTCTCTCTCTGTCTGTCTGCCTCTCTCTCTCTCTCTCTGTCTCTGTCTCTATGTTGTCTCTCTCTTCCTCCTCTCTCTCTCTCTCTCTCTCTCTCTCTCTCCTCTTCTCTCTCTCTCTCTCTCTCTTCCTCTCTCTCTCTCTCGTCTCCGTCTCTCTCTTTTTTTTTTTTTTTTTCATCCTCCAGCAGAACGCACCAAGGTCAAAGTTCAAGCAATAAAAAAAAAAAAAATCAACGACTGACAAAAAAGATAAGAACAATCGACGAAAACTAAAGAATGAAGAAGAAAAAAAAAAAACAGCAGCAAAATGTCACAATCTCAAGACGAAAAAAGGAAAAGAATAAGACAAAAAAAATAACAAACACTTAAAACGAACAAAGCCAATAAAAATACAAAAAATAAAAACAACAAAATACACACGAAACTAGAAGCACTCAAGAAAGCGCATACCTCCGCCAAGGTAATAAGGTCGCAAATGCAATAAAAATATTCACACTTAAAGAATTACATTAAAATCACCTCTTTCTCACGTACACAGGTGACGTCCGTAAACATAACCGCTGTCATCATTCAAAAAATTCCTGCAGCCGGATTAAGATTCGGATACCATCAGGATTTAATGGAATCTATATTAGGGAGAGGGAGAGGGAGAGGGAGAGAGAGAGAGAGAGAGAGAGAGAAGAGAGAGAGAGAGAGAGAGAGAGAGAGAGAGAGAGAGAGAGAGAGAGAGAGAGACGAGAGAGAGAGGAGAGAGAGAGAGAGAGATGAGGAGAGAGAGAGGAAAAAAAATATTTCTCTCTCTCCTATATTAGTATAGCATTATTCTATATTCTATTCAATCTAGATAAGAATCTTCATTAAAAAATATGTTCATTGCTTAACGTTTTGACATTATTCTGCTATACTGAGATCAATCAAATCAAAATTCCGGTCAAGAAGCCAAAACCAAAAAATTTATACTGAAACATCATTTAGTTAAAGAAAAAATAATTACAATCCTTTTCTGTGTTATAAAATATTTTTCAAAAATTCCCTATTCATTACTTTTTGGTAGTTTATTCTCTTTTCTTGTCCAACCAGTTAATCAAATCAAATACAACTATCCCAAATCGCGAAGAAAACATTTAACTTTTTGACGAAGCTAAAATAATAAGAAAAAGTTAAAAAAAAATGAATTAAATTATATTTATATTAATATATAATAAAAAAATTTATTGCTTACCTTTGTGACTGCGGGGGGGGTTTGTTTGCGTGTGTTCTGCCTTCCTTTCGTCCCTTCCATCTTGGTGAGTGGCCGGCGACCAAGTCAGGGGACGTTTTTTTGGCTGCAGAGCTGGCGCACTTCCAGGACGATCTCTTCTTTCTCTTGTTTCTCTGTCTAATACGTTGGGTTCCTTATGTCGTGTGGGGTCTATTTTGCGGTCTATTTCCTCGTCCTTCCGTCTGCTCCGGCTTGGGTGGCGTTATTCAGATGATAGCTGGTTCTAATTGTTTTTGGAATTTTTGCCTGTTCACGGCTGAGAAGGGTTTCCCTGTTTTTTTTTTGTTTTCTTGTGCTGCGGGTGGTGGGATTGGGCGGGATTTGAGTCGGGCATTGATGTGCAGGGGGGTTTCGCGAGAGTGTCATAATTTTGTAGAAGGGTGTTGATTTCGAGTAGGGTGGCTTGCAGGTAGGGGGGGGGGTGGTTGTGTTTGAAATGGTAGTGTAAGAAGTGGTGTGGGGTTTTGTGGTGAGTTATTAGAGGTGAGGGAGGAGTGGAAAGATTTAATGGGGAGTAATTTGGTGTAGGTAGGGAGGAATCGGAAGAAAGGAAGGAGAAGAGGGAGAAGGGAGGTGAAGAGTGGTATAGTTAAAGGAGGTTTTTAGGTGATTGGTTGTTAGTATTTAATGATATGTATTAGTTGTTTGATTATAGGTGATTTGTTTAGTGGGGGTAGAGTGGGTAGGTAAGAAGTATGTAATGATGTGGGTAATTGGTTTGGGGGTGTAGATAGACAGCGAGTCTTTTTTGGAGTGAACGTTTTAGGGGTGAGTGGGGGTTTCGGTCGGAGAAAGAGAATATTGGCAGAAGGGAAGTGGAGTGGATGAGGGGATTGGGTGAGGATTTGGGGTGGCTGTGGAGGTTGGAGGTATTGGGGAAATTTTGTAGGTTTGATTTTGGATGTGTGAGTGAATGTAGGGTGGGAGGAAGAGAGGAGAGGGGGGTTTGAGAGGGAGAAGAATGTGAGAGAGAGTTTAGTTTGAGGAGGAGATGAGAGAAGGGGGGATTGAGAGTAGGATGATGTAGAGCAGACCGGGAGAGTAAGAGGAGAGAGGAGAGAGAGAGGAGAGAGAGTTAAGGTAGGATGGTTGTGGTAATTTTTTTAGGTGGGGGATGGAGAGCAGAGAGTATGAGAGAGAGATTTGGAGTAGTTTAGATTTGAGTGTTGAGAGGATGAGTAGAGAGATTAGATGTGAGATGAGTATGGATTGTAGAGAGTAGAGTTTAGTGGTTTAGTGAGAGTGGAGTTGGATGTGAGCGAGGTTTGATGAAGAGTGAGTTGGTTTTTATGAGTTGGTGGATGAGTTGTAGGGCAGATGTAGAGATGAGAGAATGAGAGAAAGAGAGAAGAGATGAGAGTATGAGACCCGAGAGAGAGTATGAGAGAGAGAATGTAGAGAGATGTAGAAGAGAGAGATGAGACCAAAAACATAGAGCATTTTAATAACAGTTAACGTGGATTCTTGTTTCATATATAAGAATAGATGATGTATTACTCAGCACATAAAAAAAAAAATTAAATAAAAAAATAACACTCACATGAAATAAAAACAAAACGAAAGGAAAGAGAGGGAGAGAAGAAGAGAAAGGACTTCAAGGAAAAAAAAAAAAAAAGGACACACAACGAAGCCGATAAGAGGGGATGAAGACGGAGAAAAAAGAATACGAGGGCGATCGAGAGGGAGGAAGAGAAGAAAAGAAAGAGTCGGGGGTAGAGTACAAAGATCCAAAGCAAACAGGAGAAAAATAAGAAAGAATTAACACAAACCCTATAAAAAGGCCTGCATGTGAGTCACCCGCAAAGTTTAAACAACGGCATAATACACCAATAACAGTGAGCTCAGACTGCAACATCTCCGACAAGTGACTGCAGCTAAACAGATATACAACAAGAGCTCTCCCAGAGTGTTGCAACTGGACGTCAGGTGTCAGAACCAGTACAGCGCAGTAAATGTCTATTGCAACAATCTACATACGACGTGGAGAAGAAAGTAATCCTTGATGTACAAATCTTGTCGTAAGTATGATGTAATTCACAGCCTCAAAAAAAATCCTTTTTTTTTTTTTTTTTTTTTTTAATATACAACAACAGTATCGTATCTTAATAAGTAAACAGAGGAACGGGAAACTTGAAGTATGATGATAAATGGTAGTGAAGAAGAAAAAAAAAAAACGGCGTTTTAGGGGGCTGTTTTTTTTTCCGTGAATTATGATGAACCACTTGATTTCACAGTCGCGGTTCGTGAATTCATTTGGTTCTCAGTCTCTTTCTCTCTAATTCTTTCTATCCTTTCCCTAAGTACTCCTTCTCAGCTCCTGCCCTCTCACTTCTCCTTTTCTTCTTCTTTCTTCTTTCTCTCTCTTCTTTTTCTGATTCTCTTTCTTTTTCTTCTTCTTTCTCTCTTCTTTCGCTCTTTCTTCTTCTTTCTGTTCTTTCCTCTTCTTTTTTTCTTTTTCTCTCTTCCTATCGGCGTTCCTTTTCTCTCCTCTCTCTTATTCTCTGGACTACNTAGAAAGGAGGGAGAGAACCTCCACCTATCTACACTGCCCAGTCCAAACAGCGTGAACTCGCAGCCACCGCAACGCCTCCCCAAGAAACACAGACCAGTTCAAGGAGCAGATGCCTCCTTATACCACGAGGGAATGATCTGAGATGAAGATCTGCACCTCTCCCCCCCTCCCTCCCCCTCAATTTCCCTTTCCCGCCCTTTCCCCCTCACTTTCCCTATTCCTCTCCTCTCTACCCCTCCTTTTCCCTCCTCTTTTCCTTCCTTACTTTAACCTTCCCATCCCCTCCCTCCCTCATCCCCCTCTCTTTTCCTCCCTCATGCCCCTCTTTCCCCTCCCTCTCTCCCTCCCCCTCTCCCCCCCACCCTCTTTCCCCACCCTTCCCCACTCTCTTTTTCTCTCTCTCCCTCCCTCTCCCCTCTCATCCCATCCCCCTCTTTCCCCTCCTTCTCTCTCCCCTCCCCATCCATCTCTTCCTCCTTCGCTCTCCCTCCCTCATCCCATCTCTTTCCCCTCCCTCTCTCCCTCTCTCTCCCCTCCTTCCCCTCTTCCCCGTGACAGCTGCGTACTTTTCCAGGAAGATCTTCAAGTTGGGAATTCCTTGCAGAGACCCGGCTGTTTCCGAGATCCTATGATCCTTCTCCGCATTGTACTCTCCTCTCTCTTTCTCTCTCTCTCTCCCCCTTCTATTCTCCTCTCTCTCTCTTAGCCAATTATGATCCTCAGTCATTATGCCAACTCATAATACCCAAAGAATCAACAAATTTTACAAACAGATACCGTAGACAAGCAGGTAAATGTGTTCAGGAAAGTGATCAATGCTAGTGTAAATGCCATCGCCCCCTTGTTTACGAAAATGATCAGACGTCCTCCGGCCCCTTGGATAAACGGCATCAAGAGAGCCATAACAGATAGAAATAATGTGCATAACGCTCTCAAAAATAACAGATACGACATGACACTCCAAGCTGACTATAAACAAAGGAAGAGAAATGTCAAATCACTAATACAATAATAAGCCAAAAACAGATTATTTTAGAAATAGATTAACAAATTGTAAAAAAGATTCAGCTAAAAGGGAGATTTTAAAAACATTGTACCAAACAAAACCATCAACAAATTGTAAAAAAGATTCAGCTAAAACATGAATTTTAAAAACACGTACCAAACATAAAAATATTAATCTAAACTCCAAAATTAGTGCAAATGAATTTAATGAGTTCTTCGCTAAAATTGGACATTCCACACATGAACAAACAAACGCTTTCATATCTAAACAAAATACAGTTGGATAAGGCCTTCAGACAATAGTTTCAGACCACAACCTGTTCAAATAGAAACCGTAATCCTGCCAATAAAACACCTGCGTGAAACAGATGCTGTGGGAGTGGATGGCATTGCTCTTCGCTTTCTCAGAGACAGCGGACCTGCTGTGGTGTATTATTTAGCTTTTATTATTAATACATCTTTGGTCACCGGTGACTTCCCATAATAATAACACCAGTTTTCAAATCTGGCGACAAAGACGAAGTTAATAATTATCGCCCTATTACCATACTTCCTATACTGTCGAAGGTTCTCGAAAAAATCGTAGCAGACCAATTGACAACATATGACCTACTATCTATAACACAGCATGGCTTCAGAAGTAAGTTGTCTACTGAAACAGCATTATTGCAGATTACAAATAATATATATGAGAATATAGACAACAACCATATAAACTTGCTTACATTGTGCAACGTATCAAAGGCCTTTGATAGTGTCAATCACGATATCCTCATTAGTAAACTAATGAATCACGAAATTGACTCATATTGGTTCGGAAGCTACCTAAGTAATAGAACCCAATCAGTCAAAATTCGCGAGAATATATCAGAAAAACAGAGTATCCTTTGGTGTCCCACAAGGATCTATATTGGGCCCAATCCTGTTCATATTATTTGTAAATGATCTGTCAACCATAGCCCAAAATTGCCTTCTTGTTCAATACGCCGATGATTCAC
>NW_020871975.1:35000-37500 GCF_003789085.1 Penaeus vannamei
TATATATACATATATATATATATATATATATATATATATATATATATATATATATATATACATTATTACGCAAACACATACAGACGAATGTATCGACAAAAATCATTCTACTTTCCGCTTGATTACGGCTGGCGACCCTGACTTGCTGCCCCGGGCGGCGGTCGATCCCTTCGGCGCCGCCTTCGGGTGTCACGTGACCAGGCCTTCGAAGTGCCATATCGGGATGCACTGACCTGAGGATGGATGTTCGTGGACGACCCGAGGATGGGAATCAATGTGGATGTTGTTTGGTTTGGCTGAGGTCGGTTAAGGGCTTATCTGGTGGAGTTTCTGTGCCAAAGCGTGGATATATTCCGATGTAGTTGTGAAAATCCTTTAGTTATTTAGCAATATGATTTGAAATGGGAGTAATTTGATTTTACCATAAAAAGATAAACGCTTTACTTTCGGTAGCCCATTAATGCTGTCCCATCTTTATCAAAATTGCAATAATGTGCTTTATTTAACTATATAAACTAACACAATTGAGTTAATGTTCACTTTTTTTTCTTTTTTTTAATGGCATTACAATAACTATTTATGTACTCGACGTGATTCTCTCGTTAGATGTCTTTCACTTCACACTTCACCCACTTCATATTTCGATATGAGATCGCGCCAAGGCAGCAAATAGTAAATTGCAGTTCATTTATCCTTTAATAGAATTAAGTGAAATATGAATATATGCATAAATAAAACCACGAAATACTATGTCTAATTTTACGAAACTATCTAATTATGCCTCTCGGATGATAATGATGATTATAATTTTAATAATGATAATGATAATATTGACGATAATAATGATAATAATGATGATATTAAAGATAATAATAATCAATGATAATGATAGTAATGATAATAATAATAATGATTACTATGATAATGATAATAGTAATTCATTATGATAATGATAATAGTAATAACAATATCAATGATAGCTAATAATGGAAAAATAATGGCAACAAAGAATGACTACCAGTAAGAAAAAAATCGTTTGTTTTCGCAACTACAAATTCAACAGCACGCGATCGCTAAAAAATAATAAAAATAATAAAAAAAACAATACTGTCATTATAAACCATCATTGGCATGCTTGTCCTGATTCCTGACACACACCTCAAAGCAGTTCGTATATTTACAATTAATCTTATTGCAAACGCACTTATTTACACATGTTACGGCACAAATATTGCAGTGATAATGATGATGATGGTAACAGCAATGATACCGAAAATGATGATTCATTTTCGTAAAAAATGTCGATAACATCAAGAATATTAACAATTCTAAGGCAATTATAATAATAAAACAGTAACATCAACATTGTGATGATAACAGCAATAACTACAACCCTGTCTATTATACTGACGTGGTCATGTTTGGTAAGTATAATGATATGAACCAAATAGCATAACTAAGTAACTTCAGATGAATCGACTATTCACACGATAGACATCAAAAAACAACAACAGCACCAACGCCTCGTCAGATTCTCCAACAGCGGTTGCGAAGGCGGTGGTGGGCCGTTGGCTCTGCGTTGGGCCACGAGGTCGAAGCTCCTGTTGCGCGCCCACCGCCCGCAGGTTCCGACAACGCTCGCCAAAATGTGTCATTATTTGGAATAAGTTTCTTTCCTCTTCTGATCTTAGGCAAGGGGTTTTACAGTGGGACCAACGCGCTATTCGGGGGACTCGAACGCTCGAACCGGGACTCGTCGACGAATCCAAAGTCCGAAGCCGCAGCCACAGCATTCCCTTCAAAAACGGCAGAGCACAACGAACGCTCCATTCCCACGTGTCTCTCTTGCCATTACTAGGAAACAGGAAGGAAAAGCTGTCATGATCACCCACAAGAACTAAAGATAATTTTTATGATTTTGAAAAGATGTTTGTTCTCTTCTTTAAGTGCTTCTTGTCATAAATAATAAATAACCTCATCATTTTAATTTTCGTCCGGAAGTAAAACAAGAAATTTCATTCTTGTGGCCTTAATTAACGGTTGTTAGTGGTGGGCAGTTGGGGTGATGGGCGGCTGCGTTGTTGGCTGGTTGGGGATGGTGAGGCAGACAGATTTCCAGCTATTGAAGTTCCTTGATCATGGAAAATACTGCACGTTTAAGAACTTTTCAAAGTTGTCAAAGATGGACCTCGATATCATAAATGATTAGAAAAAAAAAACAAAAAAACAGGAATACCATTTTTCTTATCGATAACGAATGACACCATCGATATCCCACACATTTCTCGGGATCTTGACTCTTAATATGTACGCAAAGAATGGCAAGTTCGGCAAATGTTCCTTATCACGAGAGGCCCTCCGTTGGCGCAAGGATCTCACGCATTCAGTATTTTCCTTTCAACTTTAAGAACTCGCAACAACCGCTACCCAAAGCCATATTGTAGCCACGACCTCCTTCAGGAAGACCGAGACCGTTGCGTAGCTTCTCTGACTCAGTCTT
>NW_020871975.1:45000-50000 GCF_003789085.1 Penaeus vannamei
CAACTCAACCCGCAGAACCTCCAACCCGCAGGACAGCCAAACCGCAGGACCTCCAACTCAACCCGCAGACCTCCGGACCTCCAACCCGCAGAAACCGCAACTCCAACCCGCAGGACCTCCAAACCCCAACCTCCAACCTGCAGGACTCCAACCCGCGACCTCCAACTCAACCCGCAGGACCCAACCCGCAGGACATCCAATTCCCGCAGGACCTCCAACCCGCAGGACCTCCAACCAGCATGACCTCCAACCCTGCAGGACCTCCAACTCAACCCCAGACCTCCAACTGACCTCCAACGACCGCAGGGAACGGACTCCAACCTCTCCAACCCGCAGGACCTCCAATTCAACCCGCAGACCTCGCAGGACCTCCAACCACAGGACCTCCAACCCGCAGGACCTCCAACTCGACCCGCAACCTCCAAGCAGGACCTCTCAACCCGCAGGACCTCCAACTCAACCACAGGACCTGCCAACTCCGCAGGCAGGACCTCCAACTCAACCTCAACCCGCAGGACCTCTAACCCGCAGGACTCCAACTCAACCCACAGGACCTCCAAAGGACCTCCCTCAGGACCTCGCAGGACTCCAACTCAAGGACCTCCAACCCGCAGGACCTCCAACTCAACCCGCAGGACTTCTTAACCCGCAGGACTTTCAAAACTCAACCCACAGGACCTTGCGGCAGGACTCCAACTTCCAACCCGCAGGGAGGACTCTCAACCCGCAGGACCTCCAACTCAACCCGCAGGACTTCTAACCCGCAGGACTTCTAACCCGCAGGACCTCCAACCCACAGGACCTCCAACTCAACCCGCAGGACTTCCAACTCAAACCCACAGGGACCTCCAACCCGCAGGACCTCCAACTCAGGACTCCACCCGCAGGACTCCAACTCAACCCGCAGGACTTCAACCCCAGGCTCAGGACTCCAACCGCAGGACCTCTCAACCCGCAGGAGTTCGCCTCCGAAGAAGGAGGTCGGCGCCAGCCCGGCTTTCTTGGGACGCCAAACAGCGAGCGCAGGGCCTCGAGGTGGAGATCCTGCATCGAGACGTGGTGGCCAGTGCAAGGAAACCATTGTTGTATTGTTGGAATTAAGGGAGGAAGGAGGGGGAAGAGGGAGGGATGGAGGGAAGGGGGTGGGAGGGAGAGAAGGAGATGGATGGAGGGAAGGAGGTGAGATGGAGGGAAGGAGGTGGGATGGAGGGAAGGAAGGAGACAAAACGATTGTGTGGAGGGAAGGAGGGGAGAAAAAATTAGGGATCAGGGAAGGAAAGAGAGGGAAGGGAGGGAGAAAAAGGGGGAGTGTCAAAGATGGGAAGATGGGAACAAGAGGGAGGGCATAGAGGGAATGAGGAAAAGGAAGAGATGGGGAGGGAGGAAGGAAAAAGAGGAGAAGGTGGGATGGAGGGAAAGAGAGGAAGATGAGACACGAAGGATGGATGGAAAAGAGAAGTTAGGACAAAAGGAAGGAGGGAGAGAAAAACGAAAATGAGAGAGGAAAAATGAAAAGGAGAGTAGAAAAATTTAAAAGGAGAGAGGAAAAATTGACAAGGAGAGAGGAGGAAATGAAAAGGAGGGAGAGAAGAGAGGGAGAAAGCCCTTCTTTCTTCCTCTACCTCTCTCCCCTTTCTGTCTCTCTTCCTCTCTCTCTCCCTCTTCCCCCCTCTCTCTGTTCTCTCTCTCCCTCGCTCTGTCTCTCTTCTCTCTCTCTCTCTCCCCTCTCTCCCTCTCTTCCCCCCTCGCTCTCTGTTCTCTCTCTCTCTCTCCCCCCTCTCTTTCTCCTCTCCTCTTCTCTCTCTCTCCTTCTCTCTGTCTCTTCTCTCCCTCTCTTCCCCTCCCTCTCTTTGTCCTCTCTCTCTCTCCCCCTCTCTTCTCTCCCTCTCTCTGTCTCTTGTCTCTCTCCTCTCTCTCCCCCCCCCCTCTCCTCTCTTCCTCTCTCTCTCCCTCTCTTCTCTCTGCCCTCTTCCCTCTCCCTCTCTGTTCTCTCTCTTCTCTCTCTCTCCTCTGTCTCTCTCTCTCTCCCCTCTCCTCTCCCTCTCTCTGTCTCTCCTCCTCTCTCCCCTCCCTCCCTCTCTCTGTCTCTCTCCCTCCTCTCTTTCTCCTCTGTTCTCTCTTCCTCGTCTCTCTCTGCTCTCTCTCTCTCTCTCTCTCTCTCCTCTCTCTCTCTCTCTCTCTCTCTCCCTCTCGTCTGGCTCTCTCCCTCCCTCTCTCCCCTCTCTTTCTCCTCTCTCTCTCTCCTGTCTCTCTCCTCTCTCTCTCTCTCTCTCTCTCTCCTCCCCTCTCTCCCTCTTCTCTGTCTCTCTGTCTCTCTCCCCCTCTCTTTCTCTCTTTCTCTCTCCTCTCCCTCTCCTCTCCTCTCTCTCTTGTCTCTCTCCCTCTCTGTCTCTGTCTCTCTCCCTCTCCCCCCTTCTCTCTCTCTCTCTCTTCCTCCCCTCCCTCTCTCTTCTCTTCTCTCTGTCTCTCTCTCTTCTCTCGCTCTCTCCCTCTCCCTCTTCTCCTCCCTTACCCCTTTCTCTCTATGTAAGGCTGTTAGGACGCAGGGAGAAGTAGGTCGAAGGTCCGAGTGTTCGCGAGTGCTCTCTTTTTCGGATGTTGTTGTTATCAGTATCCGTGTCTGTGGCGCTGCATGTCTTATCATCACTCGTTATTCGTGGCATCGGCTGCTCGCTCTGTTATAGGCACCCGCGCCGTGCTTTAATGCATACCGAGATCTTATATTTCCTTTATGGATAAACACTGGCGCTGGCTGTGCTGTATGGCGCGTGTCGCAACTCGCCGAAATTGTTATGGATAAATAAAACATACTGTTGGAAACGAAACGTAACGAATCGAAAGTATTGATGGAAGGAACGAAATAGCCAGAGCCTAGAAATAACATACCAAAAATAAAAGAAAAGCAGAGTTTTCTATTTATTTCATATCAATGAAAACTTTTTTTTACGTGACATTTCCAGCACAAAACGAGACAACAAAACCCATTTGCGAATCTAACAAAAACGAAGCGAACTAGAACAAGATACATATTCATGTTCCTTCGCTCCCATAAGCTCTCCACGCACGCTGTCATGAGGCCAAAAACCCGAAGAAAATACTAAGAAAGTGCGCCTTCCTGACTGACCTCCCAAGGCCCGTCCGCGCATGACGAAAAGCATGACGCGTGCCATGACAACGTGCGCGTCTATTAGCGAATGCCAAACGACTTCTTCCTTCCTTAGACGGAGAGCGAAGGCGGCGGCAGGAACCGACGGGCGAGAGAAGGACGAGAGGAATAGGAGAGCTGTGTGTGACGTCACGCCCACGTCATATAGTCACCTTGGGGTAAGGTCAGTGGGGGTCACCCATCGCGTCGCTCTTCTCCTGCGCCTCCTTCAGGCCATCCGGCTGCTCTCTGGCTCTCCCTTGACTCTTTCCGCTCTCTGGCTCTCCCTTGACTCTTTCCGCTCTCTGGAACTCCCGGCACTCCCTTGACCCTCCCGCTCTCTGGCACACATTGACGCTCCCTTGACCCTCCCCGCTCTCTGGCACACTTGGCACCCGCAAGCCCCTCCCCGCTCTGGCACTCCCTCGACCCTTCCGCCCTGTGGCCGCGTCGGCCGATCTCGCGGCGGGCGAAGAGTCCCAGCTGAAGGCATCTGCTGTCGCTGGCCAATCGCTCGGGTTCCTCTGATTAGTTGACCTGAAATTATCCTTTTTATCATCCTTTACTTTCTGGACATGGGGAATATGAGGTCATTCTGAATCCACGTTCAAGGAGGAGACAGGAAGAAAGGAGGGGAGGAGGAGGAGGAAAAGGAGATAAAGATGAAGAAAAAAAAGAAAGAAGATGGAGAGGAAGAAAAAACAGACGAAAAACAGAATAGAGAGAAGAAAAAGAAGAAAAAAAAAACAAAAAACGGTGCTTTGAATTGTCTAAATCCTATATAAAAAGTACAAGAGGAAGACAAAGAAGAAGGCGAAACACAAAATGAAGGAGAGAAGAAAAAGAATAAAAAAAAAGAAAAAGAAAAAGAAAAAAAGCGGAGATTTGAACCGTCTAAATCCAATATAAAAAAAGCCATCAGCTGTTTACACGTGTCGCTCCCAGCTGGTTCCTGCGCTGGCGTCTTGAATGTCCCTGGTCAAGCAAGTGGCCCCTCGCCCGCGTTCAGTTCCTACAGGCCTTGGGTCTTCTCTGTTCAATAAGTAGAAGATATTAGTTGTCATTGTTTTAGTGTTGTTGTTTGGGGGAAAATCGTGGGTCTTATAAATTGTTCGCAAAAAGCATATAGATATGAATTTGTGGTTTTGATCATTCGAAAGGAAAATGGCGTTGCTTGAGTAGTCATGTTTCCTCTCTCTCTCTTTTTTTTTTTTATCTGAAAATGGAAGTGGAGAAAATCCTAGAATTTATAGACAATAGATTTCCTTTCACGAGTATTTACAAACATATCTGCTTCCGTTTTTTTTTTTTTCTTTTTCAGTGTTATGGATAACAAATATATGTTATTTTAGCACTGAGAGCTAGGTCATTAAATAGCTAATGTATAAAATTATTGAAACAATTATCCTCATCTTTAATGCACATGGATAAAAGGAACCGGTGAGGGAGAGAGAGAGAGAGAGACAGAGACAGAGACAGAGAAAGACAGAGAAAGAGAGAGAGAGAGAGAAAGAAAGAGAGAGAGAGAGAGGGAGGGAGAGAGAGAGTATGAGAGAGAGAGAGAGAGAGAGAGAGAGGGGGGGGGGAGAAAGAGACAGAGAAAGACAAGAGAAAGAGAGAGAGATAAGAAAGAGAGAGAGATGAGAGAGAAAGAGAGACGAGAGAGAGAGAGAGAGAGAGAGAGAGAGAGAGAGAGAGAGAGAGAGAGAGAGAGAGAGAGAGAGAGAGAGAGAGAGAGAGAGAGAAACAAACAGAGAGCAAACTGAGATTCAAAACAACCAATTCCCTCTTTCAAGTTCCTACACTGCTTCTGGTTTCAAACGATTGCCTGAATTCATGTGACGCCGAATGATCA
>NW_020871975.1:60000-65000 GCF_003789085.1 Penaeus vannamei
TGTGTTTGTGTGTGTGTGGGGGGGGGGGGGAGTAGACCTTCGCTGTGCCAACTCACACACCTGAACAGCCTCGGAATTCAAGGCTCTCCTGAGTTTAGCCTCGACCACCGTGGCTGTATATTCTCTGACTGTATTCGTGTTAGCGTCGCCGTGCATGTATGTATGTTGACGTGTGGAATTCATGTTGAACAGATTGCGACAGGAACGTATGTTGACGTGCATCCTGAGAGCGAAAAGGCACGTGCGTCCCGGCGGCTCGAGCTTTTCCAGCCGCGTCCGTCTGGGCGTGTGAATTGCCGCGATTCGGGCAGCCAGCGGGGCGAGCGCGAGGCGAGGCTCCCGCGCCCCTCGCCGGCGGTCGGGAGGCTGACGCGGAAGTGCTCGGGACGAAGAGCGCGCTCGAAGGCCGTCGCTGCGCCCGGACGGAGGGAAGTAAGAAGCAGATCGTAATCACACGCAGGTAGGCACGCGCGCACCTGTATACATACGCACGCACTTGTATATATCCACGGACACACGCACACGCACACGCAACACACACACACACGCACACGCACACGCACACGCACACACACTTGAGCAAACCCAGGGAGAAATCAAGCGAGATAAGATAAGGGTAAACTTAATCTGCTCGCTAAAGCCGCGAATTAAGTGCAGGCGGCAGAGGTGGACAAAGAACGAAACGCGAGCGCCAAGCCGAACCACAAAGGAAAGCGGCGACGAATCCTATTACTCCTGTTTCGTCCTTTTGTGTTTAAGCGGCACTTCTTTGCTGTGAAGGTCACGTGGCCAGGGTCAGGTGCCTTTCCAATGGCGTCGAACCGGCGGCGCTTGGTCGCTGGGAAGGCTTAGCCGAGAGGCTGGCGAGGCGGAGCAACGCCTTTCGGAGCTCCGCTGTGACTTCCGCGGCGTGTCAGTGTTAGTATTTTAAAACCCGATCTTCGTCAGGGTGTTCCTCCCGGGGCGTTGGTGTCGAAGCGACTCGGGAGCAGAGGCGCAAAGACCGTGAGGCCTGGCGACGGCTGCCATTGTGGACGTATTGCTGTGCACATGATTTTCCCTGTAAACCCACGGTATTACTTTGCCCTTTCATTACATGCACACCATAATGTCAGTATCTGAAAACTTAGTCATGAATGTCAATATTCGAGAAGTTCGTTATACTGCCACAGTATTTCAATTATCACCGCTGTTGTCTTGATCCCCTCCACAAATCGTGATTAAAAGCATCTGTTTTCTTCTCTCCTCTTTCAGTCTTCAAAAGCTTTTACGTAATGTACTGTATGGATAATTGTACAGTACCCGTCATACCCCAGAGCCAGATGTGGTCCCGTGTCCACATTAGACGTTAAGGCACATCCCTAGAACCACGTGTAATAAACCCCTGGATGCTGCTGGATGCCTCGTTCCTCTTCGCCTCTTCTTATCTGCTGCTTCTCCCTCCGCCTCTTCTTCTCTCCTTTCCTACTTTTTTCTTCCTGATTTCCCCCCACTTCCTCCTCCTCGATAGGATGCTCAAGGATGGCCAGTTCCTCTCTTCCTGCCTCTCTGTAGGGATGCTGTAAGGCGGTCAGTTCCTCTCCTCCTCCTCGATAGGATGCTGTAGGCAAGCCTCTTCTCCCCCCTCTCTCTATAGGATGCTATAGGGTGGCCAGCTCCTCTCGTGATCCTCCTCCTCCTTCCCTATAGGAAACTGTAGGATGGCCAGTCCCTCTCCAGCTCCTCCTCCTCCTCCTCTATGGGATGCTGTAGGATGGCCAGTTCCTCTCTCGACTGCGACTCCAGCTGATGCCAGTGATTGCTCGCAGCGGAGTCGCCCGCCGGGGGGCGCGGCCGTCCCAAGTTATTTACTGCTGCTGTGGACAAGGTCGTCCGCTTCTCTGATGCTGTTATGGATGTGTAATTAGCCTTCGTTTTTAGGTCTACGAATTTTTATTTATTATTATTGTTATTATTATTATTAGTAGTAGTAGTAGTAATAGTCTGAAAAATAGTTTGTTTAGTGGGCTCTATGTCGAATTCCTCTTTTCTCGTAAGGGTGAGCGTATAAGAGAGGTATGTACCCCCACACGACCAAGAAGATAATTACCATGATGAAATGAATTATAATGACTGAAGTTATTTTGATCCTGATATCCGGCGCCACAAATAAAGCGAGAACGAAATAAAAAATCTCGAAATAGAAAGGAAAGAGAGAAGAAAGGAAATGGTCGAAGAAAGGAAAACGAATATGAAAACAAATCACGAAATACAAATGAAAGAATAAGAACAAAAACTCAAATCACCGCCTGTCAAAAAAAAAAAAAAAAAAAAAAAAAAAAAATCCCATACCACAAATGTAACACGAATCACGACATGAAACACAAACAAACAAACAAACAAAATGACATCCCTCGATGGCCTGAGTGCGTAGAGAGGTCATTCGAGCTCCCCGCGGACCCCTGGCGGGAGCTGGGGGGGGGGGGGGGGGGCTGGCCTGTTCCTTCGCGCCGTCGGGACACCAATGGCTGGGCACTGGGCAGGCGGGGCATGGGAAGAGGCAGGGGGACGGGGGGGGGGGGGGGGACTGGCACCTTTGTTTCTTTTTTGGGGTGCGAGACTAGATTGGGGAGTCAGTTGGAAGCGCTGGTGGTATCTGGGTCCTGGTGTTGCTTTCTGGGGATTGGTGTTGACTCACGGGTACTTCTTGGTACTGGTTTTGACTTCTGGGTACTGGCACTGGGCACGGTGACCCGGACTTGATGTGGCACAGATGACGTCACTGGGAAGAAAACAAAAGGAGAGGAAATTATCAGGTTAAGTAGGGAAAGAGGGGGGGTAAGGGGGGGAGACCTACTTACCGAAGGTCCCGAGTGTAAGTGCAATCCACTTGTTTTTTCCTTTTTTTTTTCTTTTCTTTTTAAATTCTGTATCTGTATTTTTTACCCTCAACCGTCATATGTACCTAATTTATATATTTGCTTTACAAGGCGTATACTAAACTCTATGGTAATTTAGTGTATTTAGTGTTGTTTAATTAACTTTTATCTCTCCTTATCGCCGTCTTGATCTCTCAACACCTTCTCGCTCTTACCGGATGGACGCTCGGGGATCAGGTCTTATCTCTTATCTCACGCGCGCCCTCTTCTCGCCCGCGGTGCTCGGGTCTGCGTGGGCGGGTCTCGTTCCGGGCGGGCGCGGAGCGGTCGCGCGCGCGTGTATGTATATATGCAGAGATGCACATGTACACACGCACACTCTCTCTCTCTCTCTCTCTCTCTCTCCTCTCTCTCTCTCTCTCTCTCTCTCTCTCTCTCTCTCTCTCTCTCTCTTCTCTCCCTCCCTCCCTTTCTCACTCACACGCAACACAGATGAATTAAGAAACAAAATACCAAGTGAAAGGAAATTACTTGACCGTCAATATTTAAGTCATTACCGCAAGTCGTGATTTACGCAGAGGCGAGACAGGCACAAACAGCATGGATATCGTGACACACACATACACAAGACGTCCCTGAAGTTCCTGTTGTTTTTTGTTTTTGAAGGAGAGAGAGAGAGAGAGAGAGAGAGAGAGCGAGAGAGAGAGAGGGAGAGCGAGAGAGAGAGAGGGAGAGGAGAGAGAGAGAGAGAGAGAGAGAGAGAGAGGAGAGCGAGAGCGAGAGAGCGAGCGAGAGCGAGAGCGAGAGCGAGAGCGAGAGCGAGAGCGAGAGCGAGAGAGAGAGAGAGAGAGAGAGAGAGAGAGAGAGAGGAGAGAGAGAGAGAGAGAGAGAGAGAGAGAGTAGTAATGGTATCATTACAAAACCGACAGCACTGCCATTGATCTTTTTTTCATATCACTGATAACAATATGATAGCAACGATAATCATGGCATATATGTTATGATCATTACCGTAGGAAAAAAAAAAAAAAAATGTATATAATTTTCGTTTTCGTTATCCCCCCCCCCCCCCCTCTCTCTCTCTCTCTCTCTCTCTCTCTCCCTCTCTCTCTCTCTCTCTCTCTCTCTCTCTCTCTCTCTCTCTCTCTCTCTCGCTCTCTCGCTCTCTCCCTCCCTCTCCCTCCCCTCCTCCTCCTCCCTCCTCTTTATCTCCTTTTCTGCTCTCCTTCCCCTCCCCCCTCTTCTCTCCTCCTCCCTCCCTCCCTCCCTCCCCCTCTTCTCTCCTTTTCTGCCTCTCCTTCCCCTCCCCCTCTTCCTCCCTCCCTCCCTTTTCCCTTCTCTGTTGTCTCCTGCACCTCCTCCTCCAGATCAAGAGAACCGAGATACGTTTCGTGGGCCTCGCGGCGCCTCCTCCTCGACCGCCACACCTCGCATCGCAGAAGCCGTGATGGGCCATTAGCAAAATAGATAATCACGAAATAGATAATGGGTCTTTGCTCCTGAATGAATCGTCCTTTGGAATTCATGAAATAGATAATGGATCTCTGTTTCTGAATGAATCGTACTTTGAACGAACTGGAGAGAAAAAAGTAAGAGAAAGAAAGAAGTGATAAGACAGAATGGATGAAAGGGACGAGGAGACGTGAGAGCAAAGGGACAGAGGAAGACAAGACAAAAAGGGACGCAGACGAATGGCGAGTAAAGGAGGCGCGAAGAACGAGAGAAACTCGAAACGACGAAAGAAAAAAATGTCAACGACGAAAAAGGAATCGAAAGCAACATGATAACAAAGATTGAAATGGAATCAGAACAAAGGAAAGCAAAAGGGATAGCGAAAAGAGAGAGAGATGGGGGGCAGAGAGAGAGAGGCAGAGAGGGAGGGAGGGATAGAGAGAATGAGATAGAGTGAGAGAGAGTGACTAAGAAAGAGAGTGAGTTACACATCATCTTCTGAGTACGAAAAGGATACCATTATATAATCATAACGTCATCCTCCTCTTCGTCCTGATCTTCCTCCATCTCTATCTCCACCTCCTTCTGGTCCGCGTCGTCATTGTCCTCCTCCCTCTCCTCTTCCTCTTCTCCTCTTCTTCCTCACCCCTGCTGCTTTTACTTCTCCTTCTCCACCTCCCCCTCCTCCTC
>NW_020871975.1:72304-79804 GCF_003789085.1 Penaeus vannamei
GCCCCCCCTCCCCCTTCGCCACCCCACCCACTGGGTTCTATCTCCCCCCCCCCCCCCCCCCCCCCCCCGGCCGCCCCCCCCCCCCCCCCCCCCCCCCCCACCAGCGCCCCCTGCAGCTCCTTGCCATTCAACGCGGCCTTCACATCCCATTGGCCTTCCCAAAGCCCGGAGATTCCTTTCATCGTCTGGCGGGTGGGTGGGTTAGTGTGGGGTGGGGTGGTGGTCGCGGCCACAAGGGGAAGCTCTGGTCATCTTTAGGCAGCGTGAAAAGAGACGCGCTTCTTGTCCCGGGGCTGCTGTGAGACTAACATCGCGTTCAGGAAAGCAAAACACGTCTCTTTTTGTGTCTCTCTCTCTCTCTCCCTCCCTCCCTCCCTCTCTTCCTCTCCCTCCCCTCTCCCTCCTCCTCCCTCTTCTCTTCCTCCTCTCTTCCCTCTCTCCTCTCTCCCTCTCCCCCCCCTCCTCCCCCTTCCCCTCTCTCTCTCTCTCTTCTCTCTCTCTCTCTCTCTCTCTCTCTCTCTCTCTCTCTCTCTCTCTCTCTCTCTCTCTCTCTCTCTCTCTCTCTCCCTCTCTCTCTCCTCTCTCTCTCTCTCTCTCTCTCTCTCTCTCTCTCTCTCTCTCTCTCTCTCTCTCTCTCTTCTTCTCTCTCTCTCTCTCTCTCTCTCTCTCTCTCTCTCTCTCTCTCTCTCTCTCTCTCTCTCTCTCTCTCTCTCTCTCTCTCTCTCTCTCTCTCTTTCCATGTCCATCCTACCCCATCTTTCTATTTTCCTACCTGTCTGTAACCTGTCCGTCCGTGCCTTCACCTGCCTGTCCGCTCGCCGTTCGCCTCCGCTCGCTCGGTCCAAGGAGCGAGGCGAGGCGAGGAGAGCGCCCTGTTCCTGCCTCAGTTCATGGCGCATTTTTTCCCTTTTTTTTTGTTACTTTTAACGGTACGGAGGAGCTTTAAGGCTGAGGTTGTTTTTGTTTTCGAAAAGATCGATTAAAAAAGGAGAATAAAAACGTTAAACTTTGCGGGAGAGGGAGAAGAGAGGGAAGGAGAGAGGGAGAAGAAGGGAGAAAGAGATAGGGGGAGGGAGGGAGAAAGAGAGGGAAGGAGAGAGGGAGAAGAAGGGAGAAAGAGATAGGGGGAGGGAGAGGATAGGTATAGAGGAGGAAGAGAGAGAGAGAGAGAGAGGGGGGCAGAACGAGAAGAAAAAAAGATAAAATGAAGGGAATAAATCGAGCAAAAGAGGAAGAGAGAGGGAGTGAATAACACTAATTACATCAAGAGGTTTGAAGTGGCTTGTTATCCTTGAAATGACTTTGGCTGTTATTGTCTGCCAAGTGTCGACCGGGTATCACATATCATTATACACTTTTTTTTTTTTTGTTATGACGAAATAGAAGAAAAAGAGATAATGAAAGACAGAAACACCAAGAACTTTGTGGATTGACAGTTTTTTATTTATTTTATTTATTTTTTTACTTTTTTTTGAGAGAAATTGTCTGTCGGGAAGTTATGCCAGTTAGGCAGCTATTCCGCAAACGAATAAGTCGATTAAACGAATAACAAATTATTCTCATTTTGATTCATTATCGACGTCATTGCCATCTTTGCTGATGAATATTAGGACGATTTTTTTTTTGTGTGTGTATGTGTATGTGTATGTGTATGTGCGTGTGTGCATTCGTGCGTGCGTGTGTATGTATGAATGAACCACATTGCGCATTTCAGGCAGTTCAACAACATTCCAAACCCTTAGGTAGTTTTAGCAACAGGAGATCGAGGACGAGGTCGATGGCGAGAAAGATCAGGGCTGTCAGCTTGAATTCAACCCGTAATCCATTCAGGCAAGTCATAATCCTCATATTGAATCTGTTTTAGGCATTTCTCTTAATAAAAAAAATAAAAAAAAGGCAGGGAAAAGTTGTATTTCTCCCCCCCCCCCCCCCGTACAAAACCTCGGAGGAGAAACGTTTTTCCTCCCGAGAAACTTTTCTGGGAAATTTAACTCCCTCAGGCTGGGACGTTTTTCTCGGGGTGGGGGTGGGGGGGTCGATGAAAATATATGGAAATTATTCCTATCCCTTTATAGAAAACATTAATGAAAATAGTATTGTATAATTCTTTTCCTTTAAGCCTCTAAAGAAAAGTGATATCCATTAAAAGGAAAACTTATAAAAGCGTGAAAGGAAAGTTTTCTTTGAGCAGACGTACCCGACCCCGTCAAGACGGGACGCAGACAATACTTCCATTTTTGTGCGAAGCTAAAAGTGACACGAATTCGGAGAAGCGGAAAATAAAATGTTGAGAATTAGGATCGATTTAGATTGAGGTCTCAACTAGAGATCAAACGACGATTTTATGTCTGTGAAGTAAATTCGAGGGAATTATATGTATGGTCCCTGTTTGACCAAATGACCCGCAAGCCGCCGTGATGTTTATCAAGGAACCGATTATGGAAGTTTCTGCTCGACCGGTTTTTATGCAAGAATTCGGAACTTCAAGACATTTAGGACTGGAATTGCGCTGTTTTTCGCTTTTGTTTTGATCTTACAATTCTCTTTTCATTTACTTAATTTTGAATTTCAAGTAGAAGATCTGCGATGGCCCGACATTTTTCAACAGCTCAAATTGCTTAATTTCCCTTATATTTGAAACTTCTCTTGGGAGAAGAGCTTGCGCTGACAATGAAGACAATCTATAACTAGAGAGAGGGACAAGAAAGGAACTTACCAACTGTCACGTGAGAAAAAAAGTCAAGGCACAAATATGCAAGTTGTCATAGTCAGTCGGTACAGTCACTGCCCTGTCATCTGAGCGTCCTCCCTCGACAAGGCACGCGCTCAGGATCAGGGAAATGAGGTAAACAGTTTTGTTCTTCGTTAGATAAAAGGAAGTATGTAGAAATGGTAACATGGTGAAAAAACAATCATTCGATAGTCTTAGAAAACATGATAATGTTCATTATGATACTGACGATGGTGCTGGATTATATATCGTTAAGATCTGTGAGAACGCAGTCACGCCTGAGACCTTTACGAAATGTCTGGAATCTCTAGGCTTTTCCCTGAATATCTAGGTCTTCCCTTCACCTAGTGAATGAAGCAGAAGATGCCCAAAGAAACCGGAATGCGCACCACCAACTTGCTCGTGCATACTAGCTCATCTTGCTTCTTCTGGCGGAACAATGCCCATGACACTTCGCACTGAACTCAATAGATGTGAAAGTCAAGGTCGGAGCATTGTAAAACCGACCTTATGAACAAAGGAGTGTAAGGACCGCACTGCTGTGTCATATTAACAGCGAAACATGCAAAAGAAAGAAAATTATAAGATTTTAGTATATTGAACGTGTATTTAAAGAGGGAGAGAGAGAGAGAGAGAGAGAGAGAGAGAGAGAGAGAGAGAGAGAAGAGAGAGAGAGAGAGAGAGAGAGAGAGAGAGAGAGAGAGAGAGAGAGAGAGAGAGAGAGAGAGAGAGCAGAGAGAGAGAGAGAGAGAGAAAGAGAGAGACGTATACGCCCGACCAGCAGAAGGTTAGCCTCTGTGTGTGTGTGTGTGTGTGTGTGTGTGTGTGTGTGTGTGTGTGTGTGTGTGTGTGTGTGTGTGTGTGTGTGTGTGTGTGTGTGTGTGTTGTGTGTGTGTGTGTGTGTGTGTGTGTGTGTGTGTGTGTATAAAAACGTTATATATCCTATAATTTAGATGCTTTTCGGAGACAATTTCTTTTCTTAATTTGATTAGATTGATTGATCAGCCATTGGAAATGTATTCATGTCATCATTAACTGATTGATTTGTCTGTTTATTTATTTACTAATTTATATCGATGCCTTCATCTGTGGTAACCTGTAAAGAAAAAAGTTATATGATATGGTCAGTAGCACTTGATAGTTCGAAATTTTATTCAGGGAAATTTAATCAGTCAGCTGTATTGACTTAGAATAATTTTTAGTAAAAGGAAGAATCAAAAGTAGGAAATGGATCCAAATTTTTCATACAATATTCAGCATTATTAATTAAAGAAATAAACTGTTAGTGACACACTTGAAAAAGGAAAGAAATGATAAATTCAAGAAACCAGTACATTCTACAGTACTCATTGTGTGGATACTGTTAAAACAACACTTTAAATATTGGAAATGATAATGATAATAACCATAAGGATGGTAATGATGATAATTATAGTAATAGTGATATAGTTATAGTGATAGCAGTAATGATGATTGCAATGAGGGTGATGATGATGAAAATAGAAATAATGATGATGACGCTAATGATTATAATGATATTAAAAGGATGATAATACCAGAATGATGCTATTCACAACAAAAAGAAAAAGAAATCATATTAGTGCTAACATAAATGAATGGGAATTTAAACGTACCTAAGTGATAACCCTTGAATGTATACTTTGAATGTTCACTTTCTTTGAGAATATAAAACGCTTAACATTAAACAAACATTAAATCATCTTAAATATCCTTAATCGGAGAACAGGCATCGGAGGCTAGCATGAGAACTGGCGTTAACAGACTTCGTTTATTGCGATCATTATGCTTAAAATCATCGCCATTATGAACTACTATATCTGGCTACCATAAAGCATTTGTTTCGTCTTTGGTAACTTCCAAATGTTAGTTTGTAGTGAAACATAAAAGATGGAAAGATAAATTAGAGATAGAAAGACGGCGGTTGGTCTTGGCTGGGGTACCTTATGGCTGGCAGCTGCGCCCCGCCTCCTCGAACAGAAAATTCTAGAAGATTCTGGCCTATTCCCTGACGATACGAGCATATATTATCTGGTCATTAATAAAAGAATGATGGCGTTGTGTTGCAAGAAGACGCCATTGCAATTCAGAGCAAGATATGGTCTCTTATTACAGATGCGAGGAATATAAACAACGTGGGAAAAACAAAAACAAAAGAGCAACACACAACGTTCCCAGAGTATCGAAGTAGGCTTTATCTCGACTGACACGTCTATTATCCGTCGTTCTTATGCTTATTACAACACGATTACCAAACTATAGACGATTGGCCTTGGTTAGGCAAGCAGATCCTGTTTTTACAGAAGTTATCCTGATCTCAGAAGCAATCGAAGACGACTGACGCAGATAGACATAACTTTTTTTTTCACTTTTACTTTTACTTTTTACTTTTTATCTGTCTTGTTCATTATTATTTTACCTATTCCAGGTACCGTGTTTTATTTATTCCTTATTTTTATTATTATTGGAAGTATTAGTTTTGATAATATTGTTATTGTTATCATCATCACCATCATTCTCATAGTTGTTATTATTAATCTTATTATTGATATTATTATTAGTAGTTATTATCATTATTATTATCAATTATCATAATTATTAAGAGTATTGTTAAGATTATTATTATCATCATTACCTTCATCATCATTTATTGTTCATCAAGGAAATCTTAAATTTCTCGTAATCTTTTGGAAATCTGTAATACTGAACAATAGATAAAAAAATGATAAAACAGCAAAAAAAGACAAAAATAGTTTAAAATAAGGAGAAAAATAGATAAAAAAGATAAACGATAAAAAAATAGATAAAAATCGATAAAGAATACAAAAACAGATAAAAACAGATAAAAGATTCAAAAATAGATAAAGAATACAAAAATAGATAAAAACAGATAAAAGACTCAAAAATAGATAAATAATACAAAAGTAGATAAAAAAAATACAAAAATCGATGAAAATAGATAGAGAGCTTTTCCCCGAATTGCCGCAACGCCTCCTTCCCAAAGAGCAAGTAAATCGACCTCTGATTAAAGATCCCGCTGATTAGCCAGTCGTTGCGCTCGGGTTGGCTCGTGAATCCGGTTTCAGCTCGTTCCGGGATTCGCAGTGAGAGGGCGCTGCTTATGCTGCCTTCGGGTCGCCTTCGGGTCGCTCATTTGCCAACAATGGCGGCGAATGATTCATTCATGGGACCGTCTCGGGGTTACTTTTTTTTCCGCGGCACTTTCTTTTTGTGGCTATTTTTTCTTTCGTTTTTCCTCGTCTCTGTTTGTTTTTTGTTTTTGTTTTTTTCGTTTTCTCCTTATCGTATTTCGTGTCTCTGTTTCTTTCGTTTTTCCTTCTTATCCTAATATTCCGTGTCTCTGTTTCTTTCGCTTCTCCTTCTCATCGTATTCCGTGTCTATTTCTTCCCTTTTTCATTTTATATATTCCTTCCCTCCTTAAACCCCTTCCTCCATACCCTCCCTCCTCAAGGGGTGTCACACTAGCACAATTTCCGTGGTTCTTTGACGTTTCCGTTTGTTTTTTTTTTTCTCGCTACCGGTTGTATTTTGGGCGAATGCGGTAAATTCCAGTCAAACGATAATTACCGTTTTCGCTGGCAAGTTTCCGTGGTCTTTTTCGTTTAAATGATAAGCTATAATAGATAATCGTTATAGTAATGTAAAAAAACGCATTTATAATATAAAACGATTCAAATAGACAATCTAAACTGTAAATAATATTTTTAAAGTGGCAAAATTCTCTCTTGTATTTAATAAAAACAGATACAAGTTTGTTACTAGCTGCTCGCCTGTTTGTTTACATCTGTCCCCGCCAGCTGACTAGATGAGAGTAGCGAGAATACGCCCTTATTTAGCATTATACATTCGTTGTTTTGCATTAAATCGTCGCCACATAGCCAGAATAACGTCCATCATCGCCAGAGCCTTGCGGGGTCGAACCCATCTTTCTGTGTTTAGAATTTTGGTCGGACTGTTTCCGTGGTTCTCATCGCTAGTGTGATTGCGCGAGCCAAAATGACCACGATTTCCGTGGTGCCAGCGGAAAAGTAATGCAGTGTGACACGGCCTTTATACCCCTTCCTCCATACCCTCCCTCCTTATACCCCTTCCTCCAAACCTTTCCTCATACCTCCCTCCTTATACCCTTCCTCCCCTCATACCCCTTCCTCCATACTCCCTCCTTATACCCCTTCCCATACCATTCTCCATACCCTCCTCCTTATACCCTTCCTTACCCTCCCTCCTTATACCCTTCCCCATACCGATACCATACCCCTTCCTCCATACCCTCCCTCCTTATAGCCATACCCTCCCTCCTTAGACCCTCGGGCACCCCTCCCTCCAGCACTCGCCCCCTCCCACCCCTCCCACCCCCTGGGGCCTTTGCTACGAACCGAGCAGAACCAGATAGCTGTTGCCTCACACCGCTGGAGGGGGGAGGGGGGGGGGTGACCTCGCCCACCTGTGCTGTTAGCTGTGCGAAAGGAGCTCAGTTGCATACCTGGCATGGTCTGTCGGGCTGGCCCACGCCCGCTGCTGGTTCTTTATTCGGATATTGATGATTGTCGTATGAGTGTCGCTGTTGTTATTGGTCATTGGCGCTGTCAGATTTGTCATCATCATCATCACCATTATCATTATCATCATTACCACCATATCATCATCATCATCATTATCATCGTCATCATCATCATCATTACCATCATTTACCATCATCATTATCATCACCTTTTACCATCATCGTCAT